>CAOLHI010001692.1:0-342418 GCA_948474755.1 Ctenosaura bakeri
TCTCGAACCCTCTCCCTCCCCAACAGACCCAAATTATTTACAATTCATTTCCTCCAGACTTCTAGATATCATAAAATTAAATCCACTTATTTTTAAGGTTCTTATCCGGCTATCTCATCTTATACACAGAATTAGTATTAGGAAAAATTATTTAATTGATATTTCATATGTATCCCATATCCAGTCTGTCTGTCTGTCTATATAAATATTTCCTCAAATGCATTCAAGTACACACATATAGTCTTTAGGGAAAGTTTAGTCTTCTTGAGTTGTCAATCAAATTCCAAAGAAAAGAAGCCTCGAAGAAAAGGAGAGAAGGTCCTTTAAAAATAAACTCTTCACAAGGATTGGAGTCCCAAAATGACGATGTAGTGTCCGTTCTTCCCTTCTTTCCCAAACCTTCTATTACTGCTGTTACTTCCAGAAAAAGTCTATTCACACTCAAAGCCTTCCAGCCTAGCAAACTTACAGACCTCCTGTAACCAGACCTCCACCTTAATTGTTCAAAGCTCGTTTTCAACAAAACATTTCTGAAATTACAATAGTGTCTATTTAGCTATGTATCTGATATGACAAAATGCCCTCTCCCCACGTCACTGGGGCCCTTTGCTCAACTTAGTCTGTCTTCTTTCAATTACAAAGCTTAGGCTCCTACCATTCCTTTGTTCTCTACAGGGCCCATATAGCATTCTAAAATGAATGTGACAAGGAGTAATAAAATAACTTTCAGTTGCCTTCCATAATAGTTATAAGATTTATAATTTGTTTTACATGGGGTGTCCATTACCTGATAGAGAGCTTCAGTTTCAGCCTTGCTGTTAACACTTTCACTCCATTCTAACCATAAAATCCAGAGTGGCAAACTGTCCTAGGAGGAAGAAAAGGGAAACAGTCAGTCAGTCAGTCAGTGCCTTTATTACAGTCTACAGACCATGAGGCAATAAAAACTTCTCAAAAAGGGAAACAGTGGAAAACTATGCCAAGAAAATGCCAGGTATATGGTCTTTTAGACACACAGACAGCAGCTATCACCAACACTACCTGAAGCCCCGAAGAGGTATTAGCAGAATTGAATTGTTGCTTTCATGTGCCACTGTCACCTTCAACTTACAGCAACTCTTTCAACAGGAGACCTTCAAGACAGCCTGTCATCAACAGCCCTGCTCAGGCCTTGCAAACTCAGGGCTTTGGCTTCCTTGACAGAGTCAATCCATCTATAATGCTGTCTTCCTCTTCTCCTACTCCCTTCAGTTTTATTGAGCGTTATCATCTTTTCCACTGAGAATAAGAAGCCTCTCTTGGGGACCTTTACTACTGAAATAAGATAAAAAGCTGCCAAGGCAGGAAAAAAGGGCTTCAGATGACATCTGTGAACACCTATGAGCAGGAATCTTTGCTGTTATGGAACCTGTGTGAGTTGCTTTCCTGGCCTTTAAGAATGGTCACAATGTCCAGTAGTGCTCGGGTGTGCCACCACAACCGTGTCCCACTTACCATGTGCTGATGGCCATTCATCCACGTTAAGTGGCAAATTAAAAAGATTTGCCAAAGCTTTCAGAAAAAAATATGTACAGCAGCAATCTTGCTGTTAGGGAAACCCCAACTAGTGTCATTCCAGAGACATTCAGGGAAACAACAGCCTGAACACTCTGTCACCTGCTGCCAGCAGTATCACCACATACAACAAATCATGGCTGCAACACATCCAGAGGAAGGCAATCAAGATGTTAAACGGCCTGAATCTAAAGCTCAATGAAGTATAGCTTAGGGAGCTGTGTATGTTTAGCCTGGAGAAGAGAACACTGAGAGGTGACATGAAAACCATCTTTAATATTTGAAGGTACAGACATGTGGATGATGGGGTAAGCTTGTCTTCTGCTGCTCCAGACATAGGTCACAAATTAATGGATTCAAATTACAAGAAAAGGGATTCTAACTAAACATTAGGAAGAACTTCCTGATGTTATGAGCTGGTTTGACACTGGAACAGACTGTCTAAGAGGGTGGTGAATGCCCCTTCACTGGAAGTCTTTAAACAGGCTGAATGACCATCTTTCAGGAGGGCTTTAATTATGTATTCCTATATGGCAAGGGATTGGACTAGGTGATCCTTGAGCTCTCATCCAACTCTCTTATGAAAAGAACTACTTATCCTGCTGCCACAGTATACACTCCTCACTATTAGTTTCCCCAGATCTTGAAAAAAAAAAGGAAAACTGTTTCTCCTCACCCTAAATATTCATCAAAATGCCCCTTCAATTCATCATTTGTGGCAAATTTGAGACTGAGTTATATTTCAGGTAACCTCTGTCACCCACAGAGAGGGGCTCACGACAATCAAATAACTTCTGGTAGCATAGTTGGTCCCAAACTGTGGGTCCACAGATTTTGTGGAGCTACATGGCTGGGACTTGTGAGAGCAGATGTTCTGCAACACCCTGAGACCCAATTTGAGGTAACATTGGCTAGACACTTACCTTAGCATTAACCACTTTAAAGGCTTCCTGGAAACAAGAGGCCACACCATCACTGTTCAGCTTCAGTAGCAACTGTAGTCTCACTTCCCACATTTCTACCAACTGGCTGAACCGAATGGTTGCTGCTGCTGCTATCTTTTCAGCCTCCTGTCGGAGGTCAAGCTCCACTAAGAGCTGAAGCTGGCAAAATGCAACAAATCACAGAGAAAATGTGAAGGTTTAATTCAGAAATGTGTTCCTAGCCTCCTGTTTTATGCAACAAGACTTTTAAAAAAATGCAAAGGACTACACGCACCACTTAGCTGTGTAAATGACAAGGATATAGGAAGCTGCCTTACACAGTCAGAGCACTAATCTATCAACTCTGACTAGTAGCAATGGCTCTCAAGGGTTTCAGGCAAGATATTTTCCTAGCCCTGCTTGAAGACCCTTTTTATTTCCCACTAGTTCACTATCCAAGCCCTAAACAGGTCAAATCACGTTGAGCTTCCACAGTCAGACAAGAAAAGGATGGGTTTAAGGAGCTACAATGGATCCCTTACCCACTGTTTATAGAGGGAAGGTGGCAGCAGCTGCAATTCATGGGCTCGATTATAAACGCTCAAGATCCTTTCAAGCCTCTATAGTGAGAAGAAAAAAAATCAAATTTAATGAATAGATCAGACACTATGAAAATAAAATGGAATCTTTGCCACAATCCTAATTACTAATAGTAAAGTAGTTATCCAAGAGCCAGCCTTTTAATAAACAATAAGGCACCAAAAGACACAGCCGTGTTAGTTTGGATCAGTATGCAAAGGGATCTTGTAACACCTTTGAGACCGAGAGATGTTGGCAGCATACGCATTCATAAACTAAGTCTACTTCATCAGATGTGTGGGGCTTCATCAGATATACGCATCTGATGAAGCAGACTTAAGTTGAACAAAAGCTTATGCTACCAACTTCTTTCTCTCAGTTACTCTCAAAGGTGCTACAAAATGTGGCATCTATTTAGGGACAAGAGACTGATACCAGCAGGCATGCAGAAACCCCAAAATAAAAACAGATAAAGGTATAAAGGTATAAAAGATATAGCTTGATATTTAAAGGAGGAAATATTAAAAGTCTTTTCCACACTACCTTTTAAGCTCCAAGTGTATAACAATCATGATTAATTTATTCCATTGCAGCAACCAATAACAGAAGAAAAATGTGTGACTCTGAAAGGAAGAGGAATTTACCTTCTGCCTTAATTCATCACTGTTAGTCTTCCGCTTAAATCTCTCCAGGCAAAAAGTTATGTAACACTTCCACATGTCTTCTGGAAAGTTAATTTAAAAAAAAAATAGCAGTTACTCCTGAAAAAAATGTAACTGTCACACAACACAGCCATTCTAGCATCTGGAACAAAAGAACCCTATAGCTAAACAATCTCTATTAAACCAAATTAAATGGCAAGAACATCCAACTATTAATTCACAAATCTCTTCCCTCCTTCAGAAGACAAATGCTAATTTATCCCCTTTATGGCCCTCAAGGTCACATTTTCATAACTGTAGGAAATAAACTGTGAAAGAGAGGAGGGAATAATGAGAGATGGAAGGAGACAAGCAAAACTTGGAATATCCAGATTCAGTTTCTGACCTGTGGGAAGTGAAGTGACTGCCTCCTCAAACACTGTGCAGCATCGTTCTTCTCTGCGGGCCATGTCCAGTACTTTTGATTGTTTAGATGTATGTTGCAATGGTGGTAGCATGTCTATCTCCAGTTCCCGCCGAGCCATGTAGTCCCATACAAGAGGATCATTCGTGTACTCTGTCTGTAATCTAACAAGGTAAAAATGTATCATGCCATTATCTGCACATGAGTCTCTTGCTATGAAACTCAGCAGTAACTAAGAGTGCTTTCATTCTCTAATAAGCAATCAATCAAAAACAATGTCCTTTTACTCTATCTGATGCCAGGAATTATTTTTTTAAAACAATGGATTGCTTCAAGTAGACCTACAGTAGATATGCTAGAGTCTATCACATCATAGCCTGGTCTTTGTTGTTGTTAACTGTCATCAAGTGTTGACTGATGCCGACCTTATGAATGAGAGACATCCAACTCACCCCGTCATCAACAGCCCTGCTCAGGCCTCGCAGACTCAGAACCATGGCTTCCTTGACTGGGCCTGTCCACCTATAATGGGGCCTTCTTCTTTTCCCACTGCCTTCTACCTTATCGAGCATTACTGTATTTTCTTGTGAGTCATATCTTCTCATCATATGTCTAAAGTATGACAGTCTCAATTTAGCCATCTTGGCTTCTAGGGAGAGTTCAGGCTTGATTTGTAGTGGCACCCATCAGAATAAGATGAGGACAGCTGTGTGGTAGAATGGACAGCACCACCTCAGATTGTGGGTGTGAGGAAACATTTTGAAAGTGTCATATAGTTTTTAAAAACCACAGAAAATAGAAAATATAATGGAATAGTCTGAACTAGGATGTTTCTCCTGGCTGTGAAAAAGCTTATAAGGAGGGCTGTGGCTTTTATGGTTTGTGGGAACATCCAAAGATGGCAGCCCTTATCTGCAGTTTGATTGGTACATTTCATGTTACCACTGTGTTCTGTGGCATGTGAGGACAAAGCCCACGTTTCTGTGAAAAGAGGACTGCAGGCACAGGCCATAAATCTGAAGTGTCTTTAACACCCCTGTTTTAATTCTACAGGAGAAGAATGCAGCGCTACAGGGAAGGGCTCCTTCTATTTCTTCCATATTCTCACTTCAGAGGTTTTTAAGAGAACTGTGTTGGTACACTGTCAGGGGTAATCAAGACATTAACACAAAAACAGTTCATCAACACATGTTATAATTTGGATCATGGCCAGCAGTTTCTGGAATTATACTTACAGCAAATTACATGGTTTAATAGATATATCAGTGTTATAGATAATGGAAGAACATTCCAGGAAAAAAAACATATCCTGACAAGAATGAATTTATCCAAGGCAACCAATCTGAATAGAGGAAGGGCAGCCCCATCGCTCCACAAACCATACTTGTTACTCAGTTTCTTGAACACAATCCCACCACCTATGCTCCCTGTATTGTAAGCGTTTCTACAAGCGTTTCTGAATTTTAAAAAGTTATTCACTATGCAGTGCAGTGTACACAAACCATGAAGTATACCCTCCTTCATAAAAAAAACAAAAAAAACAATCTCAGCGTCACGATCTGAATCTGTAATCTGCCTAGAGACAGGGCTTTTTCAGTTGTTGTACTCTATATTTTGAATGCCTTCCACAGAGATCTGGCTCCAGCTTTACTATCTTTCTGGTACCAGGAAAAAGGAATCAACTCAGTTGTTCCAACATTTCAATGGTTCACAAAATTAAGACTCTTTAAAATCTATAGTAATAAAAGCTAAAGCAAACAAACAACCAAGTGGTATGCTGATATTTTCACAGCAAAGCCCTATACTGGGAGGGGGAAAAAAATCCTCTTTTGGAAAGACATGAGCAGAATTGAAACCAGCTGACAGAATTAATTCCAGCCACTACTCTTGAAACACATATCAAAAATGCTCACTAAGACAGTGAGCACTTAACACTGAACTATGGAAATTCTACTGTTCATGCTCCTTCCACATCCACCCCAAACTTACTTCTCAAGAATTTCTTTTTGAAGGTCTGTGGTAAAATCAAAAAGTTTTGCAATTGACAACAGTGACAGAAGGAAATCTGCACCTAGAATGGAAGGAAATACACTTTAATCTTGGATGCCCTCAGCCTTACAATCATACCCTCCAAGATGTCAAATGTTTAACAAATGACCCATATCTATCCTAAATTAAACAAACCAAATGTGAAATAACAGAAAAACAAAGAACAAAAAAAAACCAAACTGCCTAATATTTTTTTTTAAACAACTTGGACTGCTAGTGTTTCTGAAAAGATGGGACAGAATATTTGCTTGCCTACACAATTCCTAAATTTTCAGCTAACAACAGACCAGATAATTTCTCATTTGGCCTAGCATGCTATCTCTGAAAGGGGCCAGATCTGTGCACTTCAAGAACCTTAACAGAGAATGCAAGAATTAACTATGTTGCAGTAGGAGAGAAATGAATTTGGACTCATTATGCAAAGGAGCTAAACAATTAATCATATCAACTAAGAAACAAATCACAAAACATTAATTGAAAGCAAACAACAACTTACCTTTGATTTTTTGAATGGCATTTCTGTAGACGATTCGAGCCATTTCACCATTAAGCACCTCCTCAGAATAGTTGAACTCACCCTGAAAATTGTAGAGAAACCCCTTCTACAATTAAATATTTGTTTCCTAGATCTTAGTACAGTACTTATAGCACATGACCAATATTTTTCTTTCTGCATATAATGTTGCAAGCTGAAGCTCCACAGGGTTCAAAGACCCACAGGACATCTGCACAAAAAGGGGCAACCATGTACTCTCCCATGTCTCGGAAACACTTCCATACAAAGGTAGGTATTGATTATTCCTTGATGAAGAGCAATGTCAGAGCTTCCTGCACAGAGCTGTGTTGGCAAAATGGAGGCATCTGGGTAAGAGCGCACACACATCCTCACTTAACATCCTGAGCAGTGGTTGCCAACTAGCCCTCCAAATGATGCTGGACTATAAGTCTCACCATTCCTCACCATTAGTAATGCTGATAAGGTCTGCTGGGAGCTATCCACTTCTGCCCAAGAAAAAGGTAAACGACAATGCAATCAAGGCCAAAGGGGAAGAAAGCAACTCAAAACTAACTCATTTTGCTTGCAGCAGATACAGCTATTTTCATTAAGAGAGGATTAGACAGGGCATGGAAAATGAAAAAACAGGTCATGAGGAACTGGTGACTCATCAAAGCTGTGCTTCAAGGGTGGGACTCAGGAATGCCACTTCAGTCATTGCTGGAGTTCAACTCCTGTTGCCCCTAGTCAGCATAGCCAGTGGCAAGAAATGCTGGGATCAGTAGTCCAACAATGTCTGATAGGCCCACACACATTCCCCATCTCTGCTATTCATCCTCTAGAAACAAAATACTTTATTTCTTCAAAGTGCCTTTTGGTGTGTATGAATAGGAAGGGCCAAGGCAGAATAATTGAGCTCATTGTTACCTACCATAAGCCTTTGGCATGGGATAGGTTTTACATTCAATCAAACAGAAATGAATAAATTTAGTCTGAATTCAGCAACATACTTTTGACACCAGATATGGCCCCTGAAAGAATCAGCTGAGTCAATTAAAAGTCATCCACTTTTCATCTTGTCTCTGTTAGCAGCCATGCAAGTTACTAGAGCACTTTTTCTGTTCACACGAACTTCTCACACTCCTGACTTGGCAATAATGCAGGAACTCAGGAATGTTTTACAAGAGAATGGTGTCTTTGGTAATATAGAGTACCTTCTGCATTTTAGTGACAAATACAAACCGAGACAGTTTTGGATGTTGCATTTGCTTTCAGTTTAATATAATGCAGAAGACCACTGCCTAAATATGTGCTTATTATTGTATCTTGAAACAGCACTTCAAGAGCTGCACATTAATAATTTAAGCAGAATAATGGTGTCCTTGGTAATATAGAGTACCTTCTGCATTTTAGTGATAAATATAAACCAAAACAGCCTTGGATGTTGCATTTGCTTTCAGTTTAATATAATGCAGAAGACCACTGCCTAAATGCGTGCTTATTATTGTCTCCTGAAACAGTACTTCAAGAGCTGCACATTAATCATTTAAGCAGAACTGTTTCTGCCCTGGTTGGACATCTACTTAGTTGGACATCTATAATAAGTCCTCTAACTTCTTACCAAGTCCATCTTTGCTTGTTCAAATTCTTTCTTCTCTTTCCTTTGCTTTTCTGCATGCATCAGCTCCATTCTAAAATACTACAGAAAGAAAGAAGGGCAAAAAGGGAGACATGAGGTCAAGGTATCCAACAATCACACAGCAAACTCCAAACTCCAGTTTTAGAGTCTAGGAAGGATGCCATGTTAATACTGGTGAAAATGTCACTCTTAACTGGAATAAACTCTGGCAGAGAAACTCTATGACCCTCAGGCCTGCAACCTTCTCACCCCCTAATCAGGTTCAGGGATGCTTGGAATCAGAGCTTGATATGCACATTGGGCAATATTGCCTGCTTGTGTTCAGACTTCCATTGCTTTATCTGTACACCTTCCAAAAAAGTCACATCATTTTTGTCTTCATGACCACTGCCATTGACATATTTGCCTTTGGGCTTTTTTCTCTCTCACTACTGTCCTTGAAATTAAGGAAGCTTTCGCATATTTAAAACTTAGCACTATGATTATGACAAGGCAATCAGAAACACACCTATTTCATGTCAGCAGAAATTGTTACAGATAGATAAAAGCAATGCCAGATGTAAATGGGTCTGTTATGCTAAAATCTTGAGGACAAACTTTGCAGCCCCCCCTTTCCAATTTAAATTGATTTACAGGTACATACAGTAATATTCCACTGTAACAAAACCAGGAGAAAAAAAAAACCAAAGGAGGAAAAATAACCATATTACTCATAAGTTTCTATAAAAGCTGACCGAATGTCCAAATATAAGATTATATTTTGTATATATTATATTATATTATGTATATATTATACATTTTGTCTAAACATCTTTCTTTCAAGTGTTGCAAGTGTTGTTCTATCCACTGGATCACAGGTGGAGAAAAACTCTTTCTAGTAATGAGGAATCCATCTTTCAATGGTCAAAAGGGCATGAAAAATTCACTTCCATTGGCTATATATTAATTTCCAAGAAACAGGTAATTCGAGTAATTCAAAAGAACATGCACAACCCTGAACATCAAAGAACTTTCCAAAACCAAATTTATTTGTGTGATTACTTCTTCCAAAAATATAGTGACTATTCCAAAACATATGTGTTGAAGAAGCACTCGTAGTATTACACCTCCAACAATTTGATGATTTAGAAAGCACTTTCTTGAATAGACATTGTGGCAACCAATAGACTTGAAAGAGCAATTTCTGTAGCTTAGCATTTGAATAAAGATAATTTTAGGATAAATAATTTTCAGGATGCAAAGATGTTTTTGCCATGTAGTTCATAAATTCCACTACAAATCCTGTTTTACCTGAAGGGGGTAAAACATAGATTTTAAGGTGGCAAGGGAGAAGCAATACAATTTTACCTCTTGATAAAGTTTTGGGCACTCAGGATGGAAACGCAAGGCACGGAGGAACAACTGCCGAGCACTTTCAGATGATAGACGGTCTTCCATTTCCCATTTTGCAGCCATGATCCACAAAGCTACAACAGAGGGACATGTGATGCTGTTCAATACAGCAACTCCAGTAGAGAAGTCAGAAGTAGTTCCAAATAGCACCATTTATGTTTGTTTTCCTAGAGAAACACTCTCCTGGTTTCTGGCCAAACAACACACATTACATACTGCACATACACATTCCATGACAAGTTGTTCATATCTCTTTTATTCAGTACTTGAAAAGCAGTTGCGTGTCTGTAAAAATGAAGAAACTTTATCTTCAAGAGCCATTCACATGCCTGCTACATGTAGACATGCAATTGCTATTCAAATAAGTTTCAGAGACCATGAATATATAACATTCTCAAACGCTTTTGAAGACACACTAGATGAGGGGTACAGATATATTCTACTGGACTGCAAGTCCCAGAAGCCCTTGTCATCAGACACAATGGTGAGGGATGCTGGGTCCTGCAATTCAACATCTAGAAAACTACACAATTCCCACCCCCACACTAGATAAATATTAAGTAAAAAACAGACATGAAAGTTCAAATCTTCCCTGTGCTAATGCAGAGAAAACAAAAATCCATCTAACCCATGTGTGAAAAACCCTGACTTACTGATGCAACTAGCTTTATTTTTTTTTTATTTGTATCCCGCCTCTCCATATGGATCGAGGCGGCGAACAACTCAGAAATAGCATGTATTTCGATACATTTTTCTATACATGCCATCAACAAGCTGGGTACTCATTTTACCAACCTACGGAAGGATGGAAGGCTGAGTCAACCTTGGAGCCCGGCAGGATCGAACTCACAACCTTGTGGCTTGCAGTACTGGCATTTAACCACTGCGCCACCAGGGCTCCTTTAGGACAAAAGGTCAAGAGAACTGAATGTCCTCAGAAAGGGATGAGCCATGCCTCTCTTTCAGTGAAACCCAGAGATTTAGGCAGCAAAAATGCCAGGATCCTGGTGTTTAAAAGGGATCCACTTTTGCTGCAAAGATGAGATGGAGCATCTCAGTTCAACAGACCAGATGCAGACTGTGGAAATGCTCCACAGCAGGACTGCACACTTCTTCTACTGTTGTTTTCAGCCACTGATTGGAAATAACAGACAATCTGCTATTTAAAGCCCCGGAAAGTGTTACATGGAACCGAGCTCTGGTTTGTAGTGAGGCAATCTGTACTGGGGTTTTCTCCTAGAAGACATGCATCAAACTGAGTTGTTGCCTGCTAGGAAAATATCCATGCTGGTAAGAGTTACTCCTGACCTTGCCCAATTTGCTTGGCCCCAGTTTATGCATTTAGTCTCACTTACTGTTGGAATGCAGCCCAGAATGCAATCCAATCCCCTTGCCTCTCACCCAGGCAAAAGGCAAGGGATGGGGGGGACATTCATGCCTCCCCCCTGTTCCCTTGCCTTTTACCCCAGCACACATTCTCTGCTTCCGGACAAAAGGGAATAGGGTGGAGGTACAGATGCCTCACAAATAATCAGATTCGTGAATGTCAAACTCACAAATGTGGAAGGAGGGCTATAACAGTGCTGCCAAGATATCCTACTTGCTTTTTCCATGACTGCCTTTGGTATAATCATTAATTCTATCCAACCCACTTTCATTATAAGGAAGAGTTAAATTGTTGTACCTGGTTTGTTTGGATGAAGGGCCAACATGGAAGAAAACACCTTACTCAGCTGTATTTTCTTATTCTGTTAAGAAACAGAACATGCAATTCACATCCATTTCATATGCCATTTCAGTTTAAAAAAAACAGATTCATCTTCATTACAGAGGGTTACGATGCTGTTTGCCATACTATAGTGACATACAGATTATACAGCTGTAGTACAAGCAGTTTCATTTTAGTGCCTACCCATAAGGGGGTGGCAGAACAACAAACAGCACTATGGCTACCAAAGGGCATCAAACACAGATAAGGCAAAAATATCTGTGGTCTTTGAGGAAAATACACACTGCTGTTTCTTTTGGCAGATACACAGGAGGCCATCAGGATCAAGTCCGCAATCACTGTTGACACAATTCTTCAGTTTTCACATGGTAAAGTTATCTCAGCAGGACTTTAAAAACGACCCAACTTCTAGTCTTACCAGGGGAGTAAAAAGAGGCATTTTGCTAACCACTTTGCCTCCCAATAACAAAAGAGAAAAATCACCTCATAGAGATTTTTTCAATTCAAAAAACTGGCTGTGAAGATTGGTCTACCTTTGATAGTCTTGTCTCCTTTTTCTAATCACCTCTTTCAGTCACATATGCAAATGGCATGAGGAAAATCAAAATCAAATCTAATAATTTCAACAGGATTCCACTAAATTATCTCAAGTGCTACGACTGTATTCCCTGATTTTTTTTGAAAAAAAGAGCTCTGTGGTTTGACCAGCCTGCTTGCAACCCACACCCTAAAAACAGGACATCACACCTCAGTACTCACCCATTTTTTGCAAAACGCAACATGAGACAACCACAACTGAAGGTCATCCTATTGGAATGAAACAAAGTGGAGAAAGGATCAGCAGAGATCACAAATCCTATTCATGTGACACAGCAACCCTTTCCATAACAATCAGCAACAAATGCTGTAAAAATGTCAGCATTTCCACAGGCAGCACTTTAGAGAGAGGAGTGTGAGGGACCAAAGAACATCCTTCTATCATCTCATCTAGCCAGCCCTTGATAGTCTATCCTTCAGGAGAAAGACGAAGTAGCATCCCAAATTAACCATTTTAGAAACTGGAAAAACACAAATACAATCTTCATGATTGCATTTGGTGGCTCAGAAGCTCTGTTTTCTCCTACTGGATTTACTATCAGGAATTTACAACCCATGCAGTCTTTAAGCACATTCACTTCATTTGAATGAGACTATAAATATTTGAGGATATCCACTATAACGGAGTGGTCTGAGATTGGACTAAGGCTGTGCAACCCCAGGGTTCAAATGTCTGGTCAGCTCTAGAAACCCACTGGGTGACATTGGGCAGATTATGTTTTAACGCATTTCAGATACTGAGCCAAACCAATTCTTAGCTTGCCTATGCAATTTATTTTAGAAATCCACTTTTCAGAAATAAACGACATGATCATTTTTGATGTGAAACCATGTGAGAATATACATTGCTGCCATGTATTTATTTTACTGATATTATACTACAGAAGAGATTATGCAAAACTCTCATGACTGGTAAGAACAACAGGCTTACTTTCCATTTTGCTGTGGCACGTTTGAAGACACTATGTATTCTCTGTATAATGGAGTACTCAATCTCATCTTTCTTAAAAGAGTAGCCAATTCGCTAAAGGGGAAGAAAAACACAGTCATCAACTTTATAGTCCTTTAGATTTCTATAAGAATCTCTTCCATGTTCACAATTTACTTACCGATCTTCTCTTCTTGATCAGTTCCAATAAATTGATTTCATACTAAAGAAGAAAAATATTTATAAGGTCAACAATATCTTGAGGCTGATCAAGTTGAGCAAACTAACAAAGCAAAGTTGCACAGATTATTGGGCTGGGGGGAACAGGATGAAAACTGTAAATTAGGCAGATTGTTCATAACAGAGATGCTAATTAATCAATAATCCAGCTTAGTGAACACCAATTTCTAATTCTCCGATACAGAGAGCAACTCATTCTGTAAAAGGTTAGCCTTATGTTACCATAACTTTACCAGCCACACACAAGAATGAAATATGAACCAACCGAGGGAAGTCCAAGATTAAAAATAAAGAATATGTTAGAACAGTAGATGCTGCCATTCTTTTGTAGTCTGAAGTTGGAAAAATGTCCAAGTGTGTTCATTTCACAGATATCTTAACAGAATCTGGTCAGTAACAATTACAGAAAAACGAACCAGTCAGTTTTATATGTTAAGAGGGGAAATAAATGAAGACAACTCTGCAGCAACTTGGTACCCATTTTTAATGTACTTTCAAGAACTCATGGTTGAAGATGGCCCCCCTACTAATCATCTGGAGTCTGGCATAGCAAATATTAATATATTATAGAAATAGACCAAATAATAATACACACTATGTATGGATAGATAAGTATGTAGTGATCTGATAATATATGTACACAAAGGTACTTCATATATTGTTACAATTATATTGTTAATTTTGGGGGATTGGGTGGTGGAGGTTGATTTGTTTACCATTGTTGAATCCTAAAGAATAAATAAAATTTTAAAAACATGTCGCAGTGATAACACACAAGGTCTTAAATAACTTATGACCTTGATACTTTCTATATATGCCTGTCCTAGGACTGACATTAGTTGGAGAGACTGTGTTCTGTGTTCTGTCAGTGGAAGCAGTACATTGTAATAAGTCATAGGGAAGGGCCTTCTCTGCTTTACCACCCTGAAGAACACTTTCCTCTCAGAAGTCCAACAAGTGCCAATATTGGTTTATTTCTGGCGCCAAGTAAACAGGTGGTTTTTTATTAAACCTTTTGGGGCTTAACTTAGCTTTCAAATGTCCATGTGTAGTTTTAACTGTTTGACTTTTTAAGCTGCTTAAATTATTTTATTATTGTTTTAAATATGGAATTGTTTTGAATTCTTTATATTGTTTTGCTTGTATGATGTCCCAAAATTCCATAATATAGGGCAGGACATAAACACTAAATAAACAAATAATATGGCAACACACATAAGGAAGTCTCAACGTTTGGAGAAGCACAAAAAAACCATGAGGAAAAGAAAGCCTAAAGGGGGCAAACACCTTTCCCCAACCTGTGAAATATGGCCTTAGTCTGCTCAGTGGCAAAAGAATGGTGACTGTGTTGGGATGTGTGTATGGGCAGAACGGAGTTTCCTGAAAGAAGACCCAACCCAGCGGGCTGGCTGGCTGGCTGGCTTTCACACTGAGCAGGAACATTCCACACTAGTAATAATTTCAAATATCAATACTAAATCATCATTATATGGAAAATCATACAACTAATCTAACCCTATTGCTTCCACTGATGCTTCAAGAAATTGTGTTTTATTAACCATCTTTTCCATTTGGCTCCTTCCTTTCTAGATGTACTTCTGCAACCATGCCAGCTTCTTCAGAAGGAGAGACAAGAAAGTCAGCTGAGTTATACTGGTCTTGCTATCGCTGCCATTTTGCTCCTCTCCTCCTAGCATTGCTCCCGTCAGTGTGTGGATGTCTAGCTGGATGTCACTTAAATGTGTTTCATTAAGCATATGCCTTCAACAGTGGATCTTTTCTATGCCATGTGTTTTTTAATACAGCTTATGGTTCAATGGCACACAGTGAAGACCGTTGTCTCAAACAGAGGGAGTCCTACTACAAAGGTAGAGCACTCAGGTTGCGTGGAAAAGTCTCAGGTTCAACTTCAAGCATCTCCAGGTAAGGTGGAGAGCTGCTGCCAGTTAGCGTAGAGCAGGTGTGGGAACTGTGCAGCCCTCCTGATGTTGCTAAAATGCAACTCCCAGCAGACGATACATCAGCCCCTAGAGATATTTCCAACACTGAGTAATGCTTGCTTTCATTATGTTACCAGTAAATCAATCCATGAAAGAGGAAACACAAAACAACCACAACACATCTCAAGTGATGAAAAGAAATCTGCTTTTTAAAAATTACCTGAATGTAACTGATAAAATCTTCCTTGTGAAGTGCTCTCCGCTGTATTTTATATTCAAGGGCTGAGGACTTCTTAATAACTGCCCTGTAGAAATATTTTAAAAAGCACAATCCTTTCATTATTCCTGAGACACATTAGAGTTCAGACAGGGCTCCCCTCAGTCATATGGCTGGGAGATTCTGAAAGCTGTAGTGAAAAAAGTAACCTTTCCAAGCTCTCATCACATACACATTTTTAAAAGGGGAATATACAACATTAAAGGGCTTTGTTTTAGATGTGACCATTGATACTGGATTATTTTTGACAAACATTGATCTATAGCAGGGAAGGAGAAAATGCAGCCCTCCACATATTCTCAACATGCAGCTCACAACGGTCCTAATCAGCACAGCCAATGGTGAAGGACAATTAGAGTGCTGTTGCTCAGTCAGAAGGCAATCAGGGAATAGGGATTTAGCCAGTGCTGGACGAGGTTAAACTCTCCCTGAAGATCCAGGTCTGCAGCTTGAGTGTGCTCCTGCATTGAATCCTGTGACTGAAAGCTCAAAAGTGTCCGGGACCATATTTGCATAATTAAGGCTTGTGCACCAGCTGCACCGCTTCCTTGAAATCTCAGATCTGGCCACAGTGACACATGCCTTAGTTACATCCCATTTGGATTACTGTTTCACGCTCTTTGTGAGGCTTCCTTTGAACAATGTTTGGAAACTTCAGCTGGCTGAAAGAGCTGCAGCCAGATTGTTAATTGGGTCTGGCTACAGGGATCACACAACTCTGCTGTTGCAACAGATCCACTGATTGCCCGTCTGTTTCCAGGTAATAATTTGAAGTGCTGGTGATGACCTACAAAACCCCAAACCAGTGGCTCTCAACCTGGGGTCCAGGGACTCCTGAGTGTCCACAGAACCATCACAGGGGGTCTGCAAAGCCTTGCTGCTGGACACTAACAGCAGCAACAGGGACGCGGCAGTTGGGCAGGGGGAGAATTTGCAGGTGCTGAAACTACTCCCCTGTTTGCAAACAAGGGAGCAATTTGGGCATACACACACATACCCCCCCACTGCCACATCCCTGGCAACAGGACATGGCAGCTGGCATGTGTGCACACCCAAGCTATGCCTCTGGAAACCAGGCTTTGAATCCCCACTCGGTCATGGAAACCCACTAGGTGACCTCAGGCAACTCACATTCTCTCAGCCTCAGAGAAAGGCAAAGGCAACAATTCCATAAGTCAGTTTTCAAAGGGGAGAGGCATGATGGCTAGAAAGAACTTCCCTGTCAGTGGCACTTTGTGGTTGTGTGCCTTCAAGTCACTTCTGACTTATAGTAACACTAAAGTAAACCTATCACGGGGTATGTGTGGCAAGATTTGTTAGGAAAGAGCTTGTCTTTGCCTTCACTGAGGTCCTCTGAACGAGGAATCGAATCCTAGTCTCCAGAAGCTTTTAATAAATAAATAAATAGGTAGATAGATAAATATTTGAATTTTTAATTAAATGTTTGCTGGGAGGGACACCTAAATGTGCTCACAATTAAACAAGTTGGGGAAATTAGTCAAAGAGCACAAGCTAGTAATGCAAGAGGCAGGGCAACGCAGTGGAATCTTTTACCCAATGTCTGCGGGGTCAGGCCAAGCCAAGAAGCAAACCGGAGTTTAAGAATAATTGTGATCTTTATTAAAATACAGACATACAGTGTATGCAGCACATTCACACAGATAGCTATAGAAAATAAAGGCTGGAGTGGGACAGAGGGAATTTTCAAGAGGGATTGTTGGTTTGGGCAATACTACACCTGTCCTGAAGCCCGGGCAGTCTGAAGATTGAGTTCGTTGGTATGGAGTCTCAGTACATGAAACTGAGGGGACAGCTCGCCAAACAAAGCGGCAGCAAGGCAGGATGGAAGTCCGGAGCGATCCAAGAAAGGTCTCAGAATCAAGGGTTTTTATAGGGAGAATGTACCCATAGGTCAGTCCATACTTAAGGAAAAACGATGAGTTTGGGGCTGGAGACAAAGCCTCCGAAAGGTCAGAATTCAGCATGATTGAGTTAAGTCCGAATTGACAAAGAAATAGACAGTATGCAAATGCAGAGTGCTTGACAATTGAGAATCCAGCTTGCCAAGTTGCCTGCTCAGGGCAGGGAATTCTTTGTGAGCAGTGTGCATACATAATAGCGTGTTTGCCGAGAGGTCTCCTAAAGCTTCGCGACGGCTACGTTTGGCCAGCCTGTATTGTTTAGAATATTGCGGCAATTATCGGCCGTGCCTGTCATGTGAGTTTGTCCGGTGGCCTCGCAGACACGTGGAGAGAGGTGGTGGAAGAGAGCCAAATTATTGATATCAAAATGGTATCTGACATCCCTTAAGTCAGGACTCGCCAATGGCAATAACAAATGTTTGAATATTGAAATCTAAATTTAAATATTTAAATCTTGAGTTAAGCCTTGGGCATCCCTGGCAACAAATTATATTTGCAGGGGGTGCCTGATAAAGAAAAGGTTAAGAACCATTGGCCCAAACAGTTCAAGTCCAGGTTATCTGAAGGACCATACTCTCCCTTACAAACCAGCCCATATTTTTCGTATTTTCTGAGGAGTCTCTTCCCTCTGTCCCACCAGCCTCACAGATACATCAGGTAGGAACACAGGAGAACGTTTTCTCAGTGGCTGCTTCCAGCCTCTGGAACTCCCTAGACTAGCACCTTCCTTACTATCTTTCTGCAAGCAGGTAAAATGCTTTTTATTCTGGTAGGTCTTTGACAATTTATTATTCAGGGGAAATAGGCCTTGCATAATGTGCTGGACTTGTTTTAATTTGCTTTAACTGGTTTGAAATTATCTGATAGTTTATTTGTTTTTAAACTTTTGTATGCTGTTAATTTTTAACTGTATCTGTTTTAACTGTTGTAAACCACCTTGAGTCCCAAACTAAGAGAAAGGCAAGATACTAATGTTAATAACAGAGGTACAGTATAATTACATTTGAAGAGCCATTCCTTTTCCATCCCTGTAATACAGTCTGATTCATTTATTTACGGTATTTGTAAGTTTGTTTTATAGCAGGAGTATATTACAATGGCTCACAGGAGAAAAACAAATTTTAATGATCATTAAATATGCAAACAAGAAAATTGATAATATGTAAGTATCAAATGATAACCATCATTTAAAATACCCAAATTTACTTTTACCTCTATGTTTACCATGATCTTAAATCTATTCACTTCTGCCAGTGCTATATACAATATCCAGAGCTCCAGATTTCTGTACTACAACAGATTTTGACAGGAAAATAAAATATGCAAAGTATGTATTTAGAGAAGTGTAATTTAATCTGCATGCTTTGTGCAACTCACAGAATATAACGCTGTTCTCAGAACTGGCAAGTTTTGGAGGGAAAATGGTAGGATTAGGAAGAAAACCAGTGATAAAAATTATATTGTGTCAGAAGGAACATTTTAGCTTATTGATAATGGAAAACACCAGAAAAAATGTATAATCTATACAAGACCTGCTCCTTAATCAGGATTCCCCATCACCTGATAATCTGACCTGATAGTTTTCATTACACATTGCCTCCATATTTGCAAACATTTCTCCACTTTGAGAGGTCTATATATTTATCAGACTCGATTCTCTAGAAGGGGAGCACAATCTTTTAAATGTTCACTTGGAAATAAATCATGCTACATTCATTGGGGCTTACTGCCTAGAAAACACATTTAGGATTAAAGCTTTAAATCAAAAAAAATACAACCAGCTTTAAGTAACTAACGTTTTTAATTGCAATTTACTACATTACACAAATACGCAATTCAAATTTTCTTAGAAACTCTGATTCTAATGTGTGCAGAAACTAATCTGTATACGAACCTGAAGAAAGAATGGCTTCAGAACAACTTCATACTCTTAACAGAAATTGTAAATTTTGAATACATAATGTAAGCCTTATGGTTTGACTAACACAATTCCCTGCAGAAAATGGTTCTACAGGATGTTGTGGTTCTACTCTATAACCAAGCCAGCCTGGTGCCACGATTTGAGTGCTGGCATTTGACTCTTAAGACCAGGATTCGAATTGCCCTTCAAGCCATGGAAACACACTGAGCGACCTCACACACTCTCAGCTCAGAAAAATGCAAAAAAAAACCCCACCCTTTGACCATATCTTGCCCAGAAAAACCAAATAATAGCTTTGTCATAAGTTGGAAAACAGAAAGTCTTCAATTAGAGAAGAACTGGGTGTCAAGCGAGACTTTTGGGGGAAAAATTAAGCTGATAAATTAATTAACTTAGGGCCATCAGTTACAAGTTAGAAGGAAGGCAGGTGAAAGCAAGTATTGTACATGCTATTTGTAATGTATAATGTATTTCATGTTGTTCGCCGCCTCGATCCATGTGGAGAGGCGGGATACAAATAAATAAATATTATTATCATTATTATTATTATGTATTGTAAAGCCGCCCCTTTCACACATCTCAGCTGGAAACAATATTGTGGGGTCCTGCGAGAGAGAGGGATGGGCAGCCCCAGTTCCATTCGGAGACAATCTTGGACGAGGGTGTGAGTGGGCGAGAGAGCTTTATCTAGCCACACACTGGTCATTTCCGCACTAGCCTGTTAGAGCGCTACGATTCCGCTTTCAACCTCCTCTGGAATCCTGGGGCTTGCAGTTTCGGGAGGGGCCGGCCGGCCCCTCCCGAAACTGCAAGCCCCAGGATTCCAGAGGAGGTTGAAAGCGGAATCGTAGCGCTCTAACAGGCTAGTGCGGGAACGGCCACTGGTTTAAATGATCCAGATGCGATTGCCCGCGGATATCTAAGCGAGGGGAGTCTGGTTCTGTCTCTAAGCGAAGCGGCAAGTGAAAACGTCCCTACCCCGCTTTCTTCCTCCTCTGCCCCCAGCAAACAAGGCTCCTCCGCTCCCGGACCCAGCCCGCCCCTTTCCTCCTCTTCCTCCTTCCCTTCGCTCCCACTCTCGCTCACCGGATCTCTTTGCGGGTGAACAGCCCGACCCGCTCCAGCTGCTCGAGCTCGGGGATCCGATCCTCGATGCGCTGCTCTATCCGCTCCGCCATGGCCGGAGGAGGCGACTCTCAGCGGATCAGCCCGTCCGGCCGCAGACGCACATGGAGGTCCGCGAGCAGCCTCCCCTCTACTCGTCGATCCTCCCGTCCGCCTAGACCGGCCACTGAGTTCCGCCTGCTGCCACCCCGCGGCTCCCAGCGCAACTGCAACCGTTTTAGCTCCGAGCAAGAAAAACCAGAGGACCGAGAGGTGTTCTAGTGCTATTCTTCCACTTTCAGCATCCTGTGGAATTCTGGGGTTTGTAGTTTGCTGAGGCTAAAGAGCTCTCTGGCTGAGAATTCTAAAGGCCCCTCCCTACACTGCAAACCCCAGGATTCCATTGGATGTTGGAAGTGGAATAACTTTCACTATAACAGTATAGTGTGGAAATGGCGTTCCATGCTAATCAGTCCGATCCCACCTGTGAGGACAGGGGAACGGCAGCTGCTGGGGCCCATTCACACTACAAAGACCATGTCCGCACTACAGTGTTAAAGTGCTGCTATTCCACTATCAACCTCCTATGGAATTCTGGGGTTTGTAGTTTAGGGAAGGGCACTTCAAATTTTCAGCCAAAGAGCCCTTTGGTCTCAGTAAACTACAAACCCCAGAATTCCACAGGGCGTTGAAAGTGGAATAGCAGCACTTTAATACTGTGGTGCAGAAATGGCCAGAATTATAGCACTATCATTCCACTTTAACCATCATGGTTCCATCCTACATAATCTTGGGATTTAGGGAGGGGCTTTTGGCACCCTCGGTCAGAGAGCTCCCTGGTTGCCTCTGACCCAACTACACTCACCCCCACCCTCAGATTCTATGGGAGGCAGACATGGCATTTAAAGTGGAATCTTGGTGCTAGAATTGTGTGCTGTGAGTTGGTTCCCGCAGTGAAGGGAGAGAGAAGCATCCTGAGCTGATACAGTGGACAGTTACATGTAGGAGTCTACAGTGTTAAAGCACTGCTATGCCACTATCAACCTCCTATGGAATTCTGGGGTTTGTAGTTTAGGGAAGGGCACTTCAAATTTTCAACCAAAGAGCTCTTTGGTCTCAGTAAACTACAAACCCCAGAATTCCACAGGGCATTGAAAGTGGAATAGCAGCAGTTTAACACTGTAGTGCGGAAATGGCCTAGGAAGAAACTGGCTCTGTGAAATTAGGAGGCCATCCACAACTGTTGCTGCAGGCATGCGAGTCTTGTGGCCCTCCAGACATTGTTCAACTGCAGTTTCCATCAAGCCCTAGTCAGCATGGCTAGTAGTGAGGAAGGAGGGGTACTGCAGCCCAACAACTTCCAGAGGACAAATCGTCCATCCCTGCAGTATTGTTTTCTTACATTGCATGACAGTGTGTTTCAAACAATATCTTTCCTATCCTTACCTGAATGGAATCTGGGAGCCTCCAGTGCTCTGTTATTGAGCTATGGCCCCACACTGTTTTAGGCTGTAAGCCTGGAGTGGCATACAAGGTTTTCTTGTCCTTTAACGACACAAAAAGTGTGCCCACCTTTCTGCAAAGACTATATTACCTGGCCAGGGGGAAAGATTTTTGCTCACTTAACACAGTCATACAATCAAAATTGTGCCCCCGCTCTGGCAGTCTAGAGGGGCACAGTTTACAGCAGGAGCACATAACCTTTTTGTCTCTGAGGGACGCAGCACACAAGGTTGCTTCACTGATTGAAGCCACACACACATGTCCCGTCTGGAAATCTTGATATCACCTTTCACCTTTCCATACTGCCAGTGGGGAATGAGAATCTGTATGAGGACTGCAGGAAAAGAGCCTAGTAGAAGTGGTAAAATGGGGTGGGGTTGGCAGCAGTGGTGGGAAAAGATGCGACCTTAGGAACATAGTTTGCCCATTCCAGCTTCATTGTAGTGCAGATATAGACAAGGACCAAATCTTAGCTCCATAGGTTTCAACAGAGTTTTCTCAAATGTGCACAGAAATTTAGCATGTGGTTGAATATTTCATTCCTCTGCTCTGGAAACTGCTTTGCACAGAAGGGAACTTGAACAGACATTTCTCTTCAGCCTTGTTCGGTTCTCTGGAATCTTCAAAGGAAGACAAGGCAGGCAAGCAAGTATAAAACCAATATATGCAGAATCTGCACTAAGCAGATTTGGAAAGAAGAATTCAATTTAATAACATTCCACTCCTGTTTATATTGTCAAATTGGTTCCTTACAGAGTCCCTTTCTTTTGATGTGGGGAACATGGAAGAAAATACCCAAGACTTCCAGCCTTTGAAAACTCTTTCAGTGCAAGCAGAGTGCAAAACTCATACTGTTACTGAGATTCTTCTCCACATCCCTACAGGATTTAAGAAGAGATGTATTTATAGTCCTGACACTAAAACTTTAGATGTGATACATACGAACAAAGATGTTGCTAGAAAGGTTGGTTCTCTCACATACATGTCAACACCAATTCAAAGTCCAACATAGGCAGGGCACCTACAGTTTCTGCACATTGATGAATACACAATTTTATGTCACAAGACTAAAGGATGTTTTGTTTTTCTTGCCTAAATCCCATTACGGTGTGGTATGGCTCTCACCCATTCTGTGACTACAGCAGTAAGTATGATTTGATTTCTTCACCATAATTGTAGATCCAGTGACTGCATAATTATATATAAGGATATCTACCTTCTCATGTATCAATAGAGATTGAATCATGACATGCTTGTACCTCCATATCTACCATGGATCCTGTATTCTCAAATTCAACCATACATGGCTTGAAAATATTAGAGGGGAAAAAATCCAAAAAGCAAAACTGATTTTGCCATTTTATGTAAGGGATGCCACTTTACTACATCACTGTATATAATGCAATTTGAGCATCCACAAATTTTAGTATCCATGGGGGGCCCTGGAACAATAGCGGATACTGAGGGCCCACTGTACCTATCTGGAATATAGTTACCATTGTACTATGCAACCAACTGCAGAGACTAAGAGATCTGCCAGAATATGTAAATGCTCCAAATATTTTTACCTGTACATTAGTAGGTTACGTTAAATACTCAAAAACATCAACTATATTATGTTAGGTTAAAATTTTTGTTAGATTAAAATAACTATCCGAAAAATAAATGGAAAAAAGGTCTTGTGCCACCTTAAATACCAATGAATTTTGTTCTTGCTGAAATAGATTAACCCAGCTACACAATGGAAATAAGGACAAAAGGATGACATGTACTTATGTGTTGGCTAAGCATTATGGTTCAAGGCACTGCTAGGTTGCAATTTTACACATATTTAGTTAGAAATAAGACCAAGGTGACATAAGTGAACTTACTTATGAGTAAGCCCATACAGAAATGAGCTGCAGATGTGAACTGGAAGCAGCAGAGAATGCATGGAGCTGCGTAATACCAATTAATTCTGCCTTTTAACACAAGATAATGATTGTACTCCAGTTAGCTTTATTAAAGATATAGGAGCAAAGTCCAAAATATGTTAATGTGTTTTTTTTCTCTCCTTCTCCCAGGCTAACAGCTCTGGAGCCTTATTATCCAGATACAAATGCTCAGTATTATAGCTTGGCAAAATGAGTTAATGGAAACATTAGCAGTAGTAAGTAAGGGAGTGAGCTTAGGAATTTTACATTCACCCACAGGAAGAAACAACTATGGAGAAATGTAGGCACATGATATAGACTGATATAACAAAATTTCCCCCCCCAAAATTTAAAATATAAACTGATGGTATTTCAGACAGCAGCAACTGCCCAAGATGTCTTGTTGATTCTGTGTGGCACTGCTGTAAAACAAAACAAAACAAAATGGGAGGGAATTCCATGTTGGGCCTCATTAGAAAGAACAATAAACATTTCAAGATCATATCCCTCTCAGTCATTTATGATGTATTTGCACTTGGAATACTCTGTATAGGTTGGGTCACTGTATCTCAAAAAGGATAATACAGAACTGAGAGAAGTGCAGAAAAGGACAATTAAAATTATCAAGGAGCTGGGGCAACTTCTTTATGGGGAAAAGTCACATCATTTGGCCCTCTTTAACTTAGAAAAATGGCAAGTAAGGGGAAGGTAAAGACTGTATAGTTATGTTCATTATCAGTAGAAAAATTCTCTCTTTCTCTTATAATATTCAAACTTGGTGTCATCCAATCAAGTTGAAGGATAGTAGATTCAGCAAAGACAAAAAGATGTTCTTTATACAGCATGTAACCACACTACAGAATTCACTAACACAAGATTTAATGATGATTATCAACATAGATGGCTTTAAAAAGAGTTTGGACAAATTCATGGAGGAGACCAGGGGTGGGGTCTCTTTCTCTAGATATCTTTAAAAAGAGGCTAGACAGCTACCTGGTGGCGATGCTCTCGCTGGATTTCCTGCATTGAGCAGGAAGCTGGACTCAATGGCCTATGGGCCTCTCCCAACTCTACAATTTTATGAAGTGTTACCAGTGAGAATACTACATTCTTTGCCGTGAACACAAACAGGAAGATGCTCTTGTGTGATGCTTCCGGGATTCCTTTATGTGCCCATCCAATGGCCACTCTGTGAACAGAATGCTGGGCCAGATTGGTATTTGATTTGACCCAATGTAGCATCATATATTCTAAAGTGAAGAGTACAGATTTGAAGAACTTCAGTATTTCTATTTCTGTTAGCATGTCAAATATAACACATCTCAGTTCTGTCTTTGGCTTGATGCAATTGTCTGATTCATTTTTGTAAACAGTATGTCTTCTGAAAGCAAGACTAGGAAAAAAGTTTTTCTTCTTCACTTCTTTCCACTTCTCTAGAGACTCTTGGATCAAAATAGTAATCTAATCGTAGACTTTGAACATGAAAGTTAATACATTGCCCACATATAAATAAGAATATATGGCAAGTTGGTTAATTGGCCATTAAAAGCCCTTGTTAATGCTTACCAAAGAGTTACAATCTCACAACTGATATGATTATATGGGCAAAGCTGAAACCACTCTGTATGACCTATAGCTGTTGGGCTTAAAGCAGAACAAAAAGAAAGACATCAGTGTGCAACAGAACAATGGAATTCCAATTTTTAAAAAATGGATTAAAGCCATGTTGCTAAAAATGCAAGCACTAAGTAACAACCAAGATATTTACACGCAGAGACAAACTTGTGCTGTTACATGAGCAAAGTGCAACTAAGAACTGAGGAGTTTTCATTTCTGAAAAGCATCTCCAAACAAACCATGTGCAAATAACAATCCAGCAAAGTGATCCTTAGAACAATTAACATTATGGACTGTCAAAACTGTTCAGACCAAAGTAACACATGCAGTGCATGGCAGGGAAGCAAAGACTGGATCTATGAGAATACTGCACAGTAGATCTGGAACGCAAATCAAAATGCAACCTGACATGTCCTTTGTTCTTTTTCCCTTCAGAAAATCTACTTCAGATGCTTCCCATGTGCTCTTTTTGAAGGCTTATAATCTGAATGGATCACAGTAAAAAAAAGAAAAAAGAATCATCACAAATGTTTAAGAGTGGAGGACTAAGGTCTCAAAAATGTTACAAAGAAATAATTAGAGGGAGACTCATAACTGTCCCTCATGTTCTACTGCTGCCAATTGTTTGTTCATATATATGCTTCAAAGTAATTTGTTTTTGAGCCAAATATATTAAGTACCATAAATGACAAGAACTTTTACCCTGAAGATCAAGGCAAGTTACCTCACTCTATGCTGCTAGCTCCTATCAAAATATGAAACTATCATAACAGAAAATCATATAAATTGTCCATGTTTGTCTCTGTCAAGATAATCACCATGACTAATTTAAATTCCATTTTAAACAATGTATGGAAAGGTATACTTCATATTTTAAATGTTTTTAAGCACTGAGAACTTAGGTACTGTACATTGCCTCAAAAAAGGAAAACACTACCCAAGGAAGTTTGGCTGGCTTCATCTCTTTTTAAGCCAAATCAGTGCTTTTCCACATGGCATTCAGTGTCTGAAATTGCTATTTTAACTGTTTTAAAACTGGACTCTACAATTGTTTTTAGTCTGCTTTCAGCAGTTTTTAAAAGAGTGTTTTAAATGTGTTTTTATCTTTGTGTTAATTGGTTTTTGTTTGACACCGCAGAAGACCGTGTGGGCTGAAAAGTGATACAAAACTGCTTTAATTACAATTTCCCCCCACTTTGAACAGTAAAGATTTAGGAAGCTCTTACCTACTGCTGAAACATAATTTGAAGCCTCAACTTTTATGAGTCATAACACAATTGCCTATTATTCATTTTCAGAACAAAATTAACTGCTTCTTGGTTACCTTTGGATTTGCACATCTGTAGGAAGGCCATTTTCTGTAAATGATGGCGATTGTCATGACTTCAGTTTTCCCCATAAATATCAGACAATTACAGTTCACATTACCTGAACACCTGAAATCCAGGATGCAATCTTATACTTGCTCACCTAGGACAACACACTGAATTCAGTAGGAAGTATGAGTAGATACACACAGAATTATACACACAGAATTTCAGTAGTTTATTACCTATACTAGCCTTTATGGGAGCTATCAAAGCATGTTATTCAGATGGAACCCACCTACCATGTATAGAACAAAGTTACATATATGTTCAGTAATTTAAATGCATAAGCAGAAAGATATTTCGTGGCTCCTATGCCTTTTACAGAGACAACCTAGGATTGTTCAACACATTTGCCAGCACTGCCCCTCTAAACCAGGTCTCCAGCTAATTTAGTACTTTAAGTTTGCTCCCAATTCCTCTGCCAGGAAAAGAGAAGTCACTCAGTCAGATCAGAACTGTTTAGTCAGAATTGCTGTTTAATTCTGGCTGATATTTGGGAATACCCATCACAGAATTTATGACACGGTGCCTTAAAGCCACATACAATTTATAAATAATAAAAGTCACACAACATAAAGTCAAACTGGTTTCCTGAATAAGCTTTATTTCTGCATTTATCCATATTGGCTTTGACTCTTTTTCATCCATTAAAGCCCCACAAAATACAAAAACAGACCCAGCAGAGTAGAAAAATACGACTATAGGAGTATGGTGTCTAGATCGAGGGAGGTACTGGTTCCACTCTACTCTGCTTTGGTTAGACCCCATATTGAATACTGTGTCCAGTTCTGGGCACCCCAATTCAAGAAGGATATTGACAAGCTGAAGCAAGTCCAGAGGAGGGCGACCAAAATGTTGAGAGGCCTGGAAGCCATGCCCTATGAGGATAGACTTAGAGAGCTGGCTGTGTTTAGTCTACAGAAGAGAAGGTTAAGAGGGGGACATGATAGCCATGTTCAAATATTTGAAGGGATGCCACGTAGAGGAAGGAGAGGGCTTGTTTTCTGCTGCTCCAGAGACCAGGACAAGGAGCAATGAATTCAAGCTGCAGGAAAGGAGATTCCACCTGAACCTCAGGAAGAACTTCCTGACAGTCAGGGCTGTCCGGCAGTGGAATCTGCTGCCTCGGAGTGTAGTGGAGGCTCCTTCCTTGGAGGTTTTTAAGCAGAGGCTGGGTGGTCATCTGTCGGGAGTGCTTTGAGGGTGTTCCTGCATGGCAGGGGGTTGGACTGGATGGCCCCTGGGGTCTCTTCCAACTCTACATTTCTATGATTCTATGACTATCAAGATATTCATTCTCAGGGGTGCTTCCCAACATTTTTTTTAAAAAATCATGCAACTGTACCATGTACATCGAATTTTATGACACACAACGCGGCATTCCCTTTGCACACCTTCATTTCCTCACAGCTTTTTCCCTTTCTTAACGATAAAACATTGGTCAAGGGCAGAGGGACAGAACAGCTGCCTAATGCCTTTTGATGAGTGGCAAAAGCATCCTGATTTCCCAGTTATTCTGGAATATATTGCTGTTTTATTGTCCTAAAACAAATGTGTTATTTATATCCCACTTGAAGTGCTTTGCACTGAAGTGTATAAAAGACAATATAAAATACGTTTTCAGACAGACACTTTATTTCGGTCAATATGTTTTCAAATAACTGAACAAAATAATGAAGCAGTTAATGTACAAAGAAGAGGAGCGGGACGAAACTGCACGTGCAGAAGCGATGACCGTTAAAACGCTCTCGGGCACTAAAGTCTCCTCGTGACCAGAAAACCAGACCCACAGGCACAGGAGCGTTCCCTGAGATCTGGCCGTTTCTTCTTCTGGAGAGAATGTCTGACGACAAGGAGAGAAACGTTTAAAATGGCACCTCCACACTTCATTCTGAATGACTTGTGGAGTCGAGCCCCGAAGCCGTCTCCCTCCCGCCTCCCTGGCTGCGCTCGAACGCCGGGTTTTCAGGGAACGGCGTCCCGCCGGAGCCGCCCCGGCGCGTCCCCTCCGGCCTCTCTCCCCTTTTCTTATGAATTCGGCGCGAATCCTTCGCAGGGGAAGGCGAGCCGGCCAAGACCCCCTCCCATCATGCACCGCGGCCACGCAAGCGCGGGGGGGGAGGGGGAAGGAGCAGCTTTGCTTTCCCGCGAATTCAGTTCAAAGGAAGGGGGAGGGGGAGGGGCACAGGGAAGCTCCCAGAGGTGAAGCGCGCGGTCCAACCAAACTCTCGCAGAACCATTTTGCCGTCACGCCTGGGCGGGCTCTAGTCCGGCCAATAAGGCGTCACGGCGCCATCGCGAGAGCCAATGGGCTCTCGGCAGAGGGGGCGGGAGCCGCGGCCCTGGCGCGGTCGGGTTTGGCTGGGCAGAGAGGGCGCTTGAGGAGAACGGAGCGGAGGAGGAGGAGGAGGAGGGCGGGCGGGCGGACGGACTTGGAGCGCCACCACTTCCTCCTCGCCTCGCTTCGGCTCGCCGCTCTTCTTCCCCGCTCGCGGCTGCTTCCCGTCGCCCCTCGAGCTCCCGCTCCGGCGGAAAGGCCCTCATGGCCCCTCAGAAGCACGGCGGCGGCGGCGGCGGCGGCGGCGCGGGGCCCAGCTCGGGCGCCCCGAATGGAGGCGGAGGCGCCGTCGCGGCCGCCGCCGCCGCCGCGGGAGGAAGCGCGGGCGGGGGCTTCGGCGGCTCGACCTCCGCCGCAGCGCCGGGCGGCAAGTCCGGGGGCGCTGTCGGAGGGGCAGGCGGCGGCGGCGGCGGCGGCAGCGGTTATTCTGCCGGCGGCGGTGGAGGCGGCGGCGGCGGCTCCTCGGCGTCCTCGGCCGCGACCGCCTCAGCCGCGGCCCTCCCCCCGGTGAAGAAGCCGAAGATGGAGCAGATCCAGGCCGACCACGAGCTCTTCCTGCAGGCGTTCGAGAGTGAGCGCGGGCGGCGGCGGCGGCGGTGGGGACGGAGGGAGGGAAGGGGGGCCGGAGCCGGTGGAAGCGAGGCAGGCGACCCCGAGGGGCCCCCGCGGAGCCCGGCTCGGTCCCGGGGCGAGGGGTGGCGGGCCGGGGGCAGCAGCAGGCCCGGCCCCGTGCCGTGGCCCTGCCTCCGCTTCCCCGGGCGTGCGCGGCGGCGGCGGCGGCGGGAGGCGGGCTCGGGCCGGGCCCTTTGGGCGGGAGGTGTCTGCCTCTGTCCGCCCGTCGCCCTGGGGAGAGCGGCGGTGCTTCCCTCTCTCCTGGGTTGTCAGTCCGACGGATCCCCGCGGGGGACGCCGCGCCTGGCTAATTGTTCCGTTAATGAGTTGGTGCCGCCACATAGCCCCCGCCCCTCCCAGGGGGCCTTCCGTTCTGTTTTCTTCTGAGGGGCCACGAAATGTCGGGGTTCCCGGGAGGGTGGCCGCGTGCTGGGAGTGTTGCAAGCCGATAGCGTGTTGTTTTGAGCGTCCTTTTCCCTCCCTCCCCAAGAGATTTTTTTTCTTTTTCCAGAAAGGGGCTTTAAAGGTGTGATTGGAAAGCTGGGTTTCATAAGCAGTTTTAATTATTTTTCCGCGGCTCCTCCAGAAAACAAGAGTTTAAAAAGTCACGTTTTCCGCACTGTAAGGAAACTGCAGTAACTTGGTTGCTGTTCGAGGGGCAGAAGATTAGTCAGGTTGTCCCCAGTGTAGAGATTGAACGTATCGATTAAGCTTAATTATTGTCCTTCTCTCCTTGGGACTTTCGGGATCACCAAATGCATGGGGAAAGTTTTGGCCGTTTTTGGTATCGTTTGGCCGGCCGGCTTTTGAATTCGAAGGTCGTTTGATCAAATAAGAAATATTTTGAAAGAAAAACAGAGTAATTGGCTTTACAACATCTAAATGTGCCTTTCCTGATGTTTATGACAATAACTTGTAAAATGAAGCTGTGGATGTTTTGATGCAGTGTTTGGAGTTAAATTTTAAAACTGAGGAGGAGTATTTAAAAAGATGTTAATTAGTGTGTTTCTTGCAGGTCAGTTTTGCGAAACTCAAACATTTTCTTTCTGTTGTAGTTAGATTTGTTTTTCAGAGGCTTTGTAGAGATGCCTGTGTTGACACTGCACAAACAAACATAAGCACCTGAATATTCATTCTGTCCTGCAGAGGATTGCTGCATTCTTCTGTGCAACTGCTGCATTTCATAGAAACAAACAGGATTGTTAATTTAACAGAGTAGAACATTTTATGTGCAAGTGCATAATAGTGGTTGTTCAAGCATTGGTAAAAAAAAACAATAAGTAATATTGGTTGAGGTATATTTTAATAAAAGTATTGTGAATCCAAGTTGTTGGCTTTACCTCTGTATATTTACCAATGTTTGTTTCTACTTGATGGGGATGCCATATGATAACTCATACAGGTATATATGTCCATTGTTACTTGCCCACTCATCTGATCGTGATAAAAGTTTTGTTTCATTAAGCAGGTATAGAGCAGAGAATGTTTTATATTCAAAAGCCAATTATGTTTGTGAAAAGGCTAGTTGAGTGTCAAATTATCTGCTTTGTAAAAAGGTGTTCTATTTTCTCTCACAGAACCAACACAAATATATAGATTTCTACGTACCCGCAATCTTATAGCTGTGAGTAACTATTCATTATTGCCTTGAATTTTATAAATCTTTCATGGCAACATTGGATTGACCTTTCTCCTTTCTATTGCAGCCAATATTCTTGCACAGAACTCTCACTTACATGTCCCACAGAAACTCCCGAACAAATATCAAAAGGTAATCTCACTCTTTAAAAAAGGCACCTTGTTTAATATGTTAAAGTCCCCCACTTTCCAATAACTGAGCTGATAATAATAGCCTAAGTTATATAGTGTACAATTCAGTTATAATATGAATTGTATCTATATCTGAAACTGAGAATAAAAATCTTTGATGTGAAATATACCTAATGACAACACAACTTGCAGTTATATAAGACACTTATGCTTATTTGGCTTGATCTGCTGTGTGAGGTTGTTTGAAGATCTGCTTTCTTGAAGTTTAGGAATGAAAAAATACAGCTCTATGTCGATAAAAATGTTCAAGATCACCTTACACAAATGAAAAAACCCCACAGAACTGGTACAACATGGAAGCAATTCAGTGTTTGCTAGTTATTACTGACTAATGCTTGTTTAACTTGTTGCATGTGATACTATATGATGTCATAATGCTGTTCTTCAGCTCAGTGTTGCTGATGCCTTTTAATGCTAGCTTCTCAGTGTAAAACATGTATTGATAACATCTGTTAAGTTAAACAAAAGATGTACTAGCCCTGAACTGTTCCCGTTTGAGCTCTTGTAGTTGATTTGGCAATCAGTTACTCAAAATACTAATACATTCTAAAATAATTAAAACTGTCTTTAGCTTTGGTTCCTTCCAGCTTGTTTTTATCTGAGAGAATCTATAAAAGTTAATTTTGCAATTGAACTTGAATGGAACTGAAGGTGCAGAACATTATTTGAGTCAACAAGATCCAAAACGTATGTTCAGAGCAGAAAGAGCACAGGCATAAAATGTAAAACGTACACAATTTGAAGGAATGATGTATATTTGACAAAAGGAGAGATACAATGCAAATATATTCCTCAGACATGTAAAGAGCTGCTGTCAACCATTACAAGAAATTATTTTCTGCAGTCTTTTAAAGTAAAGCAAAAATCAGAACAGTTAAGTTATATAAAGGTCTGTTTAGTTGTAAGAGTTCACATTAAAATAAAGTTCAGAAGACATCTTGCAGAATACATTGTTGGATATTTCAGAATTATATGGATTTGACTGTGTTATCTGTTAGTACAGATAAGAGTCAGGTTTTGGTCATATTCTTGTTCTAAGGTAATATATTGAGGAACATTGAGAAGTGATAAAGACAATTCTTGCTGTATGTAGCTTTATTTTCCTCTTGTGCATCTTTGTTTCCAGGTAACAGTGCTAGCTAGCAAAGGAGTACTACTCAAAGATTCTCTCAGACTGAATCTAAATTTGTTTCCAATACTGTGTCTTTTGCATCCAACAAAATATTGCCCTGTGCAACAGATTGCCACTTAGGATGATTACTGTATTGTGTGTAACAAGTCTGTCTCCAATATAGTGAAGAAAGATAAAATGGGTATGCATACTTTTAAATTGTAGCTAATTGATAGAGAATTGGTAAATTTTGTATTTCCTGTTACAAAATGGCTTCACTTCTCAGCTTTAATCTTTAAAATGTGCTTGAAGATAGTTACTCCGTCAGTATACTTGAACAAGAATTATATATAGTATAATACATACTTTATGCGCTATGAAATAAAGCTTGTGTAAATTTAGAACAATTGATCTCTTTTAGGATATGCCTTGCAAATGACTTAACATAGGTAGGCTATAGATTATTGAGTTTTTTACAGCCTTTAACTACCTGAGATATTCATAGGCTATGATAAGTTCTAAAATAGTGGCTGAAATCCAGTTACTAATCACTGCTAGAGTAGACCGATTAATTCAGTGAGATTTATATAAGTGTTGATTTAATGTTCAAGAATTGATTCACTGACTTGGTTCGCGTTGGAACTAGCAATTAGATTTAGGCTGTAGTCATGGAAATGAAAGATGAGGTGTTACAAGGAGTACTTATATTGCCGATGATCCATGGCTGGTTATTTCTGTAAACTATATTCTGTAAGGAGTTAAATTACACAGTTGGCTTTCATTTGTACTTATTTAAAGTATTTTTATTCCACTGGCACGTATTCAAGGTGTTTCACAATAAAGATTGCAAATCATGAAATGGAACCAAAAAACAAAATAGTAAAAAATCAGCATGCCAGATTAGGCCTGAAATATATCTATATTCACTGGGAAGCAGGAAATGGGAGGCCAAGGATACCCCTACAGATGAGCTATTAGCAGTTTGGATACTAGTTCAGAACACGCATGCTCTCATGGGTCTTTTAACTGTATGTCAGACAAGAAGAGAACACAGAGGAGGCTCTCAATTATAAAATGGAGTTCCCAGTCAGGTTCATATGGGAGGAGAATATTCCTAGCCCCAGACAATTTAGGGCTGAAAAGATCAAGGCCAGGCCAGAGGGCTGCAGACTGATCCCAGAAACATACTGGAATCCATAGTGGAGTGGGGATCTGTCTGGCTTCCACCAGGCTGTAGCTGTGTCCTGGACTAATGGTAGTTTCTGAACTGTCTTGGAGGGGCTTTCCTACATATAGCATTTTTTCAATCTAACCTGGAGATGACCTGAATTGGGGTTAAGTACAGGTTCTTAGGGTAAGATGGCAGTTGGTGTGCCCTGTTGCTGTGAACGGTAATCCTATCTACAGCTTCCACTTGTGCAGAGGGAATGAGTGCTAGATACAGTGGCCAACCAAGCCTGGTTGGATGCAATTGTAGTGCTGCTAAACAAAACAGGCTGTACTTTGATTGCAGCATGACTAGCAGTACCTCCATCTTATCTGTATTAGGTTTCCATTTTTTTCACCCATTTCTACTCCAGAACTACTCCAGGCGCCAGTTTAGAGCTCCACAATCTCAAAGAATGGTGGAAAAGATGGTTGACACTTGGATAACAATCATTCCAGAGCCACCAGATGATCTGTCCCAAATGTTTCATGTAGATGTTACACAATAGACAGCAAAATTGAATTCTGTGCCACCACCAGAAGAGAGGAGTAGTGGCCCAACACCACCTAGGACCTATCCTTGAAGAGAAATACAGCCATAAATCAGTGTCTCTTAGTCTGGTTTCAATAGGGCAGTCCAGAATTTTACCTTATATATTGAAAGCTTCTGAGTGTCCACAACAACCAGTTGGATTGTACTTCCTCTCTATCACAACATGGACCATCTGTGGGGGTCACCATTGTGACTTTCCTTCCATGTCATCATAGAAACCCCACTGGAACTTCCCTAGTCATTGCTGCTATCCAAGAAAACCTGGATCTCATACTGTACCACTTTCTCACATATTTTACTTAAAATTACTGATCAGCATTGCCAGATCACAAAGTGGGAAGTATGGATAAAAGAATAGAATGGAGCCCTTTAATCAAACAGGATTAGCTGTAAAAATTGACATATGCCAGAGTAAATAAGAGTTATTTTATTGCTGAAATGCCTTGTAAGGAGATTTCGTAGCTCTCATGTATTTTCTCCTTGACCACAATGTAGTGAACTTCCAAAGGGTCATTGATCACGGGTAGAGCACTTGCTTTGCATACAGAAAGTTATGGTTCAATTCCAGAGGGCTAGCAAAGAATCCTGAGTTATCAGGCTGAGAAATCTATGGTGGTGGGCCAGTGACCTGACTCAGTGTACGGCAGTTTCCTATGTTCCCAAGCCTCCCAACTACTTATGACAGTGGGTTCCATTGCTGGATAGATGGTTGCAGATGTAATATTGCTTCGCTGACACAGAATGGGCCCTTAAATGGGGTGTAACCAACATGTGTCAAGTCCAGGTTGAGGTTTCTGTCATTTGCTCCAATTACTAGCCTGTTTGTTCCACCATTCACTGCCTACTCGATGCTCATTACTTAAAAGAGAAGGTTTGGCGGTTCTCGATCCTGTGCTTGGCTTTTCTAGCGCCCTGTGCCTTAACTGTCTCCATAACTTAGGGGTACATCAGAGTGGCAACAGGCATGCTAATCGTGCTGGATGGCATCTCAAAACAGAGACCTGCTCTGTACTAAATATGGGCCGGAGAACCCAAGAGAGAGGACTGAATTTGCAGTGGTGACCATGAATTCTTGAGCTGTATCTTATAAGGCTGCACTTGTGTGGGTGCTGAGAGTTCCTCAAGACAGTAAGTTAAAGGGGTCTTCCCAGGACCATTTGTGAAATCACTCCCATTGTTCAGGCAGGGAGAGCATTGTGTGAGAGGATGGGTGAACTGTTCAGGTACCAATAAAGATTTGTTGACAGGCTGCTGGATAGAGCCCTTGGGAAAAGGAGAGGGAATTCTAATAAACCAGGATGATTCGTTTTCTAGATGTTTGGTTTAGGTTGTTGCTGTATTTACAAAACAAAACCTTGAACTGCCAAGCAGTGGTAGGAGAAATTTACTGCTTTGGTTTCTCCCAACCAGAGCTTGCTAATACTTGTTAGTTTATCTGGAATCAAGTCCGGGATGCTCTGTACTTTTCTGTTTCCTGAGCTGCCATCCTTAATCTCAATGAGTTGTTAGCAAATCTACTTGATTTTTCAGGAGCAATGAGAAGGGGCAAGGGGAAGAGAATGGACCTAAAATACGTTTACCTTACTTGGCTTGACTTTTTTTTGTAATATATGTATTAAAAGTCTTGTAAACTATCATGGCAGCTGAATGTAAGTGCATTTTTATAATTCACAAAATATATTTCAGGAGTAAAAGTAAGCTAATAGTGCATCCTCAGTTCTAAAATCTTAATTTTAAAAGTGCTATTCTGTATTGCTATTTTTATGTACAGCACTATTAAAATCTTTAAGGAACTGCTGCTGTTTTGATTTTGTTCTTTGTTCTATGGATTGTATTTTAGCTTTATTTAAAAATTCTTATTGCTTTTAAAAAAAAAGTTGACAGCAGCTCCCTGAGTGTAAATTATATAAATGCTCCAAAGTTAGCAAATGTTCTTCCCCTTACCATCCCAGATGGAAATATCTTCCAGTTTTCAATGCCTAATATGTTATAATGTCTCAAGGTGTGAGGGTGAAAGTACCAGTGTTCTAAAGATTAAACACCTTATTTAATCATGTACTTACATGTTTTCAAGATCTATTTCGTAAGAAAGTAACCATTCACAGTTCTCAATTCTTCATTATTTTGGGTAGGCCAATGCTACATGTCTGAACCACCTGCGGATGCTAAACTTTGATTCTTCTGAAGATTTTGTTCTGAACTGTGTAACCTTAATGTTAACTTTAGTGTGAAGAATGTTTGTTACTAATGTGCACATGAACTCTCAAAACAAAAATAATGCTGAAATAAAATTATAGCTGTCTAGAAGTCAGATCATCATGTAGTACCTTTTTCTGTTTTCGTGCTTTTGATGTGAGTGATAATAAAGTTTGTGTTAAACCAAGAGCAAAGGTATTAAACTTAAATATTCTTTTAAGAAATCTAAAAGTCTATGATTATTGCATAGTTAAATTAGCATTTCTTGTAAAATTTTGAAAGATCCCATCTTTTTGGTGCCAGCGACTTTTCTAGATCTGCAAGAAAGTGTTCTTGGAAGAAATCTTTATGAAGCAGAATTGTACTACATAATGGAAATCAGTGAAATTTCAGAAACCAACTTTTATTACAGGAAAACTTTCAGAGTAGACGGGATGCTGTCGAAAGTAGAGAAAACAAAGGGAGAACACGACTTGCAAAGGTAACATTCGTTTTGTCAAGTGATATGTTTCAGTACAATGTTTCAACTGCAGTTGATGCATAATGAGATTAAATATGGTCCTTGTCAATAGAATTTTTGCAGAAATGTGAGACAAAATAAATGTCAGGCTGAAGATAATTTATATCTGATTTTTTGATAATAAAATGTCCACAGATTGAATTCTACTAAAGGGGGATGTATGTTCTGTTTGTTCATTCTTTGATAAACTTATGCTTCAGCAGATTTTGACTTAATGAAACACATTGTAGTTACATGCCGGGAAGATGCATACACACGTAGACAGATTTCCTTTGATGGATCTATGGATCGTAATTTTAATAAAGAAAGAAAGAAAAAACAGGCCTCTGTGTGTATTGACTTTCTGAATAGGAAGTAAACATTCAGACTGGATCCAATGCGTGATTTGTTTTTATTTTCATTTTTTTGAAATTTCATTGATTTCCATTGTGTAGTCCAATCACCATTTACTTTGCAGGTATGGATTGGAATAAGCTTTCCATCTATTGTTGCATTGCAAATGGGAGTGAATGTCCCCATTTACCATTTCAGGTTATGAGTTGCTACATTACGTAGTTGAAAGAAACCATTGTTGCATTGTCATGCTAGTTACTGAATGTTACAATTTTGAAGCAGCCTTTGAAATAGCAGACTTTTGTTTTAGGATTGCCTCTGGATCTGGCCTGAACTCTGGATGCCCTGGTGACAGCAAATAAATCTTCACAGAAAGTCTTCACAGAGTTCCTGTTCTTGACAGAAATATATTTGTGTTGCAAAATATATTTGAGATTCCAAAAGGAAGAATCATTGCCATCTTCATCTCTAACTAGTTAACAAATAGGTAGCAAAACTACTTGAGAAAGTGGTGTCTCTTATTGGTTATCAGAATCCATGGTAAAGTTTTTAAACATAAATATAAGGTGGAGAGTTTGGCCCTCAGATACTGTTTTCACTCCTAGCCCTTTGTTAGGAAATTAGCAGGTAACTAGTTGCTAAATGGAGTGCTACTTCCTGAAGTCATAGGCTTTCAGGAGTATTTCTGGATCTGGGCTTGGTGCTGGCTGCCCAGGTGATAGTCATAGCCAGAGCATTGACTCCCATTTTTTTTCTGGGCCCAATATAGTGCTGGTGGTGACCCTGAAAGTACATGTGCATTCTGAGACAGTGATACAACATGAAACAGCTTCTACACTTTGACTCTGCCTAAGTATTAAGATGATCAATAAAAATCCTCTTTGCATGCTAGAAATTCATGATTGAGTGAGGCACCACCCAGACTCCATAATTTGCTACACAAAGTTTCTTCTCATTTTTCTGTTATCTGACTTTATTTTGCCATACCGTGAAGATTTGCTTTTTAAGGGGGCTGTCATTTGTGAGTGATTTTAGTAAACTCACTTGGTTTTTATTGATTTTCTTGTGAGCCATCTTGGGTCTCAAATTGGGAGCAAGGTGGGATGTACATTAAATAATGACATATAATCATTGTTCTGGTTTTCTGAGATTTTGGCTCTGTTTTTTCTTTTAAATAATATTTTAGGGATTTGTTTTATCTTTATGCATTTTTCATCCCAATGTCATCTTCTTTGTCAGTCACTATAAACTTTTGGGATAAGGGTAATAATCAGTGCTGGTCAGAGTGGTGTTCCATGAACTTATACTGGTCCATGACCCATCAGTTGTTGGACTCTTGAGAATTTCTAGGAAACAACAGTGAAAAAAGATTATAGTCAGTAGGCACAAATATGGTGCCAGTCCTTGGCACAATGGGAGAAAAAATTGCCAGTTCATTAAATCAGATAATTTAAGAAGCGCTAATACAAACGTTTCAAACAAACTGATCTGTCTTTTAACATCAAATGTTGCTTATTTAAGATTCTTAATACAATACTATTACTTTGCTCCTCTGAAACTGAGTCCATGATCCCTGTATCAGACATATTGTATAAGGCTGCTTTTATGTGAAAAGAAAACTGGATTGATAGGGTGTGGCATACACCTCTTAAAGTCAAACATACACATGTATCACAAGAGAGGTCTGTTATATAACCGTGTGTGAGACATATGATGGGGATATGGGCTGGCATCTCATCCACAGATATTAGAATGTTACCCAGACCTCAGGATAAGATATCACAAATCTCAGTAGTATTACATGCTCATTTTCATGATTTTAGAAAAACTGCCCTTTGATTAGCTTTCTGACTATGACTAAATGCATTCACCTGCCTTTAGACTATAGGTCTCACAAACAGCTGGATGCTTCTAGGAAGCTACTGGCTGGGTATAAAAAGAATTGTTCTTTCTGTTTGTCTCCTGGCCCAGTTACAATAGCGCTCTACTTCTGCAAGGATTTGGGGGGCAGGACCCACATGAAAGTTAAAAAAAAGTGTGAATAACTCCTCCCGCCTGACTGAATGCTGCTCACCAAGTCACTTGCGTTTTGCCTGGGCATGCTTCCCTCCTTCCAGGCACCCAGGCAATAGACATGTAAATGGAAGGGGGCAGCTGCACACCTGGAGAAGTTGTGTGCCTCTTCCCCATTCACTCGAGTTTTGCCTGGGCACACTGCCTTCCAGGTGCCTGGCTGATAGGCAAGCAAACGGTAGGGGGCATGCACACATGACTGCCCCCTGCCATTTCCTTGTCTTTTGCCCAGGTCCATGGAAGGAACTCACATGCCTGGGCAAAAGGCAGGGGAATGGGAGGGAGAGAATGGCAGGGAGGCAAGTTTTTACTTCCTCGTTGCTTGATGGTTGCAAATAATTATGTTCATGAAGGTGAAACCTGTGAATGTGGAAAGAGGGCTGGCTATTTCTCCAAGGGCTGATACGCATTTGCATGCCACCTTGGCACACAAATTTCATATATCCATTATGGCTAGTAACAGTTGCTGTAATTTTTTTTGGCTAGTTGTCATTTAAACGTCATCTAAGTGTTATGTTCTACTGGTTTAAACTTTTCCAATTTTTGTTTATTCTCCTTCCATGTGGATTAAAAAACACAATCTATCAATGCAATGGATTTTTTTCTCTTTCAGTACCTATGCAGGGGGGAGAACTTAATTCTTAAATAAAAGGTGGATGAGAGTTTAAACATCCCTACTTGCTCGTGGTGATCCCGATCATGATTAGGGGTAGGGCAGTTACATGAAAAGATTTTTCTTTATATAATAGACATTTAATGTATTTTAATATTCTTAACTGAAATTAGTAGCCATCATGCAATATAGGAAGGGGAGGGAGAAGCTTTTCTCTCTACTTTCATAACATGTATAGTTTTGTAAACTGCTGTCGTATATAGTACTGTATGCTTCAGATCAGCTTAGTTTTGGATAGAATCTGAAGGATTCTACACTGCATATGTAAGAGTGCATATGATAGTTGCTTGTAAATTTAGGCGTGCTATTAAGGTAGAGAAAGCTTTCTCCCATTCTCTTGTATGACATGTTGGCTAATTCTACCCAAATAGGTCAAATGTGCTTGGCACATTTGTGTGAGTCTGTGAAAGACAGATTGTTAGTTTCAAAGTTACCCCTCTTAATCTTAAAATTCCTTGATATAAAAACTTTGGATTATTTCCTGGATAGTATAACACTTCTGTGTAGCTGTAAATCAGTGTTTCTTTCATCTTTCAGAAAATGTCAGAAGTCTACAGAGAGGACTTCTTTGGGGAAAAAATGATATTTTCTGTTGGTGATTTTAATACAAGGGCTTATACTTCTTTGAACAGATATTTACATGCATGTAACTTGCTAGAATGGCAAGGAAGAAACATCTAGTGCCTGAAGCAGAAGCCTTTCCAAATATTTAATGGTTTTCTAGTGCATATGAAAATACCAAGCTTGGGTGAAACTGTGCATTGTTTATGATTCTACAATTAAGGCCCTCATCTGTGCTTTGTTTCCTGGTTGATTTATGTCACTGTTTAAAACGGGTCCTGAATTTCATAAATTGTAGGCTGACTTAAAATATTTCAACCAATAAGAACATAAATATATTCCCTGTAGTTGTTTATTTTTGAAATTTGTCTTAATAGCTTTTAGAAGCATCTTGAAAGGGAGCTGAAAAATATTTCACAGTCTGCCACAAGAAAAGCTGAGGTGAAACCAGGCTGCTTGCAGGGAAGGGAGAACATTATATAATTTTGGTGTCATTGCACAAAAAGATCTGCCCTGTGTTAGAAGTTGCACCATGATTATGGCTGTCTCTACCCCATGATGCAAAACTGGCTCCCTCAATGTTTTTCACTAGTTTTTTTTTTTTAGTTATGTGGCAGTTAATGTTTTGGTTTTTACTGCTGACCTTTCTATTTGGTTGAAGGTTTTAAGATTTTTAATGCCACAAGCTGAATTTAGTGGTACCTTTACATTGGAATGGTGCAGCGTAAATGCCATCTGCTGCCATATTTCTTTTGGGGAAGGGATGTAGAGCACTACCTCCACTGCTGATGCAAGTGTTTAAACAGATTCCTGTCAAATGGTTCTTAAGGTATCATGGCCTCACACTGGGAAGCACTGCCTTTCTCAAGCTGGTGTCTCCCAAATGTTTTTGACTGCAACCCAGTGATTCTCAAGCTCCACTTACAGGTGAAGCTTGTCAAAGGCCTTGTAACTGTTACAGCTGTCTTTCCATCAAGGACTAGTGTCTGATCTAGGAGAACCCCAATAATGAATTTGGTTCATAAGTGTATATCTAACCTTAGGTCATCTGAGGACTCAACCAACATTTCCTGTTGTCTAGATTGAGCTAATAAGGGGTAATTATAGGATAAAGGTGAGGAGCTGTTCAGTTATAGTACTTGCTAAGTGTTTTAAGCTCAGGAATTTCATAATGTTGCTTGTGTCATTGTAGCAGTTAAGATGTAAAAGTTTTTACTGCTGGCCCTTCCTCGTTGCTTGATGGTTTTACGATGTTTTTGAGTGATCTGTTTGTAAGTTATTAATAGAATGTCATATGTACAAAAAAGTAAATCTAGGTTTTGTTTTTGTTTTGTTTTTGTTTAGTTTGTCTGCTCATCTGCAACTCACCTTTACTGGTTTCTTCCATAAAAATGGTATGTATTGCATCATATGCTTTTTGTTTCAGTGCAGTTTACTGACAGATAATATTAGTAACATAGTTAAAAATATAAAGGTGAAACAGTGTAAAAAGGTGAAGCCTTGGGTCCACCATAAAGAGAAACGTGGGATAGAAATCAAATCAGATCAAATAAATGAGCAAAATTGCATTGCCTTTTTGCCCATCACTCTGGCCACTAATAACTCTGTTGTTCAGTGGCGTAGTAGAGCATATTATAGTCCATCTCAGAAATGCTTTATTTTTAGTGTTTCAGATTAAGAGGAAAGTTGGCTAAATAATGTGCAAAATGATTTAATTTTTTCCCAAAGAAATTATTTGGATTTTAGTAAGCAACATATGCTTGAAGTGTGGTACCCAATTTTATGGATGGTACTGGTTCAAAATTTGGTAAACACCTTAAGAAAACTTGGTGGCATTTTTGAGGCCATCTCATATTTGTTGGTTTTAAGTATGTTACATCTCAAAATGTAGATCACCAGTTTTTCCAGTATCTAGGTTGTGTACTATCCAGGGGGAAAAAATCTATCCTGTTCACTTTTCTGTATTTTTCAACACAGCCTACTTTTGTTACAAAAAGGTGAGATCTACATAACTCTCAAATCTCTAATATCGTCTTCAGAAAGCACATGGTACTTAATGTATGTTAAAAGTTTGGATGTATGATTTTCTTGCACAAACCATGAACCTTTAGTGGGAGGACTATAAAACTGAATGTGATATTGTTCATGTTAAAATAAACTTTATTAATTTTCCAAGCTACATTTGATTAGAAGTTGATGCTCAGTCCATTGATTATTAATATATCTCTTGTCTTCACCATTACATTTACAGTTTCTGGTATATATTAGTACACTTGAACGCAAATGTTCCACATCTTTGCTCGCATGCTCAAAACTTAACTGTATCAGTAGGATCAGGGAATAGCTCCACTGTCACTAGCACAAATTTCAGTTCTCCATATTCATATTCATATTCCCACCCTGTATTTTTAAAAATTGGCATTGGTATAGCAAAAGCTTTTTCCACCATGTTTTGATGCTGAACTCTTTTCAGAGGTTGCTACAATGTATTTTGTGTTGGTGGCACTGATTCTCGCTTACTTGATGCAAAAACTGCACCAGATCTAATTGGTAGGCGCTGCATTGCTGTAATTGTTTTATAACAGACAGTCTTTTCAGCGTTGGCTAGTTTGTCTTGTATCAGATCACCCCACTCTTCCCTGAATCTTTCAACTAATGTTAGTGGTTAATAACAACTTACGATGCTGAAAGTTGATTTCTTAAAGATACACTGTCAAATCCATTCAAAGCATGAAGACATAAAAATGCCTTTTCATAGTTCTATGGTGAGTACTGGTGGCCTTCTTGTATGTTAATTTACCTTCATTTTGAATCACATTCAAACTTCTCTGTAAATCAGAGCAAGAAAATGTGCCAACAAAGTATAAAAACATTGTTGGATTAGCATGGTACTACAACTGTGTCATGAAGGGATGTATTCTGTGGAGAGTGAGGATTATAGCACCCCTACATGGGAAGCTTTTAAAGGTGTTATGCCAAACTTTTTGTTGAGTAATCTCATTTTGAGTGCAAGGAATGTTTCATCTATCATAATGTCCTTATCTTCAGTTGCTTTGCCATTTGCCCAATAACTAGTTTTACCAGGTCCACCTTACAATCTGGGAACTTGAGTTTTTATCAGTTTGCAATCAGGGAAAATGCTTCCATTTTTTATCACTGGACAAATTGCCCAGTGCCAGTTCATTGGCTGCAATTTTGTATCAGTGAAATGCAGCATCAGTTCCTTTGCATGCTCATTTGCCATTGAACAGTAATGTTATGATTGTCTGGCCAAGGTCTCCCAAAAATATGCCCTCATGGAATTCAGTAGAAACTAGTAATTCTGGGTCATCAATAATAACATCTGTCTTCTTGTTTGTCAGATTAGTGCTTTCTGTGCAATTAGCACCTGAAATGAAGACATCTGACACCATAAGTTTCTGTTGGCCCCTGAAAAGCTCATGTCATAAACCTGTACTGTTAACTCATTTTTCAGTGCTTTGCTGCTGCTTTTGGAAGACAGTGTTAGGTTCATCTGTGCCTCCCTTCCTATGTTTTGCTTAGGAATGTTGTTGCTTCCTCCAGTTCATGCCATGTTGGTATATAGCCAGTCTAAGGTTTAGTGATCAATTTTGGTTGTTTTGACATAAAATTCTCTCAGCAGGCATTGCTCTGCTGTGAAGGCATGATATAAATAAATATAACAACAAGATTTTTAAAAAATTCGGCCTTTCCTTTATGAAGTATACAGTAGGTTATTTTCCATGTTGGAAGTATCCAGTAGAAAGTAAGGAAGGTTTAGTGAGATCAGGCCCTCGTGGGCAGTGTTATGCATACAGGGCTCATCCAGACTATGGAAGATCCTGAAACAGCAAAGAATGTTGTATAGAGACTGCATGACTGTCATCGTGCCATTTTTTAGTCTAGTAACTTCATGTTCAGTTATGCTCAGTGCATGAAACCATGTTGTACAGAATGTAGGTGTCTACATCTTCCTCATATTGGGGGTATAACAGAAGTGTGCATTGTCTCAAAGCTGTGGATGTCCTTACAAATTCCAACAATTCCTCCTCTTTCAGTTTCATTGGGTCATTTCTGGGCTTTCTCCGGATCAGTCTGGTTGACATTCATATCTGAGAGCTTTGGATTTTATGAATTTGTGAAATAAGTAGAACCATACCTGTAACTTTTTTGTTTTAGTAATTTAGTAATTTTTGTGAAGCAACCTACAACATATCATATGAAGAAGTATGATAAATTTGATTGTACATAATAAGAAGAAATTCTGAACATGGGTTGCCACTTTTCAGGGTGGTACACTACCATGTAAAGATTTGAGAAACAGTTTTTTTTTAATTCAACAAACTTATTCACGTCATAGTTTCACTTTGCTGTACCTGCTTCCAAAATTGAGGAAGGAACACTTTGCTTTACTGTTTCTTCAGTTTTGGAAGAGTGGTCTAGAATGGGGTCGCTATTTGTGGAAGACATTAATAGTTCAGAAATTTAACATATTTTATCTTAATCTATGAACTGGCTTTCCTTTTTATTCTGTATGTTATTTTAGAGAGAATTTTTTTTAGAGGGGAATTTTTTGGGGTGCAGCTAATACTCATGAACGTCTGTATTTCTGTTTAACCACAGCTGCACCAAGTGGCTATTGTAGTTTGTTCATGGGGTGTATACAGTGTGCTTCTATAAATCTTGTCATTGTGTTTTGGCTGAATGGTATTTGTTTACAAAGTTTCTGTAGTGTCCTCTTACATCCAGTGACAGGAGAAATAAGGCAGATTTAAAATTTAGAACCCAGCCTGGGTATGGTGTCATGCTAACAAAAGCCTTTTGTCAGCAGACCTAATGAGTTGCAGGGGACCCTGGCACTAAAATCTGATCTAGGTGGCTGGGGGACCCTCCAGAACAGTTTTTCAAGGGCATGAGGATAAAGGGAGAGAACATTCTTTTGTGTAAGCAGGATCAATATTTAGTGTTGTAAGTGAATATTTATGTTCAAGAACCAACATATAGCATATATAAAATACTTTGATGATAGATTTCACATATAGTGCTCTAATACCTCCGATTTCATTGGGACCTCTTCCAGGAAACACCACTTCTTCTCCCCTTTGTTAAATGTTCATGTAAGTGCATAGGTGCTGTGACCACAGTTGACAAATACTTATGCACGAAAGTGGTAACATTTAATTGCAGTTGTGCACTTGCCACTTCCACAGAAATGGCAGTTGCAGGTGTGGTGTCTGCTTTGATCTGGTCTTGGATAAGTTTCCCTGAAGGATATCTGACCAGCTCACCAAGACTGAATGAGCACCCTCAGGTTTCCAGATTATAGCATTTCATAGTTCTCCCAGCCACATTGAATAAAAATATTGTTTTCCTCAGCATTTTAAATCATTCTCCATTTTTGGGACTCTTTCAGATAAGCCATTACAAAATTCAGAAAATGAACAAAGTTCTGTAAACCTGGAAGTACTGCTTGTAAAAGTCTGCCACAAGAAACGAAAGGTAAGTTTAGGAGTGCTATAAGTATCCTGAGAAAAAGCAAAATATAACAACTTATGCGTAGCAGAGTTGCAGTATAAAGGAAACCTGTTGTTAAAACTAGAATGCTTTTCCATGGTAAGCTGTTAATTATTGCCATGTTCTTAAATCTCTACATGCCCATGCTTTTTGCTTCTCATCTGTTTGGTAAATCTAACTTGAAGGCGATCTGGTGCTGATTCTTTTGATGCAACCTGATCAGTTCCAAGTTGTAGCTCTTCTGCTTTCATTTTCCTTCAAGAGTTTGGTTAAATTTGGCAGTCTTTAGCTGAAACTCTAAAAGGGTAGGGAATAGAATTGGTCTAGTGATGAGGAAAGGGGGTTTACTATTTTTTTGGGATGGTGGAGTCTTCCATTCTTTGTTTTTTTGATTCCCCTTCCTCCAAATACTTCCTTTTTTCCCCTCTTTCTTTATTTTCAAAACTGCTGCTTTTGCTCAGAGTGGCAGAACCAGTGCAGTTCTGGTGCCAACAGTTTAGTGTTTTTAAAGTTTGTTTTTTTGTTGTTGTTGTTAAATCCAAAAATTTGAAGAAGATAAGAATAAACTCAGGCAACAGTGTCTCAGCATTCTTGCACTTTTGCCTTGTGAGGCCAAGGATCTTCAGGCATCTTCAGTATGGAGCTGCCAAATTGTCTCTAGTATTCCTCCAACTTTGGAGCTGACTTAGGTATTGGAGTTGCTTGACAACTGCTTGGGCAATCCCCACCCACCTCTGCACCTTCAGAATGAAGAGGAAGGCTTGAATACTCATCGTACTTGACCCAGAGGGAAATATATTACTTGCTGTGGCCTGCAAACAGACCAGTTTCTGTTCTAAATCAAGATTATTATTTTTTTAAAGCAAAATAGATTTTTATAGCAAAACAGGCAGCAGCTGATAGAAGAGGAAGAGGACCAGAATGGCTTTTTAAAGGGCTGCACAGCCTAATTGGAGTTGTTGAAATGGAAAATTCCTGTAGAGAACAAGCGCTTGAGGTGGCGTGGGCAGAGTTTGTAAAAACTGGCAAATGGTCAAACCCCATGAAAGTGAAGCCTGCAAATGGGGAGGGCCAACTGTACTTGTTTCTTCATAGAGAGCCTAACATGTAGATGATGGCAAACCTGCACTTAATCGTCCTCTTAAGGTTGGTGCTACTGTGCTGAGAACTCAGTGGACAAAGATAGGATAGGTCTGTCCCATCCAGCTCATCTATGTATAATACACACCACTCTTATAATACCTCGCAATTGGCTCTGCCAGCAAAGGCTAATAAGAGTTGGAGTCAGTCATTTGGACAACTCAGCGATCCCTGGCTGTAGAGGCAGTTGGTCTTTATCATAGGTAGAATTCAAAAGTGAGCCGTGTCTCATTTGAATCTCAGATGGCACTGACTGTGTGTGTGTGTTTGTGCATGTGTGAGGAAGAGGGCCATCTACCCCCTCTAGTTTGAATATGGAGCTTGTAGTCCTACAATCATAGAACTGTACTGTTGGAAGGCACCCAAACAGTCATGTAGTCCAATCCCCTGACAAAATGTGCTGTTACAAGACTGACTTCAGTCTTAGTGTGCTATTGAATCCCAGTGTGGGAGAAGGGCAGGATATAAATATTGTAAGGATGAAACAGTGTTTGAGTTGCAAATTACAGTTTTGGCAAGCAAGATCGTAGTGTCCTCTTTAAATCAGGTAAATGCCATTCAGTATCTCATCTGAAGTAGCTCAATGTGTTAAAGAAAAAGTGCTTCCATGGCTAGTACTCTAGTATATACTGTACTATGCTCCAGTAATAACACATTCGTTATATTTGTTTTTAAATATGAAATCATTTGTGTCTCCACATTCTGTATATGGTGAAGGACGTATACTTATATTGCTGCCCAGGTTATGCAGAGGTCAGCTGGCAAAAGGATTCGTATAATTCCTAAACCCCAGATCCTCCCACCAGTTCTTTTCCTTGCCTTCGTCCAGATCCTCAGTGATCTTTCTGTTCCAGCATAAACCTTTTATTTCACCTTCATTGTGTTTAGGATCTTTCATTTTTCTCATCTTTTTTTCAAAAACTTGTCTGTCTCTTCTTTTTTCTCTTATTTTCAGCTGTTTGCTTTCTCTTGCTTTTTTGCTTGGAATCTTTTCTTGGCATGTCTCTAGTAGGAAGGGTGACCTCTAGAGTGTCTTCCGGGAGGGTTCACAGTTTACCAATTCATCATATCAAAATTGTCAAAGACACCTGCGCGATCCTTTGGGAACCATTTGGAACTTCATAAAAACACTTCTGATTCCACAGCAGAGAGCACCATCTATTCTCTGAATTAGAGGTTTTCAAGCAGTTGGAGGAAATTATTAGTCTCAGTGCTTCTGTGCTCATTCAAATCAGTATCTTTATGGGGTTTTAGACAGAAATTTTGGAGATTATAAAGAAGCAGATGGATTAGGAAGACTTGGCAAATAAAGGTATGGAGAATGAGAGGTGTGAGGGAATCATTTGTCCCCTGCCAAAATTCTTATTTATAATTAACACTTTCAGGATTGGCAGTGATACCACAGATGATCTGAAACAGAGTACCCAGGTTTCCCCCCTACCTTTTATACAGGAGCCATGTTAACCATTCTTAGCTTGCAGGTGGCTGTTTTTGGCATGGCATATCATTCTGACCATTCTGAGGTGAATCCTTCATTTATTGCTTCACTAGAAAGTGTAGTTCCTTATGCAGCAATGTGCAACCCTGAGTCTGGAGATGACAGGCCCAGTACCTTTGTTACAAAAGAGAGGTTAATGAATTATTTGATGACAGCCAATTGCATTCCTACTCTAGGCCTTCAGTTAAAAGGGCAAAAAGTTCTCAGTCGCTTGATTCTTCTCACTTTCTTGCTCCCGTTGCAACCCAGTCTTTCTCAATCTTCCAAAGGCCCAAACCCATTTTTTTTGTGAAAATTAGCTTTAGTCCATGAGACATCCAGACACAGGTCAGATGCATCTGTGGTCTCTTGGTACTCCCCTGAAGAAGATCAGCGTTCCCCAGATTCCAGAATCTTAGTGGAAGTGAATAAAGAGAATGAAGGCATTTGATTAGTGGTGTGTGTCTGCATCTGCCAACAACTTCTCTACAAAAGGAAGAGTGGCCAAATGTTGCAGATCCCATCAGGGATTCCCTCACCTTCGTAGAAGTGGTAGTGGCAAGGAGATCCATCTGGTTAGAGGAGGGGATTGCTGATATACATTCTAGACAAAAGTTACCTGTGGTTTTCTTTACAAACTCTTGCCCCTTTGGTGAGGATGTCCTCAAGGTTGTATTAATTAAAGCAAAAGATAAAAGAAGACCATGCTTTTGTTGCAGGGGCAGGAAGACAAACAACCAAGATGTTCTTACTCCTTCCTTCACTTCAGAGTATTTTCATGTTCTCAGGAGTTCAGAATTTTAAAGCCTGCCATGCTCTATTCTCATTTCCAATCTAGGCCTCAGGGTGGGCCATCTTACAGTTCTGGTTCTGGGGCTAGTCCTCCAGAACCCAAACAAATCACTTCTGACCGACATTTTCTTCCAGTGGGAAGCCTGCCTGAAGTAATCAACAGGTCTGTGGATCCGAAAAGCTCACAGCAGTACTTCAAAGAATTCAGTCAGCTTTCAGAAAGGAGAATAATTTCATCATCTGTCTTGGACCCTCTCATAGAAAGACACATCATCCAGCAAGCCATATAGCTCATAGACATGAGGTCATTTCACTCATTTCTTTTCAGGAGACCTACCTTTACTCTCAAACACTTTTTGAGAAGTGCATTGTTATTCTTATAGTGGTTTGCCATTTTCCTGTCAGAGTTGGGGGATGTACAGATGTGAGGGTGATCTGGCTGAGACATCTGTCACCCCATTGATCGCCAGGGTTGATTCAGCTGATCTGGCTGGCTAGACAAGTGTCCCCTGCCTCCTTTACTGCTCTATGTCTGTCCCTCCCGAAGCTGCGTGCCTGGTGGAAGAGGACAACCATCCCAGATAGGAGTGTACTGTTCTTCAGTCAAGGGTATACAAGTGAGTCTTATCTTCTCATGATACATCTAGAGTACAACAGTCTCAGTTTAGCTGTCATCTTGGGTTCTAGGAATAGTTCACGCTTGATTTGCTCTTGGGACCATTTATTGTCTCTTCAGCAGTCCATGGTATCCTTAGAATTTCCTTCCAGAAGCACATTTCAAAAGAGTTGATTTTCTTCCTATCAGCTTGCTTCACTGTCCAGCTTTCACAATCATAGTTAGAAATTGGAAATACCATGGCATGGATAAGTAACATTAGTATTCAGTGATATATCTTTGCACTTCAGTATCTTGTCTGGTTCCTTTATAGCTGCCCTTCCTAGTTCTAGTCTTCTTCTGATTTCTTGATTGCAGCCTCCATTCTGATTAATGAATGAGCCAAGGTATGGAAAATCTTGAACTATTTCTCATCTAGTTTAACGTATCTGTGATAGTTGTTTTTGTTTTCTTTGTGTTAAACTGTAAACTTCCCTATGCACTTTTTTGACGTTCTTCAGTAATTGTTCCAAGTCTTCGCTATTTTCTACTAGCAGTACGGAGTTATCTACATATCTTGAATTGTTTGCATTCCTTCTTCCAATTCTCATACCCCTGTCTTCTAAGTTTAATCTGGTAAGTCTGGTTGACCTTACAGCCTTCTCCACTAGTGCTTTCCTGGAAAAACATCTCAATGGATAGCTACCTGTTTTAATCTAGCAGTACTTCATAGATGTTATTAACTGGATAAATATGCTTCTATGGAAATGGTTTTCCAGTTGATTTGTCCATCAGAGTCACTAATCCCTTTGTGCAGGCTTGCATGAGTGTGTCATATTTTAGCTTGGTTACCCGCTATCCTGGGTATCTCCTTTGCTTTGTACAGAAGATGGCATGTTGAGAACTTACCACGAGTGCCCATCCTTGTATGTATCCCCACCTGCCCTCTGCAGTGACATTCAGGTTTTTTCTTAAGTCTGCTCAGCCATCTAGTTTGTACCAACACTTTTTAAATGTTAGGATACTTCTTTTTTTGTTCTGTTCTTGTTCTGTTGATGTTTTCTTCAGATTGGTTGCAAGAAGAGATTGAGGGAATGGGCCAGAGTTCTAAATATTAAATCAAGTCTCTTTTGGCCCTGTGCCTCTAGCCTGAGCAGTGGTAGGACTTAACCTAAGTGTGTTTTCTTGTGTCTGCAGGATGTTAGTTGTCCCATAAGGCAAGTACCTACTGGTAAAAAGCAAGTACCTTTGAATCCAGACCTCAGTCAAATGAAACCAGGCAACTTTCCATCACTTGCAGTTTCTAGCAATGAGTTTGAACCCAGTAACAGCCATATGGTGAAGTCCTATTCATTATTATTCAGAGTAACTCGTCCAGGAAGAAGAGAATTTAATGGGATGATAAACGGTGAAACTAATGAAAACATTGGTAAGTAATCACAAAGACTGTTCATAACTTGTTTGTTTACTCATTTCAAGTTGAAGGGGGGATAAGGTTGCTGTTTGAAGACAGTAAACAAACAATTAAATGTGTAAGTGTCCATCCTATAAGAATATTAACTTCTAAATTTGTTCGTCATGTTAAGGTTTGCTACCACTGTAGACAATATGGTTTCAAAACTTACATGAAAATTCTTGGAACTGAGCAATACACAGAGGCTTGTTTATGGACTAGAAACTTTTGTCTGTGCAAATAGGATGTCTTTTGTATCTTTCTTGAAAAAGAGTTCTTGGAATATAGTCCAAATGAGAAAATCATCTTCCTGTCTTCTTTGCCTAAGATGTAGTATGTCTCACAATAGTGGTCAGCAACGAGTGGGTGAAACCATAGTACTGAATGTTGGGTTCTGGGGGTTCCACTGCTCCTTGATATTGCTTTAATTCAGGGAGTGGGGTTAGATTTTCAGTTGCAAGATTAAACTGTATATGATGGCAGAATATAATCAGAATGTGGTGGTCCAGTATTGCTGACCCTCAGATCTCAGAATCACCAATCAGTATTGTCAGGGGGGTTGAAAATTTAGCCCAACAACCTCTGAGGACCCAGATGTAGGGAATCACTGTACTAGACTACATAAAAAGCCAGTTCCTGGCTCTACTCATATACATCTGTGTCTTGCTCATTGTTTTCTTTCTTTTTTTTTATTTTGAAGGTTATATCGGTACTAGTTTTGGAAGTAAATCATGTTCTTTGAGGGTAGCATATTACAACCTAATTGGCTAATGTCACATTTCTTATAACGTTTTGTTTGATAAGGGCACGTTCTTTTGCCTGTTCAGACAATATTGCCTTGTTTTGTATTTGAAATAATCACCTTTATGTTTCTGTCCTAATTTCTTGCTCTTCCACCTCCCTTCTGAAACGTACATTTCTGCAAGTAATCAGGAGAGTAAAAGAACATTCCAGCATATCTCTGTGTCTTCTCCCTATCATCTCCTTGACTAGTATCTGCTGTTCAGTATTTATACAATGTTATGCTTGTGAAGCCCCTGACAAAGCTTGGCTGAGCTTGTGGAGAGGCTTGGGGTATTCAGTTATTCAAGGAGATAAATAATTTATACACAGTGCAATCCTAATTCTGTCAGGGGGGCAGGTAGTCAGTGTTGCTCGGATTAAAATCTCATACATGCTGAAAATTGGAAAGGTGCCTCTGGGTTTAAGAGAAGCAAGGAGGCAAAGAGAATGATGGTAGTCAGCGCTCCAGGAAAGGAACTTGAGGGATAAATAATAAATTTTTATGTGATGGGTGATGAAAGGAGGAGGTGGCTATGAGTGGAACAAAGTAAACTGGCTCAAAAACCAGGAGCTGAAGGAATTGAGTGGTAAAGAGAGTAAGTGGAAGAAAGGAAGAGCAAAAGAGGATAGCAGGAATACATGGGGAAACTACATGTTGGACCTAGAGTTAGGCGGGAATGTTCACTGAAACAGGGCAGACAAAGGAAAAGTCAAAAGAGAACATAGGTAGATAGAAAACTATGATCATTCTGCTTGCTTTGGCTTCTGTGATTGCAGCTCTACCCTAATCAGGCATTGGAGAGTCAAAAGGGGAAGTGATGACAAAAATGGTAATTTTGATTAAAATTTGCTTTCATATTTTCTGGCTATAGGATTTTAAGTAGCAGTGGGCAGAATGTGGCCCTCAGGCTCCCCACCCTGCAGAATTTGGCCAGGAGGGAGGTGAAAAGAGCTGGGATGCAGAGATAGAGAGTGTTCTGGTTTACTCTGTGGGTAGAGTGTATAGCAAAATAATACAATGGACTCTCTGTATATGTGATCTCTGAGTCTGTAGATTCCAGTAACCACAGAGCACTGCATCCTATACCTAAAATGGCAATGATGTGAATGCAGGTGTCCATATACACGTTATTGCCATTTAATAATGCAGGACATGAGCATTCATGCTTTTCACCATTCGCAGGGGGTCCTGAAATGGAACCCCATAGATTTGGAGGGTCCACTGTATGTAAACAGGTAGTGGAAATTTTTTTACTATGCATTCTAGTATTAGCAATACACCACTGGTGGAACTCCTGCTCCTGGAAGAGTTTCCCCTCTCCATCACTGTCCCTGGCTCCTCAGGTGATATACATCTAATACAAGAGTGTACTAAAATTCCCATGCCAAACTGTGTCAGAAAGGGAAGTTGTAGGATGGAGGAAAAACTGTGCTGCTCAATATTCTTATTGCTGCAGGATTCATGTGTTTTATCTGGTTGTAAGTACAGTGGTTAACTATTGATTAGTTTTATATTATATATAGTTAAACTGGATTAGAGAAGCCTTCTGACTTAGCCTGATGTCGTGGACAGTTCTGGTTGGAATTGCCAGAAATTCAGAGGAATGTGTGAAGGATCAGATAAATGTTATCTTCTCTGTTCAGCTCCAAAATTGACAAAGAATGGAAGATAAATTTTCTGTGTTGAAGGTAAACTGACTAGTGTGAATTTATCCTACGAAGTCATTAAAAACAGTGACCTCATTAAGTCAAATTTAGCTGCTTTTTTACTGAATTGGGATGACAGATGTGTGAATTTATCCCTTGCAACTAGAATATTTTGGTGTGTTTAAATGCAGATGTTAATGAGGAGCTTCCAACTAGAAGAAAACGCAATTCTTCCAACCGTGAAGATGGAGAAAAAACATTTGTAGCACAGATGACTGTATTTGATAAAAACAGGTAACATATTTTTAAGCAGGGGCTTTTGTGAGGGCATAGTCATCTGTTAATAACTTTTACTTTGGTTTTATTTTAATCTTTAAATACCCTGTCTATAAATATCTTGGAGACCCATGTTTCCCAAAATAGGATTCAGATATCTGTCATCATGGCAAATTATAAGTACTGCCTGAGACAGGCTTGTTGTTTTATCTTCAATATATTAGTCACTCATGCATGCATGTTAGTATCAGAGTAAATCTCTTCAATTTGTCTAAATTGTCTTTAGAACATGAAAGCAAGCATTTCCATTAATTTACATTGTGACTCAGTCCTGCTTCTTGTGGTGGGATAAAGCCTCTTTTGTATTTGCATGTTTACTGTACTAATTTGGTTTGGTTTGAAGTTGTGTTTGGAGTTGTGCTCGATGTGGTTTGGTTTTTGGCCCCTAGAACATTCTTTGCAGCAGGATGATACTTTGCTAGCAGTTGATCAGATACTGTAAATAAGTAAAGCAAAAGACATTTCAGATTTCATTGCTCTGTATGAAACTTGCATCTGCTAGGATTCTTCCCATGTGTTAAAATTCTTAAATATGAAAGGGAAAGATGGATCTCAGAATCTGGGAGTGTGAAGATAGTAATAGAGAAGTAGTAGCAAGAAGAAGGGTCTTTGGAAGGGAATTCAGAGAGCGTACTGGTGTGAATGGAACAGAAGGCTTAAAGCAGCAGAGAGGAGCAACTTCTTGTGTCTCTTGACAAGGCCATACAATAGACCTAGAATCATTTGTAACCATCCCAACATTACGATGAACATCTCTTGCCAGCTGTTTCTTCGCTTTGTATTGCAACACAGAAAAGATGCAACTTGAGTGCTGAAGAGTTTTCCTTTCTCAGAAAAGGAGGGGGGAAATTGTTTTCTATGGAGTTGTTGTGCTCTAGAGTGCAGACTGCTATTCAGTTGAAGAGAAGCTAATTTTTCCCATTTGCTTAGTGAAGACCTGGGTAACTTGGATTCTTCTTCGTGGTCTCTGTGCCTTACACACTGGGAGTTTTCGCGCATGTGCGGTAACGTTCGGAAGATTCTAGAGCTTAGCAGCTTGGCAGGAACCCCTCCCCATGCGGGCACGCTCAGCCCGCCAAGCCAATGGTCTCTCCTCAGTTCTTTCTCGTCTGCCCTAGCGAACGGAAAGTTCTTCTTTAGCAGCACTGTTTGGCTTGTTCTTCAGACTGTTTTTATTGGTATTTGACTTCAGAATTCGTTTTTGGCTTTGGCTTTTGGTATTCGGATTCAGATTTGGTATCTTTGGACTTCTTTGACTCCTCCTTCAATCTTCTTCTTCGATCCTCAGTCTTCTCTGCGGCTTCTGTGAGTTTCTCCCTCTTGGATTCTCTTTCCATCTCCTTTGACTTTCTATGTCTGCTCTGTTTAAATCTTGTGTCACCTGTGGTTGCAAGGTCACACTGTCGGACGGACACAGTGAGTGTCTCTCCTGTCTTGGGGAGACTCACAACGTGAAGTCCTGCTCCATCTGTCATGACTTCACCGCCCAGACCCTGCGGAATCGCTCATCCCACCTAAAGTCCCACTGTTGGGAGGAGTCTCTATGGGCAAGGGATCAAGTGGCTGGAGAGTCCGTCATGTCTCGACCTTCTACATTGAACCGACCGGCGACCACACCCTCGTTGGTACCGGGATCGGTACCGTTGTCTCGGCCTCTGATATCGGCCTCCCGAAAATATTGTTGGGAGTGTTAACCTCTAAGGAGGCTCCTGTGGGCTTGCAGGCAGCCAAGTCCACCAGGCCGCTTACTGCTGCCCAACGCAAGCGGCCCCCTCCTCATGTTATGTCCAAAGAGAGGGAGAAGAAGAAAAAGAAGGAGAAGCGGTGTTCGCCCTCTAAGAAGACCTGCCCTCCGACACCACCTCCGACCCAACAGCCTGGGGAGCTGGGCGAGGAGTTGGAACCACCAGAGATCCTAGAGGTCTCTGACGAAGACCAAACCACTGGCTCGGCTGCACCTTCGGGCCCGCCTGTGCTTGCTGCCACGGTATATCCACCCGGTCACCCAGAAAGCATGGACTGCCTGGAGAATATCCTGACCTCACCTCAGGCCTCGCTTCGTCATTCGGCAGTTTCTGGGAGGAGTGAGTCTCGCTCCCCAGAATGCTGAGTGAAACATCGATCCCCGCGCCGGTGGGAGGCCTACCAGGAGTGGTCCTGGTCTCGGCCCCCTTTTGACTTGCCGTACTCATCTGCCTCACACATAGCGAAATATGGCCGGAAAAACATCTGGCGGGAGCAACCAGGCTCATACCGGTCCTATTGTCCTGCGTACAGAGACCGGTACCACCCTAACGTGAGATACTGGTCACCCTACCGAAGGTCACGCTCTCCATCTCGAGGCAGGTACCACTCGCAATATCGGCACTCACCATCTTGCTCGCCCTCGAGATCCCCGCATTTACGAGAGGTCTCGAGAGTGCTCACTGCAATACCAGGCTATGTCTCCGCCTCCTAGGGTTACTGCGACCATGTCTCACCCGGTCCTGGAGTCTCTCCTGGCGCAGACCTCATCCTCCTCTGTGACCGCTATCCAGGCAATTCAGCGCCCGCTGCCCGCGGTTGTGCTGACTGCCACGACCACAGCATCCCAGGTGCTGGTTGCTCCACTGGTACCGACCACGATACCAACGACAACGACTGCGCTGGCGGTCACTTTGGCGTTGCCACCCCATCGACAGAGAGGTCTCCATCCAAGTCGTCAGGAACTTATGAGACTGACTCAGAGTCCAATGACTCAACACCTGCATCACGTGAATCTCCACCCTTGGCTTAAGGGACCCTGCACCGGAGTTGGCACTGGAAGACATCAAACAGTTTTCTCATATCCTCCTCCGGATGGCGACAGCACTTGGATTGAAGGTTGCGTACCTGGCTCCAGTTGTGCAAGACCTGGTTTTTCAGTATGTGGACGCCCGTCCTCCGTCCACAGCACCACTACCCTTCTTGCCGTCCTTAATGGAAGCCCTCAAACATCCTTGGGCCCAGCCGGCATTAGCTCAAGCAATCCTGCACTGGTTGGAATACCTCTACCGGACATAGAAGGAGGAGGCCGAATTTCTGTTTACACATCCAGTGCCCAATTCCATTGTGGTCGAGTCCTCCCAGACCAAGGGTGGCAGGAGGGCGCACACCACCCCGCCAGACCGAGAAGGCCGCTGTCTGGATACCTTCGGCAGGAGATTCTATTCCGCCTCGTCTCTCATTGCCAGGGTATCCAACACCCAACACTGCCTCGCCACCTACCAGAAGAACCTGCTGGACAGATTCTTTCCTCTCCTGGCACACCTCCCTGAGGATCATTGGGCGAGTGCTATGCAATTCTTTAATGAATCCGTAGCATTTGCCAACCAGCATATCCTGTCATCTAGACACTCAGTGAAGGTGGTGGCTTGGGTGATGGTCGGCCCTGTTGCCCTCAGATGACTCGCCTGTGTCAGGGGCATGGGCCCGGCTGGGCCTGTTGCTGCCCCTGAGGCCGCCGCTGAGGTGGCGGCGGACGCGTCGGCGGCCGATGGGGCCTACGCGGAGGCCGCTGCGGCTGACGGGGCCTGTGCGGAGGCCGCTGCGGCTGAGGGGCCTTGCCTGGAGGCCACCGCAGCCGACGGCTCGGGCCTGGCGGCTGGGGGAGAGGCTGCCGGGCCTGCAGCCACTTACCTAGAGGCTGCAGGCTCGAGTCCCTCGTCGTCGGCCGGCTTGCCGGGGTGGGCGGGTCCCGGGCCTGCTCCCGGGGCTCTGCTCACCCGCGGCCCTGATCCGAGGGAGGCCTGGGAGTCTGCCTGCGGCCCCGATCTGGAGGAGGCTGATGCCTCCGCCTCGCCTCCTCCTTTCCAGCAGCGGCGGCAGGCCAAGGAGGCCGTCCGCCGGTCCCGGTGCCTGCTGGAGAGGAGGCGACGGGCAGAGAGCTCGCAGCTGTGAGCCCTCAACCACATGGCCACGCCTGATTGGCCGGCGCCTGGCTTGGAGGGCAGCCACATGGCTACGCCTGATTGGCCGGTGCCTGGCTTGGAGGGCTATTTGAGGCAGGCGCCGGGCTGGGGAAGGCACGGAGCAACAACCGTCGGTCAACCGTGGTCCTGCTGTCCGTCCCTTGTTCCTGCCCGTGCTTGAGACCAGTCCTCCTGTTCACCTTGTTGAAGTAACCTGCCTTATGTCCTTTAACAACCTGTGTTTATTTCTGTTAAGACTGAGTAGAAGCCCTGCCTGCATTAAGGACTATTTCTGTTAAGACTGTGTAGAAGCCTGCTTGCTTTGTACTTTTGAGTTTTGACTGCATTAAAGCCCTGCACCTCTAACCAGCTCCCCTGCCTCTGTCTGACCACTGCCTGTCACTGACAGCCTGGCTGTGATCGGCACGCCTACAGGAGGACACGCGGAAGCGCATAGAAGACCTCCCTTTTGATGGTCAAGGGTTGTTCAGTGCCACGACCGACGAGGCGATGGACCACCTGGTAAAAGCGCGCCTAACAACGAAAAAGATGGGGATCCATCAGCCGTCTCAGAATTCACCGTAGTTTCGGCTCTCGTTTGTCTTGGCGCCAGTCATCTTCATCAACCTACCAGCCTCGCTCGCCTCGTTCGGCTCCATTTCGCCCGTCGATCTTGTCCTCGGCTCAGAGACCTCTTTGGAGACGCCAATCGTCTTCTTTGAAGAAGTCTTCGTCTGGGACAAAGTCCCAGTTTTGACTGCCTTTGCGGGTCACCACCACAGCCATTCTACAGCCAGCCTGCCTGCCGCCTTCGAAGATCAACCGAGCCTGGCCTGACATCTCGCCGAATGGTGCCACATCACGACGGACTTGTGGGTTCTCTCCATTGTCCGTCTTGGCTACGCCATCGAGTTTCAAGATATTCCACCGCGAGGCATCTACTGTTCCACACCAGCCAGCTCGGCTCTGCTAGAGGAAATCTAGTCCCTACTGCACAAAAGGGCCATTGAAGAACTGCCGTCCTCAGCCAGTACCACCGACTTCTTCTCTTGGTACTTCACAGTACCGAAATCAGACAGTACCCTACAGCCAATCCTGGACCTCAGAGGGGTAAACTCTTACATCTGCCCCAAGAGGTTCACGATGGTCATACTGTCTTTGATCCTGCCCTTCCTTCGACGATGGGACTGGTTCGCCTCTCTCAATCTTTGAGATGCCTATTCCCACATCGCCATTCACCCGCAGCACAGATGGTATCTACGGTTCGCGGTCGACGGTACCTGTTACCAATACAGGGTGCTACCGTTCGGCCTCTCCACCGCTCCCAGGGTCTTTACGAAATGCATGACCCCTGTGTGATACTGGAATGTCACCATGTGATACTAGGATGTAGATTCCAGCCTGTTATTAATTTTAGCTGTTAATTAATCTTCGCTACCACCACCCACTGAATTCTGGACACTTGGACAGCACAGTGGGATGCTGTCCAGACATGTAAATCCCTAGGCTTAAGGATCTTCCCTTTCCCCCCAGTCTATCTAGCGTTGGTGTGGGAAGGAGAGAAACAGGGTTTTTACAGAAAGTATTTATTAAAGGCATGCAAATGAACAAGACAATAACACACATGGAAGGCTCCCCCTCCCAGGCACGCTTAGTTACAAGTAGTTACAAAAACAGATGTAAAAGCACAGATACATTCTTTAGATCAGCCAGCCTCCAAAATAACAGAAAAATCCCTAACGTGACTAGATAACTATTTCTAGTACTCACAGATGTTCATAGCTTAGATGTTCTACGAGGAAGAAGCCAGGAGGCGAGGCCTACGGCCTGCAGCCTGCTCCTGGCCCACAGGAGATTCCTTTGTTGTTCTCCTTCGTTATCTCTTTGTTCTCTCTCGGCCACATGGCCTCCTTAGAAGTTTTATAACTTCTCCTTGGAAGCATCTCGAAGCATCCTGAAGATGCTCACCTCTTTCCTTTTGATTGGTCAGTTCTCACCCTGTGACCTATGATGCTGACCCACACTAAAGTGTAATCTAATCCCAACACCTCATTAACCCTTGGTTCACCTGAAGAGGGAAGTGTCCCCCTTTAGCTAAGTCTAGATAATGGGAAGCCCCATTATCACACCCTGTGGTATCAAACCTGCAGAGGAAGGGCGTTATGATCTACCGTTACTTGGACAACTGGCTGTTAGTGGCGTCCTGCAGGCAAAAGCTATACAGGGACGTTCATCACACTCTCACTCTTCTGTCCTGCCTTGGCCTCCGGGTCAACCCAAAGAATTCGCATCTCGAGCCGGCGAAGGTTCTCAACTTCATTGGAGCCACCTTGGACTCGGTATCCACCAGGGCATACCTTCCATTGGAGCGGGCACACACTCTCCGTCGGGCTGCATCCGCCGCTCTCGATGCCCCGGTGATGTCTGCGAGAAGAATCCAACAACTTCTCAGGTACGTGGCTTCGACCACGGTGGTCACTTACCTCTCCCGCCTCCGTGCCCACCCCCTCCAGCACTGGTTTGTCAGGGCCTTCAACCCGCTCCTGGGCGACCAGAGGTGCCTCCTCCGGATGCCTCGACAGGTGCGTCGCTCCCTGCTCTGTTGGCTATCCTACCATCATCTGATGTCAGGGATGCCGTTCCGGGAACCAACTCCTCGGCTCACGGTGATGACAGACGCCTCCCTCTTCGGATGGGGAGTGCACTGCGGCGACCTCAGAGTGCAGGGGCACTGGATCGATGACGAGACCGACTTGCACATCAACACCCTCAAGCTCCTCACCATCTAGAAGGCTCTGAGGGTATTCGGCAACTTGATCGTCGGCCACACGGTGCAGATCCTGTCAGACAACACGACAGCGATCTGCTACGTCAACAGGCAGGGAGGGACCTGGTCAACCACCTTCCTCAACATAGCCCTACAGCTCTGGAACTGGTGTGTGCCGCTCTGAGTCCACCCAGTCATGGTGCACCTGGTCAGCCAGGAGAACACCATGGCAGATGCCCTGAGCAGGGAAACCTTGTGCTATCACGAGGTCCCTTTCCGATGCGGCTTTCCAGCTGATACTAGACCGATAGGGCGAACCAATGATCGATCTCTTCACCAGCAGCCTGAACAGGAAGTGTCCTTGGTACTGCTCGAGAGCCGGCCTGGGCTGGGGCTCTCTCAGCAATGCCTTCCGGTTCGAGTGGACCGACGGACTCCTCTACGCATTCCTGCCGTTCCCTCTCCTGGGTCGAGTGGTTGCCAAGACCCTCGTGGACCGAGCCGACGTTGTCCTTGTAGCCCTATATTGGCCGAGGCAGCACTGGTTCGGGCCCCTGTTCCAGGCTGTTCGCAGTCGACTCCTCAAGTTCCCGACAGCACCAGATCTCCTGTCGCACTCCGATGGTCTCGTTCTCCACCTGGACCTGCCGCTCCTGGCCCTACATGCGTGGAGGATAACACCTTAGAGGACCCGACCATCCAGGATGTCCTCACCGCGTCCGGGAAGGAGTCAACACGCCGCAACTACCACTATAAGTGGGAGAAATTCATCACCTTCGCGGAGGCACGTTGTGAGCCGGTATCACCTGTTAACCTGCCCACCATGCTCTATTTTCTCCTCCACCTTTGGCAGCAAGGGCTCGCATTTCCATCCCTGAAGGTCTACCTCACCACGATTGTGGCCTATCAGCCACGAGGGTCCCCCTCAGCAGTTCTCTTCAGGGGCGCTACCGTCAAGCAGTTTATGAAGGGCCTGCAACACCTTTATCCACCGGTGTCGCCGCTGCTACCGCCTTGGTCGCTATCCTTGGTGCTATTGCAGTTGACGTGACCACCCTTCGAGCCCATGGCGACTGCTGATGACAGGCTCCTGACCATCAAGACTGTGGGCGGGCGAGTGAGCTGACAGCACTGCGATCCGATGAGCCCTTCCTCGTCTTTCACCGAGACAAGGTAGTCCTTCGCCCTGACATTTCCTTCCTGCCCAAGGTGGTATCACACTTCCACCTTAACCAGGACATCATCTTGCCTGCTTTTTACCCAGACCCAACTACACCTCTGGAGCACTCCCTTCACTCCCTTGATGTTCGTTGGGCCTTGGCTTTCTACACGCACCAGACTGCGCCCATCCGTCAGACACCCCACCTGTTCGTGTGCTATGGTGGGCATTGAAAAGGCCACAAGGTGTCCACCCAGAGGTTTTCCAGATGGGTGACCCAGACCATTCTGCTGGCATATGAACTGGCCAATCAGCCTCCGCCAGCTTTGTTGCGTGCTCATTCTACCAGAGCCATGGCTTCTTCAGCAGCTCTCCTTCGAGGAGTGGACCTGCAGGAACTGTGCTGTGTGGCGACCTGGTCTCAACCCTCGACCTTTGTGCACCACTATAGACTGGACTGCCAGTCCCGGAGAGATGCCCAGTTTGGACGTACGGTGTTGTCTTCCGTTTTCTAGGACCTGACCCACCGTCCAACTGGTAAGCTACAAAATCTCCCAGTCTGTGAGGCACAGAGACCACGAAGAAGAAGAACAGGTTGCTTACATGTAACTGTGGTTCTTTGAGTGGTCATCTGTGCACTCACACACACACCCCCAGCCATCCCCTCTTTCAGGTCCCTAATTGGCGGACTTGGCTTGGCAGGCTGAGCATGTTCAGTACGGGCATGAGGGAGGGGTTCCCGCCAAGCTGCTAAGCTCTAGAATCTTCCAAACGTTACCATGCATGCGCGAAAACTCCTAGTGTGTGAGGGCACAGATGACCACTCGAAGAACCACAGTTACAGGTAAGCAGCCTGTTCTTCCCAACTGTCCCTCTTCAGGTGCTGTGAATTGTGTAACTGAGCATCAAGAGGTTGGCTGCTCTCATAAAAGATCAAAGGGTAATGATAACTAGATAGTCTTTGTGACAATCTGAATGGGAGCAAGCTGTTTGATTCCTGAGGAAGTTTAGTCAAGATTGTAGTAGTAGGTGAAACAAACTTCCTAAGATTCTGAAACTTTTCCATACCTTTGTTGCCTCAAATGCTAATCATTCTGATTATTATGCCGCTCTGATTATGGATTCAGTCAATTGTCATAACAACAACAACAACAACAACAACATCATGCTCATCCTGATATTATGCAAGAACTCCATCTGCTGGCTGTTGTAACAGATGCATGGATAAAATCTCCTATAAAACTCCATCACTAAAAGCTAGGCATTCTGCAGAAGAGCAATCCCCAAACCAGAGTTGTACCCACTGTGCCAGTTCCAGAGGAGCCCAAAGTTCTGCAGCTGAAGTGGTTGTGCAGAAGAGTTTAAGCAGAGGTTTGTGCTGAGAGGGCAGACTGCTCAGTTCCTGATACTATGTTGCTCTCTGGAAAGGCCACATAATCTATTCTTAGATCTCATGGAGTGAGTGTAACTGCGTGCAATACAAAAAATAAATGTCTAAAGACCTCTTTTAAAAGTCTGTATTCAGAATGTTAATATGTTAATCTTAATAACGATCTCTTCCCAAGACAATAATAAGACAAGTTTCCAAGTACAGAAGATTCATTTAACAGTGTCACTCAGAGCAGCATTTATCTTAGCGGATCTCCATTAATAGCCGAGTAATTGTCACTAACAGCCCAGTAATTGTTTAGATTACCGTCATTCAGGTTTCACAGTCAGGTGAATGCAAAATGGTCAGATCTTCACATGTTTAAACCCTACTGATTTAAGTGATTTGACTGAGAGATACTGTTAAGCCTTATGAAGGAAGGAGATCAGGAATGAAAACTTATAGGTCTTCACTGAATAAAAGCTAATATTATGCAAGTATACGGTTAGAACAAGGTTGAGCAGAAGCTAGTTCAGATAATCGATCCCTGGGTGATATGCAGTAGATTGGCAAGGAACTTTTACTCAGAATTAGCCACAAATGACCCCCTACCCCAGACTGTACACTGGACCCTTCATATGCACTAGGGTTTGGTTCCATGGCCCCCTGCAGATACCAAAATTCATGCATGCTCAAGTTCTATTAGGTACAATGGTAAAAAGGTGTCCCTTATATAAATTGGCAAAATAAAAGTTTACTTTTTGGAGTTGTTTTTTTGGGGGGAGTGATATTTTCAAGCTGTGGTTGGTTGTATCTGTGGATACAGAGTCTGTGGATATGGAGGGCCAGCTGTATTGCTGAAATGAAGTAAGTTTGGGAATATTGAGGTGAACGTTTTTGTTGAAAGAGGTCTGATCCAATTCTGATACTGAGAATAAATTCTTGGATTAGAATACTTTTGGCAGCATATGCCTGTTGCACCTGGTTCTTCTTGGTGGGTCTTGCAGATTGGTTAGATTGCACTGGCCTAAGTCTTCCCTCCCTGCCTCTGTGTTAGAACACCTGAATACTGTGAGGAGGCTTCTAAAAATCTCTCTTCAGTGGCAGCAAGAGCCACAATTGTGTGAAGCAACCAGTAAGGCTCAGGTAGAGAAATCCTACCCTGTTAGGAACAAACGTAAGTCATTTCCAAGTGATAGGAGCCATTTCTTCTAAGACCTGCAGTGACCTGTTGATTTAGAGGGAATGTAATGGGTAGAAAAAATGTAAGATTCTGTGTAATAAATGCTTCTGCCCTTCCATTGGAGTACTTGTCTTTTATTGTACTTTTAAATATTTTGCAAGCTGTTTTGAACATTTGATATTAATATTTGGTGGAAATCTCTATATAAAGAATTACATATAGAGAAAGTTGGGTGGAGAAAACCAAAGTTGGAAATGCCTTAGAAAGCTTAGGAGTCTTTAACATATATCACGTAATAGATGGTACCTCAAAAACAAGATACAGAAGTATCCAGTTCATCTGAAAAGGAAATAAAAAACTAGTCTCTGGACACAGATCCCTGGCTGTTAGATAATTGAAGTGATGAGCATATATCTTAGAACAGACTCAGGATATAACATGTTGTTTTTTGCAGAGGGATTGGCTAAACCTTCCTAAACTCAACACATCTTTAATTCTAAGTCATTATCTTGCTACTGTAAAAAAAAAAAAGTGACTTTCAAAAGATTAAGATGTAACCATCCCTTGTCTCCAAAATTTATGTTTGTCAGGAGAGGCAGGAATAGCAAATTAACAGGATGTGTGTGTGTATATATATATATATATATATATATATATATATATATTGGGATTGGCAGATAAAACTGTATCCTAAACCGTAATAAAACTATCCTGTGTGTGAAGCAGAATTTCCTCATGTGATTTATGATTGCACACTGAAAGCTTTCATTAAAAATTTGCTCAGTCTGGTGCTACAGCTTTCTGAATATGTCTGACACTAAGTTTGAAAATACCTGTACACTATACCTGGTCAAAGCTTCATGCCAAGCTGAAACAATTATAGTGAACTTTCAGAGAAGAAAAGGGGAAAAAAAAACAATTAACATTTATATGTGTCACAGTCAGACAGTGGAAATGTAGGTGAGAATTGAGCTAATGGTGTTCCTGAAATAGAAATATGCTTTCTTTAACTGGTTGCTGATGCTTTTCTTACCAGCCATTTTTAATGCTTTACCCTAAGTTTCCTGCAAATTTGGGCTAGGATCCAGTTGGATTATTGCCTTGAGAGAAGAGGTCCATCTGTGGACTGCAGGAAATAATTTCTTCCCTACCTCTTCCCATCCTCCTGGAACAACTATTGGGGGTACGAAGGGCTTATTCCATCAGGACATGCACTTTATTTTCACAGTGTTATAGGGATGTTGGAAGTTGGTTGTTATGTAAAGTGAACCATATTTCAAATCTTACTGAAAAGATTGTAGCCTGCTTTTTCATCAAAATAAAGCAGTTGTTAAAGATTTTTTTTCAAGTGTCAAATGCAGAACAGGATAAGTGTAACTTCAACATTTTTTAAAAGTAGGAGTAAGGAGGCCATGTCCAGTGTGCTCCTGCCATATATGCGAGGGTTCCATTCCTGAAACCCCTGAGTAAAACAAAAAATGAAAGCATCGTGTCATGTTGTAGTCAATGGGTGCAATGTATGTGCACCCACTAATGCAGGCACATGCTTCTCACATCCATTGACTATAATGAGAAGCAAGCACTTTGCACAACCTTGCATTTGTGCGTGCAGAGGTCATACCAGAAGACAGGGCACTGTTTTGGCCTGTGGGGAGGGGGAATCCAAAGCAGTGGAACAGCTTGAGGAAAGCTCCATGTCTAGTACTGGTAGGCTTAATATCTCCTGTTGTTGCACTGCATAGTAAAAGGCCTTGAATGCTGATCATTTAGATACCAGCCTGGTGTTTTATGTCATCCATATTTGTGCAAAGCACCCCTGTGCTGTGTGGAGTAGGTATTATGCTACTTAAATGTTGGTTCAGAGGGCTCCTTGACTTTCTGGGTGAAGGTGTCAAAGTGGACTGAAATTGAACTGTGTGCAGGCAGCCCTCTGCAGCCCGGGATGTAACATACCGTATACAAAAAAAATTCACACAGAATTGTTTTGTCTAAAGTGATATGGCTGTTATTCCAGCTAGCTGGCTGTCAGTAAGAGCCAGCATGGTGTAGTGGTTTCAGCGTTGGACTGCGGCTGGAGACCAGGATTCTAATCCCCACTTGGCCATGGAAACCACTGGGTCCCCTTGGGGAAGTCCCATTTTCTCAGCCTCAGAGGAAGACAAAGACAAATCCCCTCTGAACAAATCTTGCCATGAAATCCTCATGATAGGTCCACCATAGGGTCGCCATAAGTCAGAAATGACTTGAAGGCACGCAACTACTAGCGGTACTATTGGGAAATTAAATACTTACTTTTTCATGTAACAGGCGACTACAGCTCCTTGATGGAGAATATGAAGTAGCCATGCAAGAGATGGACGAGTGTCCAATCAGCAAGAAAAGAGCAACATGGGAGACAATACTTGATGGGAAGGTATGAGCCACTGCTGTTGCCAAAAAGTCGCCTTAGGAGGAGAGTATAAAATGAAAAATTTCTTTAGTTTGCTTTGAAACTTCAGAGCACTTAGTAACTTGAACATAAGACACGTCAAATAAGAGAGACTTTGAGACTTTTTGAAGTGGCACACAAGATTTCTCCATTCAGTTTCTCCATGAGGCAAAACTTACATGTTAGCATCTAATCTTTCGAAGTTACCACAGTGGTTTGGTTTTACCTTTGCAGGATAGAAAAGAGAGTGTGAAGACCAACTGATCCTCACAGTATTTTAGTGAGCGACCTTTTGGATCTCTACTGGTAATAAAGATCCCTGAGGTGCCAGAGTGAACCCTGCCCCAAAAATGTTACTTCGTTTGAGCTGTAAACATAAATCTAAGCTGCAAGAAACACTGCCATGCATGAGGGTGTGCAGATGAGGCATGTTTCATTTTTAATGGTTGGATTAACTGTTTAGCCCCTGCCACAACAGTATTTTTGAGTTCATCTGTGTCCTGTGTAATGGAATAGCAGCTATTCCTTTATAAAGGCACCAGCAGCCTTGCACGGCAGAGACAAAATCTGTTCTGTGGTCCTTGCAGTAGACGGTCCAGCTACGAAAGAGATAGATGCCACATAAGGACACGTTTAGAAGAGAAATGTACTGTACTCCTTCTGTAGATCTTGACATAGAGAAGCAATCTCTCTATGCATAATGTCAGTTATTTTGGGGGCAATATGATGGAACAGTCACTTTTCATTATGTTTTTTTCTTCAAGCACTGGTTAGTTCTTGAATGAGAGACTGCCAATAAATATCAAGTGGTGTAGACTATTTTTCAGAGAAAGGAACTGGCAAAATCACCTCTGAGTATTCCTTGCCTGAGAAACTCCTATAAAATTCATAGGGTCACCATAAGTCAGCAGATGATTTGAAGGCACATAAACACGTACAGCATGTCTCAAAACATAAGTTATTTAAAAATCCTCTTTAAACTTATCACTAAGCAGTATGTTTTGTTTTTTTTAAATTATTATTTCAGAGGCTGCCTCCATTTGAAACATTTTCTCAGGGACCCACACTGCAGTTTACTCTTCGATGGACAGGGGAGGCAAATGATAAGTCTGCTGCTCCTACTACCAGGCCTCTTTCAACGCGCAATTCAGAAAGCCTCCCTCAAGAAAACAAGCCTAGTTCTGTCAAACCTGCACAGACTATAGGTATGTGAATGCTTGACATTGATAGGTTCTGCCCTGCATAAGCATTGCTTCATTGCTTCTTGTTTACCTGAGATTTTCCTTGACCCAGTTCTGTTCAGAAGTCTTGCAGAGAATTACCAGGGTAAAATTGGAACAAAATATATACCTGGAATATGTCCAGAGTTTGGTGGGATTGCATGTACAATACTGGAATGCGTTACTCTGATTGTCTGTGTTTGGAACTCATATAGAAATGTGACTTCATAAAAGAATGCAGAATGTCTTGAAGAGATCCTGTTACTCCAGTACTAGTCTATCTGCACTGCTTTACATTTGTTTCTAGACCTGGCTTGAGATGCTAGTGCTGATTTTTGTAGCCTTTTCTAGAGGTCTGGCATACCTTCAGGAACACCTAATTCTCTGTTCTTGCCCCATTGGTGAATTCCATATAAATAATGGGTCTGGGCTTCTTCCACTGCTTTTGCAGTTTCTTTCTTAATAATTATTTGCCTATGATCCTTTGGCTACAATTTCTACAACTTCTGCTTGTAGTCCCTTCTACACCTTTCACAATGAAGTGCCTTTTGGTTTTTTTTTACATTTTCCGCTTCTGTTTCTTGTTCAGCAACCTTAAAACTATTATACTGATAACTTTTTTGTTACTTCTGTTTGCTGCCTAAAATGTTTTATATATGTTGGAAACAGTGTTACTTCTTGAAAACAAGGTTGATGTAATTCATAGATAGATGAATTCATAGATAAGATAACAAGTAACAGATGTCAGCTTGTAAGTAACTGTGTGTATGATCTATTATTGTTAAGCATCTAAGTGCACTGTAGTATAATACAGATTGGTTATTTAAGAAATTTAGTGTAATTCCATGTCCATATTCACGTCCTGCGTTTGGTATCATATTTACGATCAAAGTCCAAGGTACCTGATGTCCAGCTGTTCAGAGATATAGAACTTGTCAATAGGTGTTGGGGAAAAAATGAGATATAGAGCAGGTGTGGCTGTCAAGAATAATAAGATATAGGGAAAAGAAGAGAGGCATTTGTTCCCTATCACTCTTGCCCAGATGTAGATGCTTTTTTATTTAGAGCAGTAACATTCATATTGCCATTGCAGCGATGCAGCAGCTTTATAGGGGTTGAGAGTCAAGCCTTTTGTACTTAATTTGGGAAGATAGTAGAGATACAGTCCACAAAGGCAGAAAACCAGCTTGCTGAGGAAGCCTTATTGTTTGTCTTGAGAAGTAAGGATTGTACACTTTCTTTGTACACCTTCTTCCTAGTCACAAAAAAATTACCTAGCCCAAATCACTTTTGATTCTGTATTAGCATATACAGTAATGTAATTGCTGCATATTTAGATGTAAATTGTACCCAAAAAGTAGAGGTGAAATTGTTGGAACCCTATGTCTTTAATCACTGTGACAGGTATACTAAAAGACAGATTCTGAAGGATCCTTTAAATCTTTATTGAAGGTTACTTTCTCCTCATCAGTAGACTAAAATGTTAATTCAGCTAACTGCAGTGAATCAATGAGAAAACTTTTGATATGTAGGTTTACTGTTGTTTAAATTAATGATTGGATTCTGGTCTTAAATCCAATTATTCTTGTGTCGTTCAGATTGGTGGAAAAGAATGTTTTTCTGTTTGGGGTCTAGCAGTGGATTCATTTCCTCCAGAAATTCTGTGGTACTTGCTGAGTAGCTCAGGGCTAACAACCATCTTTTTAACAGATTAACATGAGTTGAAAATTTCCATGTAGAAAAGGCTGAATGCAAATATAATATCTAGGTATAAGTGAGCCAACAGAGTATAGTGGTTTGAATTAGGTGTGTGCCTGCAGTATGAACACAATGGATCACTATAACTTAGGGGCAAGTTTGTAGAGTTTGGGTTAGTATGGAAGCTTATAAAGCTAATGTTAAATGTGTGACTTGTTCTTCTGTAAGTTGTTGTAATCAAGGCATCTGTCTTGTGTTCTAAATGTGTCAGTTCAATGAGACAATTCAGTTGTCGCTCATTGTGTGAGAAATAAATTATTATTCTCTATTCAGAGTCAAGTAAAATAATATTAAACATTTAAAGTTAGTAATATGTTTGTTTGCTTTCAGCTGTGAAAGAAACTTTGCCATCAGACATACAAACAAGAAAAGAGAGAGATGTTTCAAACGAGCCTCGACAAAAACTAAGAATATTTTATCAGGTACTACCACTTGTACACAGTTTTACAAATGTGAGAAACATTTGTCATTGCCACCCTCCCCACTCCCTGCTGCAGTTTTTCTTTCCCACAGCTCTTTTCTTCTTCACCTTCTACTGTTTTTCTTTCTTCTGCTCACTGGTCCTTATGAAATCCTTCCCTTTACTCACTTTCCTTCCTCAGTTTAACAGGCAATAGGCAAGCCTTTTTCTCATTCTTGCTTTCAACTGTTTGAAGACTTCAGGGGCCCTACGAAAGGAAGTGGCTGTTGAGCTGACCAGAGGCCCTCTGGAGAAATGACTGTCCCAGACCTGATGGCAAATTCTTCTGCATTAGTTGGGGAAGCCTGGTGACAGTTTTTAAGTAGCTTCAGTAACCCTTTAACTAAATTTAATCATTAAAAGGGTAACCCCAAAGATACACATCTCTAATATAAACTTCATATGCCAAGTTTCACATTTCTGTGTTTCACCATTCTGGAGTTGTGTGGAGATATAGTCACATAGTCTCTTTTATTTTATTAGTAGTATTTGGCAGTCTAATATTTGGTATTTATAACAGCTTTTGGTTAAACCTGATGTTTGCAAGTATTTGTTTTTCTTTCATTTTGCAAAAGAAGAGGAGACATTCTCTTCAAGTATGTTTTTAGCAGGTAGACAGTGGCCTTTAAGTGGTTGTGTCTAGTGCCACAACTTGGAAAAGTCTTGTGAAATGCTATCTATAGTATGCTATACTATATACTATATAGCATACTGTATAGTTATTGCTGATGCTTGTTCTGAAATGTTTCTTGGGAAGAAAGGTATATAGATTTCAAAAATAAATGATAAGTCAGTTTGCTTTGCATTGATACAAACTGTTTTTCCCAGTTCCTTTATAACAATAATACAAGGCAGCAGACTGAAGCTAGAGATGACTTGCATTGCCCGTGGTGCACACTCAATTGCCGCAAACTTTACAGCTTACTCAAGCATCTTAAGCTTTGTCACAGCCGGTTCATTTTCAATTATGTGGTAAGCATTTTTTTTAATTTAATTTTCTTGGTCCAAAACTATATATTATAATGGCATTGCCTAGATAGAAGACTGTTCTTTGCATTGTACATTTTTATGATGAATCTGGAAGGTAAAAACGAAAGTTTTGTATTTTCAAGTTGAGAGTACACAATGATCACGAAAAGTAATGTCTGTCATCTTTTTAAAAATGCCTCTTATTTTTCAAAATAGAGCAATGATAATTGAAAGATGATCTGTAATGTTTGCTTGATACTATTAGCAGTACTTTTTTATGGTTCTTTCCTTTTGAGTTACAGATATGTTGCAACTTCAGTATTTCTGGGTTTTGTTATAATGGATGAGCATTGCCAAGTGAAGTTTAAGTAATGCTTTTATTTCAGAAGCTGGAGTTGCACTTAATATGCCTTCTTTGCTAAATATTTATTTATATATATATATTTACAGTATCATCCAAAAGGTGCTAGGATAGATGTTTCGATCAATGAGTGTTACGATGGCTCCTATGCAGGAAATCCTCAGGATATTCATCGTCAGCCTGGGTTTGCCTTCAGTCGTAATGGACCAGTCAAAAGAACTCCAATTACTCATATCCTTGTATGCAGGTCAGTGGAAAGCATTATTTTGCTCCCTAAATATTTGCAAATAAAGATGCTTTTGTTTCCCAAACTAAAGTGATATGGTTATTGCACTGAGCTCCTGAGCTCCATGTTTTATTCTACTGTAGGCTTAGAAATGAAAAATTACTTTCTATTCTCTGTAGAAACATACATATTGAAGTAAAGATGATTGAGGTGATTTATCTGAATATTATGTTCAGTTTTCTAAAATTAACAGTTACCTCCAGATACTCTTTTGGTAGAGTATTTTGGTTATAGTGAAAGCAGTCTGGGCATGTCCTCTAGCATGGACACACCTCAAGCCTTGTCACAATGTAAAATGTAGAACTATCAACAGAAGAACTTATATTTGATTATCTGCCTTTTAAAAACATCTCTGTAAACATGCCTTTAGATCAAGAATCGAAAACCTTTAGCTGAACTTGGTAGCCAAGTCCAAAATTGTGCTTGTTTCACCATGGCTAGTCTAACCTCTATAAGTATTTCCATGGAAAAACGGGCAGAGAAGGCCTTGAGGTTGCCTTGTTGGCCACTGTGCTTGAGGTCCCTCAGTGAAGTGGAAGTCAATGAAGCCCCCATGAAAGGTGTCAGAGAGCTTGCCCAGTAGCCTGGAGTTTGCCTGCTTAGCTTTGCAGTGTGGTAACCAAATGATGATCAGTCTTCCTTCTATCCATGGGGTATGGGAGGAAATAGGAATTGCATATAGCAGGGACCGTCCCTGCCCAACTTAAATTTGAGTAGAATCCTAGTCCTTGTATTGATAAAGCAACATGCTGTGGCAAATGAAAATGTCAAAGCTGCTTTGAGATACTGAAGGAATTTCTTCCACAAACATGCACTGTTATGCACTGTTAGAAAGGAAAGGTCACCCTTAATATTTTTTTCCCAATAATTTAAAATTGGTCCCTACCAGAGAGCTGTGTTCTCTACCCACGAAACCCAAAACACACTGGGCTAAACAAACACAAAACAATACTCTGTGGTAAAATATGCTGTTTCATATTTTTGAATAATCTAGGTGCAGGCTGCTGTCAGGCTGTCATAAGAATGTGACATTAAATGAAAGCTCTGTTCTTCCTCTGGAGCATTTTACTGGTTTTGTTGCTTTGTCTGGGTCTGTGATAATTGTCACCTTATTTATATAGAAGATATATCCACCTGACATCTTGACTTGGGGTTAGGCACATTGAACTATGGATGATATTAAAATAGTGTCTGTGTTGGGTTGTAGAAATTGTTGATGATTTGGAGCCATGCCACAGATATCTCTAGCTACTGTGTATATTAACTTTGCCAAAGTTTTTTTTGTGTGTTTTGTTTTGTAAATGCAGTTACAATCTGGGTATGTTTCTGTTGGTTAGCAAGGATAAGATCAGTGATCTGACACCAAATGTCTGCCCTATGAGTATTATCTGGATCTTTATTTCATTAAAATGTTTTCATCTCACTCCATATCCAGAGATCTCAAGGTGGAGTACAGACAATAAAAGCAACTTCAAAACAATTACAGAACAGGTCAGCATAATTGAAACAACTCCAAACAAAAGGTAAACTGACAATGCAACAGCCCAGAAGCAAGCAATGGTCACTGGCCCTCAATAACTGGGATGAAAAGATAATTCACTTTGTTGTCTCTCTTGTCCCTATAGGGTTATTCTCAGTGATGAGACACAAAGTAAGATCTTCTCAGGAGATTTCAGTAATTAGACAGATATACAGAAAGAGAGACATCCTTCATCAAGTATTTGGTCCCAAGTTTTTGAGTGCTTGAAATATTATCACCATCATCTCGAACTCAGCATATTGACAAGCCAGTGCAGTTCCCCTAAAACTGGTGTAGTTTGGTTTCTGTATTATAATCTGGGCGGTTTACCAGCTGCCACTTCCTATACTAGCTATAAGCTTCCATATTTTTTTCAAGGGCACCCCCATATAGAGTGCATTATGGTAGTCTAGATGGGAAATCAGCAGTACACAAACTACTGTGACCAACCAATCTATATCCAGAAACAGTTGTAATTGGTGAGCCAGTTGAAGGGATCAAGACTCCTGAGCCTCCAGTGACAAAGAGAGCACCAGGAGTACTGAGCTATGCACCAGGTCCTTCATAGGGAGTGCAGACACGTGCAAGGAGCTACCGGTCTTCTCAGGATTTCATCTTCAGTTTATTGATTGCCATCCTGCCGATGACAACATCCATGTAGCCTTCTCAGCTTCAAGTAACCTCTGATGAGGAGAAGAAATAAGCTGGGTGTCAGCAGCATAATCATAACTACTAGCTCAAAGTGTATTTTACAGAATCCTGTGCCTTTGCTGCTGGACTCTTTATACACATACTAGAAATCATGCATATCTCCTTTTTCAGACCAAAGCGTACAAAAGCAAGCATGTCTGAATTTCTTGAATCTGAAGATGGAGAAGTAGAACAGCAACGAACATATAGCAGTGGTCATAATCGGTTATACTTTCACAGTGATACTTGCCTACCTCTTCGCCCACAAGAAATGGAAGTTGATAGTGAAGATGAAAAAGATCCTGAGTGGCTAAGGGAAAAAACTATAACGGTAATTTTGTCCTATCTTTAGAGTGTTTTTCAAATAAGTTGCTTTTGTCTCACTGAAAAATATTTCTGCTTCCTGTTGGACAAAATCAAATGGTTTACCTTCTACCAGCCATAGTAGAATAAGTTACATTTTTGGACCATCCTAGTTATCTAACATAACTAGTAGATGAGAAATGGTGAAATCCAATGTGGAGGACAACAGCAAGGAGCTTGTGTAAACTTGTGCTGGTTGACATGCAGTGAGATTCTCAAATGATAGCAATCATCAAATTCCTTAATGATCTTGTTGCTTCACAACCATTTCACTGTCTAATGCAGGAGTAGACAACCTTGCCAGGTCCTTGGGTAAGTTTTGCCTTCCTCCAGACTTTGGTGGGCTGCAACACTGACTCTTCAGCTTTGAAAAAAAATGAGGTGAAAATGGCAAATTGTGCCTTCAGAAGCTTCTGGGGAGAACAGCTGGCCATTTGAATGATGCCCCACTCTTTTCAGGAACAAGAAGTGGTCAGTCACTGTTTTGTTTTGCTTTGTTCTTAATAAGGGTGCCATCAACCATAATAGCATTGAAATGGTTGTTTGTGCATATTCAGATATTTAGCCATTTTGATGCCAGGTGACATTGCCCACCCTATTCTAGGGTCCTTTCACACAGCACAGTTATTGTACTATGATTCCATTGCATGTATCATGGTTTCATTGTAATCGAATCCTGGGGTTTGTAGTTTGGAGAAGGATGCACCCAAGATTTTCAGCCAGAGAGACTTTCTAGTGACTCACCAAATTGCATTCCCTAGGATTCTGTAGGATGGGCCATGACCTTTACAGTACTCTGAGTGGTGCAGAACAATCCTAAAGTGTAAACTCAGCTTACTCTTGTTATAGGGCAGAAAATTTCACTTGGGTGATTAATATTATGGGCTGATCTGACAGAATATACTGAAAGCAGGCAAATTAAGCCTCCTAGCACGTTGTGTTCCACATCTGGAATCATAGCCCCTGTAAGAGTCATGAGATTATTCTGATGTGCATCACTGAGTGTTGGAGAGGGATGGATTTTGCCTCTTGTGTTCTTAATGCCATGAGGAGAAGATAACAAATGACTCAACTATATTCTGTGTTTGGTTAGCATATCGTTTTAGTGAGCTCAAGGCTGCCACTTTGTTAACCCCTACCCCAATACTTGGAAGAAAAATATTTTGGGAGGAATGGTCAGAGAAAACTGCTTTGCTCCTTTTCAGTTTAAACTGCATTCTTCTAACTGTAGTATTGGATTTATTATGCAGAACAATTGTACTGACGAGCAAATGATGGGGAAGGTAAGTATTATTTCATGAACAGATTGTTTAATAGTAAAATTTAAATGGTTTTGTTGCAGCAAATTGAAGAGTTTTCGGATGTTAATGAAGGAGAAAAAGAAGTGATGAAATTATGGAATCTACATGTTATGAAGCACGGGTATGTTCTTGAAAATTTTTGAATCAAATTAAGGGGAATCAGATTAAAGGTACAGAAAACCCCTTCCTTTTGACACCCTGTTCTCTGATGACTTGCTGTTTGGATGCTTCCAAATTAAGGACAAGTTCTGTTAATTTGACAGGGGTTCCACTCTTTCCTCAGTTCTTGCCTATGGAGGCTGGTTTGGGACTGCTTGCACATAAGTGCTGCTTACAGAGTGAGTTGAAAGGGGAAAAAAGGGTGCCAAGCCAACTGAGAGATTTTGCAAGCAGTGCATGCAGGGTCAGTTCCAAGTGAGCCTCCATAAGACCTTCATGCTCCCTATAGCACAGTACATGGGTTTCATTTTTTAGCCAATTCTGTTTTCTGATAATGCTCCGGTCCCTAACGTGTCAGATAAGTGGGGGAGACCTGTACAGGTGACACAGTAACCCAAATATTTTTTAACAGTTTGCATTTCCTACTGTTTTGATGTGCCAGTTCACCATATGAGGTATTGAGCATATTTTACAAAGGTAGCAATTGTAGAGAGGCAGGTAACACATGGCAGCCCATCTGAAGAGGGTGCTGAAATTTGCATTCTTCTGAATGTCTGAAATCCCCACGTTGGCCTTGTGGGCATGTTTTAGCACCCAAACTTGGAATAATGACTTGCCATTCATTCCCCTCCTTCCACTTTATGTTTAACAGGTTTATTGCAGACAATCAAATGAATCATGCCTGTATGCTGTTTGTGGAAAATTATGGACACAAAATTATTAAGAAGAACTTGTGTCGAAACTTCATGCTCCATCTGGTCAGCATGCATGACTTTAATCTTATAAGTATAATGTCAATTGACAAAGCTGTTGCCAAACTCCGAGAAATGCAACAGAAGTTAGAAAAGGGGGAGTCTCCTTCTACCACAACTGAGGAGGTTTCTGAAGAACAAACTGGGACAGCTAATGGCTGCAGTGAAGCTAACACTAGGGAACGGTCTTCAGAAACAGATAGTATCTCATGCTTGACAAAACAGAATAGAAAACAGAAGATCTGAAAAGAAGAGCAAAGGTTATTGATTGGCCAGATACTGAAGTGACATTCAAAGAAGCATGAACTCTAAAAGGAATTGAGTAAGATACACAGGTTCTTAATGGGCACTGCTGGAAACAAAGGATTTCAACATGCATAGTGTTAATATGGGTCCTTTTGAGTTAATTATGCAAGTACTACATGTATATCAGTTCTAGTGATGTAATGACAATACTCAAAGTTTGAGCATGAAGAGCAATACAATTTTTGGGAATTTTAATTATGAACTGTACTGAATTTACATAACTTGAGTATATGTAAACCAGTTTTTATATAAAGATTTTTGCATCTGTACTGGCTGTCTTTCCTACTGTGGAGTTAAAAAATTAGGGAAGGATATGGGGACAGTTTATGCTTTGTATTTAGAAATTCTTTAGGTTAACTTTTTGTGGGAAATAATGTACCATTTAAAGTTTAACTTGACCTTTTTTTTGTTTGTATTAATAACAGTCAAACTACAGATTGAAATTTTTAAACACATTTTTAAATCTTCAGCTGTAACACAGCACTTCTTTGTCTCATGCCTGTTTCGGGGGTGGGGGAAACCCTTTGCTTTTCTCATTAAAAACATAGGGAAGTTCCATCTTCATTGCTACAGTCACCTAATAGAACTTGTAGATAACTCTGATCACCCGGTGTACTGGATCAAACCTTTTACCTTAAGCAGAACTGTCTAGGGTTATATAATGGTATACCATGTTAACATCCACAGGCTATGGTAGGTGGTGCCTGGATCTGTGCCTGTTTTTGCTTATGTACAGATTGCAAGATCAAAGCATGGAGTCGGGATTTTTGGATGCTACTTTTGAGGGGGAAATGCACTGTAAAACTGGGCCCGAAAATGTGTTGCACTTCTTATGCAAGTATTCTGTGATGTATTGCATTCAATACAGATGCTTACTAGTCTTGTGCAGTCTTGCACTGCTGTTAACACATTTAAGCATATGTTTACAGATTTTCTTTTTTCCCATGGAAAGTAGTTTCACTACTGGTACAATATCAGCACCAAGGATTTATTTCAGCAAGCACTGTGGTTGAGTTACATCACCTCATTTTTTTATTCTTAAAAGTTCATTTTTTCATATTCTTTATTTATAAAGGATCAATTATGTAAATACTGGTATTTCTAATTTTTTATTTCATTCCAGCACCATCAGAAGGCAGTTCTCTTTTTGGGGGGTGTAGGAAAGGGAGAAGCTTTCTAATGGGAATTCTCAGAAGTTTATAAAACTGTAAATATGACTTTGGTCCCTAAAGATGTGTTTAACTGTGAGACTATTTAACTAATGGTGTGGATGTGATTTGTCATCCAGTATTAAGTTCTTAGTCACGAATTTGTGTCAATAGGAAAGAGGGAAACTACAGCTTTCATTAGACTGCCTACTTTTCCTGCTCTGAGTATAGCAAGCTCTGAATACACCTTTAAACTGCTGGTCAAGCATTCTCTTGGGCTTTAATTTGCTAAAGCTGTGCACATATGTAAAGAATATATTTTAGGAGAGACGTAGTTCTAGGACTATTGCTTATGTCACTTCTTAAGCAGTCACGCTCTTAATGCTTAAAAGGAGGCTAGCATTATTTGCACAAAAAGTTGGTGACCCCCCAAAATAGTAATGAAATTACTTCTGTCAAGTAAACTTTGTATGTCATGTCCATTTATAATAAGAGCAGAGAATCCCTTTGTTTCTATTTATAATAAAGATGGATTTTCTATATGTACCCTTAAAACTTTGAAGAAATCATGTAAACTGGGTGAACATTTGAATGGTACAGTAGATATAAAAAGACAATTGTTTAATGGACCTTTTTGTTTTTACATTAAATGTTTATTTGAAATTGAATTTTGTACATAAAGTTCAGTAATATAAACTGCCAAGGTGGTGGTGATTCTTTTCTTCTGCTTGTTACATAAGGCATAACTCACAGCCAGGCAGACATCAGTCTGAATTTGGATGGTCTGTTTGTTCTTGGGATGGCACGGAGGAGCAGTCTACCTGATTGGATTTTTCCCTCTATGCCAACTAGATCAGACAGGAGTCTATGTTCTTTTCAGTTGTGATTGTTAGGAGCCCCTTCCTTCCCTGACAGTTTTTTCTGTCCTGCTGCACCAACCAGACAGTTCTGCCCTTCTCTCACAAACTTAGAAATAGAAGCAATTAGAACAAAATAAGATTTTTTTTTTAGAGGAAAATGGAGAAAAAAACTAGAGAGAAAATACAGTAGAGATGGTTAGTGGTACGTCTCAGATGCAAAAATAAAAGACAGTTCCCTGATTAGGGAACAGTAGAAAGCCAAAAATGTGTCCACTAAGATGACTGCCAACCTATGTGTCCCAGGAGGGAAGGAAGGAATTAAGGAAGGTTTTCAGTCCTCCAGTGGGAGCAATACTGAATATTTTACAGCTTTATTTGGCAGTCAAAACAAAGGGGAAAAGGAGAAAAAACAGTTCTAAGGCAAAAGAGTCAGTAATTTTGGTGCAGCAGGCAAAAAAGAAGAGACCCTGGTGTCAAATCAGATCTTACTGTGGGCACTAAAATGGAGAACACTGCAGCAGCCACAAAAGCTCCAAAGATCACTTCAGAGCACCATTTTGATTTTCACTATTCTAAGGTGATGGGAGGGGGCTACAGTAGAACGTAGCTCTTCAGCACAGGCATGCTCTAGCATCAACATTGTTAGATGCATGATGCGGAAATGCAGAGAAGCCACAGCAGCAAGAGATTGATAGTATCCTTGAGAAAACATGACACCAGAATTCATAAATTATATTAAAAATACTAAATGATAGATGTTAGATGTGACTGCAGCTGGGAGTTATGATTCCTCAGAGGAGAAGGATGACAAGGATTTAGATGTCAACAGTGAATCCTTTAAGAGTTTGCTAAAGAAGATGTTGCAAATATTGGGTTCAGTTACCAATAATCCAGATGGAGGTTCACAATCTAAGGAAGCAAATGATAAGAAGAGTAAGGTGGCAATCAGTAATCAGGAGGCAAATGCCCAAGGAGTAGAGATGCCAATGCTGAAATAATTATGGAGTTAATTCAAGCTGAATGGGAAACATCCATGAATACTATGAGGCAATTAGGCAATACAGATAAATTTTATTCATTTGGGAAAAAAGGAGTTCTTAAAGGTTCCATTGGTTGGTGAGACAACAGCAGCTCTCATCTCCAGGGACAATGTTCCTCAGGAAAGTGACACTACATTGAAGGAGGTAGATGAAAGGAGAATTGATTCAGTTTTTTAAAAGGCACACAAGGCTTTGGAATTAACCATAAGGGCATCATTGGTTGTCTCAATGCTTGCTTGAGCAGCAGTGTTATGGGTGCAGGCGATTGCTGACAGCACTTTTTAGGCAAGGCATTAGGTAGAATAAGGAAGGTATTGGAGTACACAGTGGATGCTGATCATGATTCTGTGACCTTTGAAGTTAGGAGTAAAAATGCAATAGCTGGGGCAAGGAGATATTTTGTTACAATACTGGGAGGGGGACCAAAAATCAAGGGACAACTTAGCTTATATTCTGCTCAAAGTTGAGTTATTGTTTGGGGAACAGGCCCTGTTTTGTTCGAGGTTTTGTTGGAGAACAGGGCGGGGGGAAGTAATGCCTACTTTACAAAAAAGATAAAAGGCCTTTTTGAGGAGGATATACTTCCTTTCAAGGTGGTAGAGGAAATGAGACTAAGTTTCAGCAGCAGTTGTTGTTTAGGCCAAGAGCTCTGTTTGGCAGATCAGGAGCTTTTAATAGACAGGGTCAAGGAAGAGGAGCAGGGTCTACCCAAAAGAGGGGTAGATTGCAATATTGACAAAATAAAGACATCAGTGGGAGGGAGACCTGATTTTCAGTGTCTTGTGGTCTCGGGTGACATCAGTGGGTAAACCAGTTAGTAATACAATGTTCAACAAGAAACTGGAAAGCGGATAAATCTCCTCACCATTGGTGAAGGATATAGAAAAAAATAGTACTGAAGGAGATAGATCATTTATTGGAAATCATTTATTGGACCAGTGGTTTACTTTGACCAAAATCAGTGGGATTTATCATCCCACACTGAACCTCAGATATCTCAATAAATTTTGAGATGTCTTGAGACTCAAGATGGAGATACTGAAGACAGTAAAGAAGAATTTAACAACAGAGGACTAAATGACCTCAATAGAGCTAAGAGATGCATATCTCTATGTCCCAATAGCAATTTCATAAAGAAAGTATCTCAGATTCTGATATTAGGATAGGCATTACCAATTCAAAGTTCTGCCCTTTGGATTAGTTTCAACTCCAAGGATGTTTATGAAGGTCCTGATACCCTTGATGGCTTTTTTGAGATGCAAAGGGGTACATCTTTATCCCTATCTCATTTACAGCTTAGTGAAGGAGAGTTCAAGGGAAAAGATTCCAAAGGACTTACAGTTGACTGTTCAGACTGGAGAATTTGATTTTCTAGTCAAATATGAAAAAAGCCAATTGGAACCAAAAAACTCTGCTTATGCATCTGGGAAATCAGACAGATACCAAATTGGGCTGTGCGTCCTTTTCAGAAGAGAGAAGAATCAAAAGTAGGGATTTTGACATCTTTGAGGTCTGCAGATGTAATAGTGTTAGCAAAGGTAATGGTTTTGCCCATTCAGCTGACACTAGGTGAAAGGCATCATTCTAGAGGCCTTCGGAGGCTTCTAATTCCACATCAGCAGGCCACAGAGAGGAAGAAGCATTATGCAGCTGCTTTTTCTCTTCAATTAAGGAAGGACTTGAGATGGTGGCTGAAGGACTTCAACAGAAGAGTGCCTCTGATGGTTCCAAATCATTGAAAAGTGACAACAGATGAAAATGTGATTGGATGGCTCACTGTCTTGAGAGTAGCTCAAGGTATATAGACTGTGTCAAACATGGAACACAATATAAACTTTCTAGAATGGAAGGCAGTGGTTAGCACTTCTCAGATTTTTAACAGTGGTACAGGGATGTCATGTCCAAATATAGACAGACATGACTGCCAGAGCATGCATTTCAAATGAAGGTGGTCTTAATTCAAAACCACTAGTGAAGGAGTCAGACAAACTGTTTTGTTGTGCAGAAAGGAAAGTCCTCAATTGAAAGGAAAGTTGAACATCAGAACAGATTACCTGAGTTGGAACAAGTTGCATCCAGGGAAATGAACACTAGATTTTGCAGTGTTTCAGCTATTGATCAAACATTTAGATCCCCTTCAAACAGGCGTATTTTCTTCAGCAAAGAATACCAGACTAAAAGTTTCTTTTCAATAGATGGGAGCAGGTCTGTAGAGCCATATGATGCTCTGACAGTACCTTGGCCAAAGTGATGTCATTATGCCTTTCCCCCAAATTCTATCAAGAGTGCTTCTCAAAACACACCAACAGAGGGTAGAAGTAGTGTTAATAGCACCTTACTGGTCAAGGAGACCTTGGTTACCCCTGTTATTCCAAATATTGGTAGTCTCTCCATGGCAATTGCTCAGATAACAAACCTGTTGAGTCTAGGACTGGTACATCCAAATGCAGGTTAAGTGTGATGGCTGGGTTTTGAAAGGACAGTGTTAGAGTTAAGGAAATATTTAAAAAGAACTGTTGAAATGATTCTAGCTTCAAGAAGACAATCAACTCAAAACTTATGTAGTGGGCCCTCATCCGCTGGGGTTTGATTCTAGGACCCCCTACCAATACCAAAATCCCTGGTTGCTCAAGTCCCATAATATACAATGGTGTACTAAAATGGTGTTCCTTATATAGAATGGTGAAGAACTCCAACATGTGCTGGAGAGAGCCTGAGGATCTCTGAAACAGTAGGATGCTACAGCAGGGTATACCCACACATCAGCATAGTGTTTTGTGCATGGCAAAATAAAGGTTTGCTTTTTGGATTTTTTTGTTATTATTATTTTCAAACTGATTAGTTGAATCTATAGATGCAGAGCCTATGGATACAGATGATTGACTGCATAGTGTGACATGGAGGGAATGTGAGAAATGGTGTGGCTCAAAAAAGTTGCAGGTAGTCAAATGTGTTCATTGGTTTTTAAAGGATGGTCTTTGCAAGGGCCTAATACCATAAAGCATCAGGTTTCAGCATTAGTGGTGGTGCTAACATTTGAGGATGTCCCTTTATCACTACATCCTCACGTGAAGAGGTTCCTCGGAGTGTGACTATTATGATGTTTCCAACATGGCACAGGTTTCCCAGTTGGAACTTAAAAATTAAAACATGGATTTGAATAGGTTAAAGTGTCTTCCATTTGAACCAACTGGAGAGGCTTCTTTGCAAATGCCATTTAAAGTACTCCTCTTAGCTGCAGTGAAATCAGCATCAAAGGCGAGTCTCAGAATGGGCTGCTTTATCAGTAAATGCAAATCTCTGCAAATTTGAGCAAGACAGGTTGATGGTGCTGTTATATCCACCATTTCTGCCAGAATGTATATTGCACAAAGGGACACCCGATGTTATTTATTTGTCAAATTTTTGTCCCTGGCCAAATCACTCAGAGGAAAAGAGACAACATATCAGGAGAGCTCTTGAAGTCTATACAAAAAGAACTTCTCAGTTCAGACACACATAGCCTTTGTCTCATACAGTCCTAGAACTGTAGGCTACAGAACCTCAAAAACAGTGACTGCCAGATGGATTAAGGTGTGTCTTTTCCAATGTTCTGATTATGAAAATTAACTAAGGCCTAAAAATGTAGCTGCATTCAACAAGATCAATGGCTACTAGTACAGGTTATGCTGTTAACAATTTCTTTGCAAGACTTATGTGATGCTGTAGGATGGTCAAAGCCATCTGCTTTTGTTAGACTTCACAATACAAATCATCACAGGCAGCTTTTGGCAGAACTGCTGCAGTCAGAAGTTAAAAGACAGGTCCCACCCAGTCAGGGTGGATTGCTCCTCTGTGCCATCCCAAGAATGAGAGGTTGATGTTAATGGGAATATTAATTTTGGTATGGCAGGCAGAGCAATTTACATCTAGCTAAATTTTAAAAAAATGGATGGTCAGATTTTATATAAAATTAACAGAGTCAGGTTAGATAGGGCTAGATAATCAAACTATCAGAGAAAGGCGGGAGTCCTAACAATCACAACTGAAAAGAGCATGGACTCCTGTCCAATCCAGATGGCAATCAGGGATAAACCCAATCATGGTAGATTGTTCCTACTGCCATCCCAGAATTAATATTCAGTTAGTCTAACCGCTCAATCAGTGTGACATAAAATGGACAGTCCTTAAATGCATAAATTCTTCTGAACAGTTTCTGTATATTAGTTGGGTTTCTTGTTTTTAAGGAAAGGCAAACTGTTACCCCAATCTCATATGGTATCTCCTGAGTAGAAATGCTTTAGAATGTTTATTTAACATGCAGCTTGCATCATCGTTCAAGAACTCTGGTTGAAGTTTGTTCTTGGATTTGCAAACAAAGGTAATGGAAACTTGAGAAACTGAAGGGAAGTTGCCTGCTGGTGGCAACAATGTTAAAATCCAGACCCTCCTAAAACAACCTATCTTGTTCTACTATTGTGAGGAAACTAATTTTAAGTAAGCAGTACCTTCTGTTCCTCACCTCAGACACTTATTTTGAAGACATAACGGTGGAGAATTGTGTCTACTACCTCAGCACAGTGGGCAGGAAGAGTAATCTCTTACAAAGTCAAAGAAGTTAGTACTCTAAATACGGTGGTGGGGTTGGTGTAACGTTTGTCATGGTTGTATTCTATAGAGATGCAGTCATTGTACTTCTTAGAAATACAGGCCTTCCTCCACATCTCTGGGTTTGACCTTCATGAATTTAATTATTCATCAGTGTGCCTACCTTCACCCCCCCTTCTCCTCCTCCTATTCCCATGCATTTTCCCTCAGTGGAAAGAACTTGTGTCGAGGCAAAATGAAATGGAATGGGGTGGGAGAAAGCTCATGTGAGCCTTCATTTCCCCCTCCAAAATGAAAGGGAACAGGGGAACCTCATGCAAACATTCTTTTCTCCCTCCAGAGCTCCCCCTGCTATTCCTATGCATTTTGCCCTGGTGCAGAGAACTTGTGCTGATGCAAAATGGAAAGGACTTGGGGAGGGGGAGGCTTGCATGAGCTGTCAACACCAGGACAAAATGCAAGGTATGGCAAGGGGAGCTTCAGAAGAGGAAAGGAAGACTCACATAAGCCTTCCCCCACCCCATTCCTTTCCATTTTGCATGGGAAGAGGAAGTAGGGGTGCTCCGGAAGGGAATGAGAGGGGAAGTGGGGGTGAGTTATTCATGTTTTTTTGCAAGGGTATTGTGCCCCAAACCCTCATGAAAGTAGAGGGGCCACTGTGTACTGATAAGCTAGCCTTAATGAAATAAGGTGGCTCCTTTAGGCAAGACGCCACACTAGTGCAACCTACTTTTTGTGGTTTTATTGCTAATGGATGTCATCTGTTCCAAAGTAACGGCTGGAGGAAGTTAGAATAAGACAGGGGTAAGTAACCATCAAGGTACTACTGTTCAGGATGGCCAAGTGCTGGAGGGCTGCCACTTTTAGAAGGGTTTTGAAAATAAAAATTAGCTACATGTTAAAATGCTGGATTTAAAATTCATTAAATATTAAGAATTCTCACCACCCTTAACAGCAGTTCCACTCATATTTAATTAAATTTGTATTTCTGTATAAATGAGCCTTAAATTGCCCCTTGATGCCTATTCCACAGAAAAGAAAATGGGCTGATTTTCTCATTGACAGTGTACTTTATGCATGTCAGCTGCTCTTTGGCAACATTCTGTGATGACAGCTTTTATAAAGCAGTGAGATACATGTGGCTCACAACATGTCCTTTGCTTACCTCTGGAGTAAAGAGGCAGAATTTACAGAATGTTTTTCTGTTGGAAACCCCTTTTCAAAGTATGCTTGGAGACCATTTTTGTCTGACAAATGCTCCCCTAACAGTAATCAGCTTGCCTGCAGGAGATATCCATGTTATACCTAAATTTAAAGCCTACAAGTCTCTTATGAAGCCACCTCACCCTGTACAGCATCATGTTTTTAGGAGGGACTCAATTTTGACAGAATCTTCCAGGCCGCCTGGTTTCCTAGAACAAAATGGATTCTGAATTCAAAGCCACCACAATGTCAAAGAACCCTCACTTACTCTACTCCTGCAATACTGCACAGTTGAGTTCCTAAGGTAAGTACTGGTATGGGCTGAAAGAATGGGTAGTGGTAGAATTTACTGCTGAAGAATATAAGGGGAAGAATATAAGAATATTGTTATATAAGAAGGGGAAGTGGGTACAACAAAATATTTGTACAGTCTAGTTTCAGATAACCCTGAAGAGAATTATATAGTGCAAAACCTATATGCTTTCTTAGTGAATAAACAGGTAGGGTTTATGTCACTCTGCTTCCCATAGTATAGTAGGGAAATCAGGTCAGATACTATGTTTCCCCCGGCTTAATGACCACCACCTTAAGGTTATGGTACGCCAGTGGGGATTCAAGCAGGCTGTCTCTTCCCCCTGTTGCCTGCTTTCATTCAAGTGACATTTTCAACAGGTCAAAGATCTTGAATACCCCATACCACAGGGCCTTCTTAATCATATTCTCAGTGTGAGCTCCTTAAAAGTTATCTGTGTATGAAGAAACAATTATCTTACATTTTATTTTCCAGTTGCTCTGCTTGGGATCATTTAAATCTGGTAGTAGCACTCTCATGTTCTACTTTTCCCCCACAATGAAGCCTCCAGAGGCTGAGTCTGTTCAGTTTACTACTTCATACAAAAGGCTCATTGGAGAAGTAGTTCCTTATTTTACACTCCACTCTTCCTCTAGAAGGTCAGAGCTGCTAACAATCCACATAGTACAGTTAAAATCTACAAATTACAAATATTTAAATAGAAATCTGTACTAAACTACAATAAAACAGTATGAATAAGCTGCAGTAAGAGACCAATCAAACACTTGGTTATTCCTTGAAATTTTTTACAGAGGTATGCCTTTACTTGTTGCCTGATGGTGAAATGTAGGGAGAACCAAATCTCTAAAAAGGAAACTAAAAAAATGAGGTACCACCTCTGAGAAGGCCCTGCCACATGGAGTAGACCTATGGGCCTAGAGCACAAGAAGGGTTTTCCCAGCTGATTTTTAATCCCAGGTAGTTTGATACTGGAGGAACCTAGCCTTTTGAGTACTTTGATTCTGAGTCACTTGAGGTTTCACTAACATTTTGAATCTTCAATAACAATCTTAACAGTGATTACTGTTAGGAGGGGGCATGTTTGCTGAAATTGTCTTGTCATTTATCTGTTGCTGAAGTCTTAATTGCCAACCTGCTTGTTGTCTTAAAGGCTTTCATTCAGAGAAAGGCTCCTTCCATACGGTTACAGTACAGACCTTGAATATTTTTCAGAATTATGGCCAAGATATTTTTTTTTACTTCTTGTTATTTGACATCAAGTTGACTTTGACTTACCATAACCCTGTGAATGAGAGACCTTGGAGAGATGCAGTCATCAACTGCACTGCACAGGTCTTGGAAGTTGTATCTCTCTTGAGCAAGTTCACCTGTAGTGCAGTCTTCCTTTCTTCCTACTGCCTTCTATCTTGCCAAGCATTATTGTCTTTTCTAGCGAGTCATGTCTCATCATGTGTCCAAAGTATAACAGCCTCAGTTTAGTCATCTTCATTTCTAGTGAGAGTTCAGGCTTGATTTGCTTTTAATATCTACACATTTTTTCTTTGTAGCAGTCCATGGTATACATAACCCTTCTCCAGCATCATATTTCAAATACATTGATTTTCTGTCAGCTTTCTTCACAGTCAAGTTTTGACAATCATACAAATAAATTGGAAACATGATGGCCTGGATGTTTCTGACATTGGTATTGAATATGCCTTTACACTTGAGGATCTAGTTCTTTCATGGTTGCCTTTCCAAGTCTTAGCTTGACTACAGTCTCCATTGTGAGTAATGACTAAGCCAAGGTATAGAAAATTTTTAACTGTTTCAACGTTTTTGTTACTCACTTTAAAATAATGTAAATCATCTTTGGTCATTACTTCTGTGTCAGTATTCAGCTGTCACTTTTGCTTTTGCACTTTCTTCCTTAAACTTTCCAAGTGTTTGCTATTTTCTTTTAAGTACTATGATCTCATTTGCCTATTTTATATTGTTGGTATTCCTTCCTCCAGTTTTCATATTTGCTCATCCTGCTTTCCACATGACATATTCTATGTATAAATTAAACAGATAAGGTGACAAAATGAAAGCTTCTCTGACCCCTTTGCCAATTGGAAACCAACATTATTCCACACTATCTCCTCACAATGGCCTTGTCTCCAGAGTACAGTTTAGGCAAATGGCCTTGTCTCCAGAGTACAGTTTAGGCATAAAGTCTATCAGATGTTGTAGCACTTGGCTTTGTTGTGATCTACAAAGCACAGGTTGATTTTCTTTTGAAATTTGGTGCATTCCATTATCTAACATATATCACTAACATAGCTAGTGCCTCTTCCTTTTTCTGAACTCGTATACATTTTTAGCATAACATAAATATGCCAGTGGGTAGTTATGTTGGACCAATCAGTCATGCAATAGGTGCTACGGCCTTGAGAACAATGACCAAGTAACTCTCTACTCATGAAGTCAAAAGTGACAGGGGACGTACTTGGAAAATTATTGGCTCCAGTAGCATCTGCACTTATATAACCTATGAGAAAACACAGATAGTTGTGCAATAGTTTTTTTGTTAGTTTAGTGATCCATCAGTATTCTGGAATTAAGGAACTGTGATACCTGGAGAATAAGGACTTGAGTGAGGAAGATGTGAAGTCTTAAACTGAATGCCTCCATTCTGAGGCTGGCTTGTGTAACATGTTCAAATAGCTGCTTTACGATTCATACTTCTTTATGGGTTTAAATGGAGTACAATTTTGTTAGAGAACTACCTCACATATACTCTTCAGCACTCATTCAAAACTGAGGTTACAATACAGAATATTGCCAAACTTTTGATTTTTTTGTGTGATTATATATAAATCTCTCTAGCATAATTAAATGCTACCTGGAATATGCAGCAGGCTTTCAACATGGAGAGGTTTAAGAACAAAACAGCTCCTTCTAGAATAGCAAGAGGGGAAAGAAATCTATTATAATCCCTCAATTTCCATCTTTTATACAAACATCAAGTAGCAACATTTGCACATGAGAAAAGTTATCATAATGATATCCATCCCAAATACTTGTAGTGTTGGACCACCAGGTAAATTCAAGTCCAAAGCCATGTTAGCTGGGTGGACAATGCTGTATCATTCACCAAGTTGTGGGGAAGAAAGTACAGAAGTAATCTATGCCACCCATAGATCTTTGTAGGAGTATGGGATAAAAATGCCCATGTAATAACACTAGTCCAACATACTAACAAATTTTTATTAAAGTCATGATACAAAGTATCTTGAGGTAAATATACATAGTTCATAAACATACTTCCATTTCAACTTTGGTTTCTAATATGGTCACCTCAGTAACACTGTACGAGTAAGGTCTGAAAAAGGTGCAAACACTTCTGAGGAATTGTTAGGTGTGAAAATAAAGCAGAGATAACCAAATTCTCTTAAAAACAAGCCAGACATTTTAGCACTGGCACATTTCAAAACTGGTTCTTCATCAGCCTTTTGGTGCTTGTATCAAGGTTCAGGTCTCCTGCATATGGTCCTTAGCACAACTTGCCCAAACAAGTTCCCAGATAGATCAGACGCAAATCACCTCTTTTCAGTGGCACAGAATCAGCCAGTATTGGTTTGGTGGGAGGAAGAGAGACATATTCTGTATCTGTACTTGAAAAGCATTGAGGCTAAATTTAGGAACAAGAGAACTGGCCAAGTGTTTGCTACAGACCACTGACTAGGAATGGATTTTTAATTAAGTCTCTGTATTCCTTCCTTGTGCGGCAGGGGAACTGGGCTCAGAGACACATTCTGAAGCGAAGGCTGATTTAACTCTAGACGGAGTGAAGCCTTTGTTTTCATATAGCCCTACAAACTGTATACTTGACACACAGGAGCCTACTGAAAGTACAATTTTGGTTTCCCCCATCTGCCACAGGTAGAAGGCATGGAATGAACCAAGGACATTGCATGGATGTCTCTGTGAACAGCCTCTGCCCATCCTTTTGGAAGAGTGGTTGCCAAGTCATTGAAGAAGTATTTGCTTACTCAGAAGTACAGATGTAAGTTCTGATTCACATAAAACAAATTGGAGGGAGGGCAACCCACCCTCCATTGCAAGAAAGGGAACACCCCAGCACTAAATGTGAATTGATGCTGTCCCTATACCCTTCTGGGTATTACCACATTTCAAACACTGGTTTTGTTCATTATGTTTTGGTGTATAGTCACATAGACCAACACTAAGGAACTGCAAGCCCATGGGTGGAGTGGCTTGCTTTTGACATTTTTACAGGGGAAACCCATGCCCCTCATCCTACACTAACATGTAAGCAGAGTGAGTGGATGATTGTCTGGATGCGAGGGAAAGATTTTGGTACAGCTAAATGGACGGGAGAAAAATTGGTTTTATGTGGCTCGGAATAAAAAGAGGCTATGAAAAAAACACAGTTTTAAAAAAATAACAGTTTGATGAGAAGAAAAAATTGGGTATCAGAACATCGACAATCACTATCTTACCATGTTTTGCCTTACAGATGCATTCCATGACAAAATTATCCCCAAGGTTCGCAACCATGCTTTCCTGAAGCAAAGCCACTTACTGCTACTGACTTAAGGTTTCGGTACAAGAAAGAAACTGGTACTTGCTGAAGGACTTGGGTAATGTCACACCCTTGCACCTCAAAACGTAGGAGCCACTGGTGCTCTTGTGACAGCATCTAGGCTCCAAGCCTCAATCCAGTCTTGTGACTGTATAGCATGGGGCCTTCTTGTTGGTTTTAACTAACCAACCTTATCCGCACAGGATGTTGTGGCAAGCACTGTGGCAAAAGACTCTGTCCAGGGTGGCAAAGTTACAGTCTAGGTTAAGAGCTGCAGAAAATATTCAGTGGTACAGTACAGCTGCCATCAAAACTGGGAAAGATATGTACACACATAATTGTAAGGGGGCACTTGTACAGAAAGTGCTATTTCGATCAGAACAATTAGATCTCTTGGAGAACTGCTAAAATGCATTGTTTCTGTTGCACAGTTACATTTTTCTGAACCATGTGGGCAAGCGTATTAGCCTGGCCTTGACTGCATAAGGTATGCACACTGTACACAGCTATCACTCTCAGTTTAGTATTATTAGCTGCCCATGTGTTAACCCTGTTCAAAACATAGCAAATATAAAAATCCACAGTGAATGTATTTATATGTCCATTTTTCTGCAACAGTACCTCCTTTATTGCAGGATTCTTCTTAAATCAAAAGGTTCTTGGTTGCTAAGTCATTGCAAAATTGCATAGCTAAGGAAAGATGCAAAAATTCTAAGCTTCTTATAAGGTTCCCTAAACAGGCAGAATTTTATGTGCTAATGTATGATAATATCATGGTCAAGGCACTACCTGTGGCACTCAGTGCAATGATTTTCTGAAAGAAAATACACACCATTAATACATACCTTGACCTAAGTGCCAATAATTTAGTGGCACTTAACTGGGTGAAGTAGAGCCGTAATTTAAACTTCAATACTTAAAATACTGTTCAACAAAAGCCTGAAACTAAGGCACACAGGGACTGCATATCAAAATGAATGCTTCAACTCAGGCATCTGTGTTGCAGCAACAAATAGCAATAATACTACCACAGGAAGAAGATATTTGACAGGCCAAGTGCATCAACGCCAAATAAACAGCAATGGAGGTATTTGCAACACCATACCCAGCTACTTTTTGCCATTTTAGTACCTTATTCTAGTGATTAGGATACCATGCATGCAACTTTGGTCCATTAACCCTGAGCCAAAAGAATAACATTAGGCAAAGTTAGAACTGTTCTGTAAAATAGACACCTGTTCATAGACAGGAGCACAATGATATTATCAGTTCTAGCTTCTCCTTTTAAAGAACTCTCACTCTAAGAACATATGACAAGAAAGCCTACATAATTTCCAGGTTACTCAAAATGCTTCACCAGTATTTTAAATGAATCCAGTAAAGAGGACAGAGTTCAAGTAATGTTGACTAGGCTGCATTACGGGGCTCAACTCTTGCACAGACTAACATCAGTGTATCAAACACAAAAAAAGTGTTAAGTCTGCACTAGTAAATCATTGCATCACCCAGTCCAGCCATGTGAAGATCAACCACCTAAAATGATCACTTTTTCAGAGGCTAGAACACCAACACTTTCCAGCCTGGATAGGAGAATGAACATCCAAAATAAAGAGAGCCACAGCATTGGTCAAGTACCCAGTCAAAGACTACTTCCCTGTTGTTGGAACTAATTGTCACTCTGAGTTTGAAGTTCCCTCCCTCATTATTGTTTGAAGGACCTATAGTCACAGTTTCCATGTCAAATGTCACAGCAGAGCCTGAAGTAAATGCAGGCAACTGGTTTGTCATCTCTTTTCCATTTACAAAGACAGCCCCTGAAACAGACAAGGTAAGAAAACATTAATATGCGAACATAAACAAGCATATATGTGTGCATTCACCAATATTCATATCAATCCAATAAACGTTAAGCTGTGGGTCCTTTAAAAAACTTACAAACAAGTCCTGAAAAGCTACAAGTCCATAAGAAATCTGCACTACCCCATTTGATTTACTTACTCTCCTCCTTAACTAGTTCTAAATAGTTGGTGAATTTGAAACAATATGTTAGGATAGTTAAGGCCTAAATATCCTAAAGGCACCAGATCCTGTTCACTCTTGTAAGCTACGCAGGGTCAGCCCTGGTAAGTACCTGGATGGGAGACCACCAACCAAATACCAGGCACTGTAGGCTACACTGCTGAGGAATGAACTGGCAAAAACACCTCTGAGTATTCCTTGCTTAGAAATCTTTATGAAATTTATAGAGTTACCATAAAGTTGATAGGCAACTTGAAGGCTCATACACACATACATTAGAGGTCACCACAGATCATGTGGGCTAACATTTCTAACTAAAAATAAAGAAATAATAGAAAATTTTCATGGGAATTTTTGAGTAACTCACCATTTGTGCTGACACAAACAGCTTTATCATGTTGCAAAGAATCCCAGCCGTTCTGCTGCTCCACACAAACACCTATGCTGTCCTTTTTGTCTGGTTGGCCAACTGTTTCAATTCTGTGAAGGAAACGAAAGACTGGCCTCAATAGCTGGGACCATTTCTTTTTGGAAATGGATGAAGAACAACTGATTTCAGAAGTCTGTATTCTTTCAGGACTAGCAGTGCTGCTGATTAGCCTCTGAGTCACACCACTGCTGAAATACAGTCCATTGCATCAGAATGGGTCACACTGGCACACCTTGTTTCAGCTTGATCAGAAGCCCTTTGCAGAGGAAAATTGTTCATCCACCTGTCTTTCACTTCATGAAGCAGATGATTAGAACAGAAAAAAGCCAACCCAAGAGGCTTGGGGCTTGTCCATTCACCACTGTGTTGGGAACAGCTTAGAACAGTGGTTCTCAACCCTTAGCTCCCCAAATGTTTTGGATCAATTCCCAGCAGACGCAGCTAGCATGACCAACGGTCCAAAACATACGAAGGGGAAAAAGAGAGAGCTACTGACTTAGCACACACAGCCCCATGTGTGTAAACAGCTACTTGCTCATCAGCACACAGGAAAGTTATGACCCATGGAATCTGGGAATGCACACTAGATCTACTGCATTCAGGGCAGCTTTAATTAAAGGGTTGCTGATATTATGCCATTTTGAGCACAGTGAACAATCACATCAGAGTGCTAAGGCTGGGATGCAGAACATCTGTATAAGAAAAAAACATCCCTTACCCTTGCTCAAGGAGCTGTAAATGTACAGGTGTCAAATTTTATTCGATTAGTTTTTGATTTACTGCAGAATGCTATCGGGTTGGCCAATGAAACCAAGTACCTGCATTTCTGCCCTCTACAAGATGAGAAGTCAATACGCTCCAAACATTTAAGAGCCTCCTTCCTTCTAGTCAGCATATTAGTGTCTACAACTTCAAGATATAAATGGGCACAGGTGTTTTTTTTTAAGACATGAGATAATTTCCTGTAGTCTGTAATGAGAACAACTGGATGTAGAATGTCTGCCAAGACATAAAAAAGTTTTAAGCAAAATGTTTTCAGAGCAGAAAAATAATTTTGCATCTGTTTATTTATTTTTTTACCAGCAGCCTGGGCAGTAAAGAATTAATGTTTCATGGTCTGATGAGTACAGCTCAAAACTGGAACCATAATTCTGCTACTAATATAATACCCAGCATTTTTGTACTCTGGGGAATGTTACAGATAACCTGCTTTACAAAATAGGGGTAGGAGGTGTCTAAATCTCTTACATCAGGGAACAATCTATAGTTTATGCTCTCCAGCCACATCTTTTTTAATAATACCAGTTTCCACAATTATCAGTTTTTACAATCTTCAGAACATTGTTTTGAACTTACACACTTAGTAAAGAAGAGCTCAAATCTATCTCAAAGCAAATGGTCTTGCATTAAGGCAGCCATAGCCTCTCTGGGTTCACCTAATGCCACAATTCAAGTTTTGTACAAAAACGGTAAGGACTCTGCTGCAGGATCCAACCATCATGTCAAACATCTGGTTTACAAAGGTAACTGATCAGCTGCCTCTGGGGAAGCTTCTAAGCAGGGCACAAAGGAGACAGACCACTTGTTTAATGCAACCACTTCATATTCAAAGGAATGGTATTAAGGATGTTCCACTGAATTATAATAGTTGGGGTTTGCCCTGATCCACCCCTATTTTGCAAGTAGGAAAGGGTGGGTAGGGGACAGATGCAAAATGAAACATTTTTTGTAAGCAAGAACATGTAACTATTTGCCTGACTGGACAAAACAGAAAATTATGTGTTGCCCTGGCTAACAATGAGAATTACTTTCCAGCACATGAGGGGCCATATATAATGAGAAGACATGACTCACTAGAAAAGACAATAATGCTTGGTAAGATAGAAGGCAGTGGGAAAAGAGGAAGACTGCATTACAGATGGACAGACTCAATCAAAGAGGACACATCCCTGAATCTTTGAGACCTGAGCAGAGTGATTGAGGAGAGGGTGACTTGGAGGACTCCCATCAATAGGGTTGCCATAGGTTGAGGCTGCCCTGATGGCACTTAACAAACATGAGGGTAGAAAGGAGCTTGGAGGCCAAAGGATTCATGCTGACTCATTTTCATTATATCTAAATGCACCTAGTGACCACTTTGTGAACCTCCCAAGGGAGGGAATCAGAGAGCCTAGGTGCAACAGTCAAACAGTTTGAGGCCCACACATCCCCCCAAGTAGCAATAGAAAACCAGAAAATCCAAAGCATGACCTGCACTGATCACTCACAAGAGCCATATGGAGCTTCTTAGAGCAATTAGGAAGCCTATTAAGCAAGAATCACTCAAGCTAGGTGATTGTGTAATCTGAGAATACATCGCTTACCTTAATAATTACAACTGGAACCAGGGCACTCCCACAGAGGTCCTCCCCTGGCCAAAACAGCATTGTCTTAGAGGAAGAAACTCTGCCAAGGTTTTTAGTCACATTAAACTGAATTAGAAATCTTAATTCTGAAAGCAAACACAACGCAAGCAGCCTTTTCCCACAGGGCCTTTCCTCTACAGCCAACCATCCCAAGCTGCATCAGAGCTATAACCAAGTAGGAGGCAGCAAAGGCTGGATATGAATACATCTATACTCTCAATGTGGAAGAACAACAAGTGAGCTTCTCTACCAAGAAAAGTTACTAGTTAGGGGGCCAGCCAGAATGATACTGAGTGAATGGGCCAAAAAAGGTCTTTGGATTAAGACACCCCAATATAATTGGCCAGTCCTGAAAGCTACTGAAGAGCAACAAGGAAAAAAAATCTTTAAGCTTCTCCAGCCCATAGAAGAGTGCCTGTAACATACAGTCCATAGCAATGCCATGATATATAGTAAGGAATCTCCTTGGATAAAACCAGATACACGACTTGATCTAGGTAGCGTTACCTACCGGAACGTCAATGTCTGACCACAGTAGTAGGTTGGAGCCTTTGAGTACAGCACTCCATAAGCCTGTGAATCATTTCGAAGGGCTATGTTTCTTCGGCTGCTCAGACTGTACCCTTCAAAGCCAGGCGTCCACTCTATCAAAGTAAACATAAATGGCAATTGAACACACAAACTAACCATCACTTAGAGAGGCTACAAAACACTATTTTCTGTTTGCGAGCTTCTGGCACCACTGGCTTATCCTTGAGGAAATATACCCTATAATCCTTTTGTGGCAATATGTATGTATGGATTTTAAATGGGAAGCCTGTGCTATTCTCAGATAGGAAAAAACCCTACAATGCTCATACATTTCAATACTTTCATAGTTACACTAATGCTCCTAAACCTACATCCTGACCAAAAGGTAATTATTCTGGGATCAGTTGTATCCTCCTAATAACATTAATTGTGGTTTAGAATGCAAGATTCACAAAACTTAAGTATTTCATGCATCTAAGGATCAACTTGCCTATAAAAAAAGACAAATCAGCATTCTCTGTTCTGGAACAAAGCATGGAAGGCAGGAGGCAGTATGGAAATGAACATTATGGGAAGAGACAAACTGAAAACTTGGGCTGATCCACTATATAAAAGTCAAAGTTTGTGAGTTTGTCTGTTTGTCTGCCTCAGACAGGCCAAGACCTCATACAATTGGCTGTATGAGGGGAGAAAACTTCATATGATTGGCTGGCTACGAAGATTCGTAGGGTTGGTAGTTCAGGGAGGGGCCTTTAGAATACTCAGCGGGAGAGTTCTTGGCCTTCAGACCAGTTGCTATGGAGACAAGGCCCAGCAGCAAAAAAAAGGGCAGTATATTCCCTCGGGAATCCAACCTCTGTATAACAACTCTGAATATAGATTGCATTGAGCAATATGGGGAAAAGTTACAGGTATTCTAATAGGCTGGTTACTAAGGAGACAAGGCCTAGCAGCAAGCAGGAGGATAGTGTATTCCCTCAGGAACCAAACCTGTGCATGTTAACAACTCTGAATACAGATTAGATTGGGGACTATGGGAAAAAGTTATAGATATTGGACAAGGCAGTTTGGGGAATTACAGACACAGGATATCAAATCTGTGTATTTCAACTGCATCTAATTCCTACAGTAAGGTAATTCCTAAGGCATTTCTAACAAGTGTTACCTATGAGAAATAAAATCCCAGGCAACAATAGGTAAATATGCTAGTATCATATAATGTCTGACATATATCAACGTTTACTTAACACAAAATGAAGCAACAACAGATACCATGAGGCACTAATGTGGAACGGCCAATTTGAGAAACACTCCACGGACTCCATTCTTGACGGCCATCTCCTCGTGCACAAACCCTGAACTGGTAATCAACATTGGGATCAATATGCAGTACGATGAATTCTGTGTCTGAGCCAACATACACATCTTCAAAGTGACTAGCAGTACCCTTCCGAAACTGGAGCCTGTAGAGTTGTGGGACGAAGTCTTCATCAACCTAAAGAGAGTAATTGATGGGATTTACCCACACTCTTTCACATGGTTTCTTAACTGTAATGTATCAAGACAATATGGTAAAGTAGTGATCACACATATTCTTGCAGCTTTGGGCAAATACCGGTCAGCTGTTCCTTCAAGTTAACAAGAGAAACCTCTTTCAAGGAAAAATGGGGCAATCCTAGTTCCCACACTACCGCAGTGACTGCACAAAAACCTCACCCTTCATTGTATTCTGGGGAAGTGAAAATCCAGACTGTACCCAGAGAAAGCTCAAACATATACTTAGAACAAATAACAAGAATAGATAACAGTTATGCATTTTGTATAGCATGGTCAACGTGCATGTTGTATTCTGAACCCACTATTTGTGTTTTTTGTGGAAACAAAAAAAGTGAAAGGGGGACCTCAAGTAGACATGCAGTTTTACTAAGAAAAAAAGTGCAGTCTAAAGAAGGAGCAATCACATGCAGCAAGGTATCACAAACAAGGGAAAGGATAGCCACAAAAATATTAAATGTAGCTCTTGATTTCCCCCAGTGCAAAGCATATTCCAAACCAAACCCCTATATTTCATTCTCTTTAAAAATGGAAACAAAAAGTGTGCACTATGTGTAAGACCACACTAGCCATATTTTTCTTGACCAATCAGATCAGAGTTCCCCCTCTGATGGTACAAATTCAAAATCTTAACCATGTTTCTAACCACTGGTGGATGTTAAGAGGTCTGATTAAATTGTGAACCCATTCAGTTCCACTCTCACCCATTATTTCCTGTGTACATGAAAAAACACTGAAAGATGAAAATTTTAGAGACAGGGACCATCTCATGAAATAACAGACAGATGATTGGATTAATGACTATTTAATGAGAGCTCCATTTCAAAATACCTATTTCTAAGGCACATAATCATAAAATTAATAACAGCTACTTCCATTACACTTTCCTGGGAGTGTCTTTAATTTGATGGGAAGCTTCTCAACAATTCTGTATTTTCCATGGAGAATGATTTGGGTCAAGGACATACAGGAAGGAGGATGTGTTTTCAAGTGCCCTCTCAGCTGTTTGTTGTAAATGGTGTAAAAATATTGGTTTTTTGTTTGTTCTTTTGAGAACTGTGGGAAGCCTGAAAAAAGATTAAAAATATACCTAACAAAGCCACTTTTTAAACACAATAACACATCATACTCACAAGTAAGATAGCAAAAGCAAACTTTGAAGTCTGATACCTGCACATCTATCAGAATCAAAACCATGAACAGTTCCAAACAAAAGCAATTCAGGCAGCAGTCCTGGGACTCCTGGGAGAATGTCCCAGAGGAGGTAAGGAAACTCATTCTCTGTCCCTGGAGAAGGAAGCCTGATGATGAAGAGGTTTCCCATGTGCAGAAAAGTAAAAGCTACTGCTGCTGTTGCTGCTGCTATGCCTTTGTCATTAGAAATTCAACAGTGATAAGAGCAAAAATGAGGTATTCTGGGGGTAGCCTTGGGTGGAAACATCCATAAAACCCAAATCCCTTTCCACCTTCACATCCACCCTAAGAACAGATAGTAAACTGCACCAACTCTGGAGCTGGCAAAGTCTGTCTTCCACTGAGATCAATGAGAGAGAGATTTAAAAAAAAGCCAGAAAAAGGCTAATGGGGGGGCAGGGGAGAGAAACACACACCTTCCTTTTGTTCTGCCAGAAAGACCCAGCAGGGCATAGGAAGTAGCCGTTCTATGGCACAGTTACCCTTCCAAACAGCTCTGCTACCCACATTGAAAAGGTAGAAAGTGTCTATTATGATGCATCTTGGAAGTACTTTGTTGCCCACCTTGCACCACCGCACTAGGATACCTCCAGGCTTCTCAATCAGTTCTTCTATCTGTACTGGTGGTCTAGATGCAATTGTACCATGGCTGAAGATCTGACTTCTCACTACTGTAAGGAGCGAGTCATCCAACTGGGCAGATAAACAAGGCACATCAACCAATGATGGCACTTCCGGCAAACTAAAGAGAGAAAACATTGATCTAGCTGACACTCTTTGTCATCCACATAATTAAAAAAAAAAACCCAACAAGGTTTTGGAGCTCTTGACTAGAGGATCAGAGAAAGAAAGCACTGAGCAGAAGGAGCAAATGTATTTGCTTACTCTTCCTAACAGTGTTGCAGGTCTTTTACACTCTATATGTAAAAATGACTGGCTGAGTTATTCAGGAATTCAGTGACTGGGTTGAAGTTTAGCCTAACTGCACTATTTGTTCCTTGGTGATCTGTTCTGAGATTGAAATTTTTCCCTGAATTAAAATAAGGTTGCATTTGAAGTGGGACCATCTGAAAGTGAAATAAATCGCAGTCATGCTAATTCATTATCTGAGCAAGCCAAGAAAATCTAAGTTTACCTATTACAAAGAGCCCTTCTTATTCAGATCAACTGCCCCTAAGTGGAAAAAGGCAGCTCTAAACCATCCCAACTATTGTAGTTTGTCCATACTACAATTCAAATCTCTTACCTATCCAGTTGAATATGCAATGCCTTTTTTGTAAAGCTGCAAAGCTTGTCGTTGTTTTCCCCTGTAACACCATGGACAGCACTCTCTCCTATAATGAAAAAGTGTAAGATATTCCTATGGAGAAGAAATAAATTTCCTTTACATCTCAGCAGGGATGGAGAAACACATGGCCTTCCAGATGCTGTTGGATTACAACTCCCATCACATCTCACTATTTTCTGACAACAGCTGATGGGAGTTCCAATCTAACACTATCAAGATGTTATCATGACTTACTACATCAAGATATGAATGAACATTCTCTGCCTTCATGCAACTACTTAACTCCTTCCTTTGCATCAGGGTGGGAATTACATGACTTCCCGGATGCTATTGCATCTCCAGCTTCCAACTTTCTTCACCATTGTCTATGCTAGCTAGGACTACTGGGAGTTGCAGTTGAACCACACCTGGAGGACTACACAATTCCATGGACCACATTATACAAGAAAGCATCTAATAAACCACAGTTACTAATTTTGTTCTTTCTGGAAAACTAAGGTCACCAGCTTTAGAACAAGTCAGGATATCAATCCACCCACCAACTATGATTTATTGTCTGGTCTCAACATAGAAAATCACTGTTTTCTGATTTGAATGAAACAGAAAATCAGAAGTAGCTGAGGAATATTAAATCCTTTTGAGTGCCTCTGGGCATATGGAGATCATTCTTCTGAGCTATCTAATAACTGTATTCCCACTCATGTATAATCAAGAAGCAGAGCCTGCAATGATCAATGTTACAGCACATATTTTGCAGATATGAGCTAGGGGACCCAAATTCAATCTGTGCAACTTCTCTAGTTTACAATAAACTCTGTTTTCAACTATTCTCTTCCCCTTGAGTCCACTCTCCAGCAACGAACAAAGCAAAATCACTTATTCACTGCATCACCAGAATTCTGTTAACCAGCAAATTTGCTTTCAAAGTCTTGTTGGAGAAAGAGGGTAATACATTTTTAAAATACCTATTTAAACTTAACTAGTTATTTCCCAGCTTTGAGTGCCCATTAACCCATAAATTAATCTGTTAAGACTCGTTGGGTAAAGAGCATAACTAATTAACTCTGATACCAGTATCTGAGTCAATATGAAGCAGCTCCCTGCATATGTAAGTTAAGATAGAAGATTTTGGAGTCTTGACTGGAGATGTGAAGGGACTGAACCTGGACCTTCTGCATGCAAAGCATGTGCTTTATGACTGAGCTATGGCCCTTCCTCATATTTCCTGTGGCACAAGAGACACAAGATATCCACACCTCAAACAGGTGTAAGCCAAAGCTGTTTCTATGCCAGTAATGCAGCTTATGCTCTAATTCTAAATGATATCACATTCTAACATGAACAGGGGAGATGAATCTAATCATGGTATTGTGCTTGGCACGGCAAATGGAATTACATGAATGGTCAGATAGCACAAAAACATATGAAGCTTATTGGATTCTATTTGGGACAGAAGTGAAAGCAACTATGATGGCTCATCCTACCCATCATTAGACAAAGAAAGAGAGAGACCTAAGATTTATGGAAGAAAAAATGTTAGCAAGTTTGAAACCATCACTTCAGTCCTTGGGATCTCCAATTAAAGCATATTAACTGCACATTTGCAGAAGACATCTGGCTACTGCTTATCCACATCTCCATCATAACACTGTTAATTAGATACACAACAAAATCTTGTTATGCTCCACATCTTTCTTGCCCCACTATTGGCTACCACTTGTGAAGCAGTGAGGTCAGGGAACTGCTAAATCAGATAATGTTAAGTCCTGAGATTATGCCACAGAAGATATGTGTCTAGGGCAGACAGATATAAGTGTAGCCCCAAAAAGCCACCAACAAAAACCCTGGGCTAACATCAGACTGGCTCTGTTTGGAACAGCTGCTGATATCTTTGTGCATACAATTCTATGCTATACAGACAAAACAATTCCATGGGCACACTGTAATCTTCCTTTGGGGATTACGGTGTCCACTGAGTCTGAATTATCAGAGTGGCTGTAGCTGTGGGCCATCCCCATGCATCTAGCACAAGCAGTAGCACAGCAGCAGATTCAGAAGGGCAGGGTTCCTCACATCACACTCACTTCTAAAACTATGCAACTTCATAAGATTATAAAGTAACAACGCTCAACGATGGAGTGGTAGACAGCAATCTTGAGGCTAGGGGAATACCTTTTGGTTTCTTTTTCCTGTTAGAACCCCACAGTCTATCCAGGAAAACCAGAAACAAAACAGTTGCAAGCATGGGCAAGAGGCACACTCTGAAACCAGGGCACCTCCCAGTACATGCTCAGAACAGTCCAATGACTCTTTTATATAGAACTGAGCTCAGAATTGCTTCACACATGACCCAACCCCTTTCATTTTTTCAGCTGCTTAGTTTGGTAGGGAGGGTAGACTTTTCTGTTGTGGCTGTGACTACTAAATAGGTTAGCTGCCACAAATGCGTGTGAAAATAGCAATTCATCCAGAGACATTCCTGGAAATGTCCATATAGAGTTCAGAGTATAACTTACAGATGATAACATATAAAGTAAAAAATATAATGCAGAAAGCTACACTTATTAGAATGTGTATACGTGTCCTACTGGGAAAAAATGGACAGGCTAATGCCAGAAGACCATCTATTCAAAGGTGAACAAAGAGATGACGGCATCTCCATTTCTATCAATACTGAGATATGAGCAGATCTGACTGCTAATAAACCCATAGCAGGTGCAATGGCTGATGTAATCTGAAGGAAGGCCGTCAAAATCCAAGATCCAGCTCTACGCAGTTTGTTTATATTAACTCCAACAGGATCCAGCATACTGTTGTATTTAACATTTCTGTTTCGATTAGATGATATAAATAAGGCACAGTCAGCACCTTTGTACTGACCAGATGGGTGATAGCTGGATGGAGACTAGACAGAGAATAAAAGAAGCCAACAGGAGACAGCAAGCAGAGCACTGTGCCAGTCTCAGTCATATGAAGAGATGGTTACAATGCAAACTCCAAGCTATACTGATCCTGATAAACTGATAAATTGCCTGACATGCAATGTATGTGTGAGAAAGAAAATCTTTACTCTCATCTAAAATGTCCGATTATGATTATGATAGCTGCCCATTAAGACGCTTATGGATATATAATGAATACTGTTAGACTTAACAGTGCATAAGGAGATAAATGCCTGGATGCCTATGTGCTCACAGATGCCTGTTTAGAGATGGTAAAGTTCCTCAACAGATGATATGGTATTTCTTAATGGATAAAGGACTACACAAGATTGTTTAAGATGATAATGTTCTTCTATGTGATCATTATAGAAAAGCATGTTAGATAGATGCAGAGAGAGGTATCTTACATGCAGTGTAATATAATGAGAGCAAAGTGCCCAGACATTGATATGTCCCTGTCTCTCCCTATAGGAACTATATAGGTTTGTATATAAATAAATAAATAAGCTAGCAATAGTAAGTGTATTTCTACACTGCTTATCAGCTAAGTGCTCTCTAAGCGGTTTACAATGTGTTAGCTAATTGCCCCCAACAAGCTTGGGTACTCATTTTACCGACCTGCAGAAGGATGGAAGGCTGAGTCAACCTGGAGCCCAGCAGGATCAAACTCACAACCTTGTGGCTGCAGTACCGGCATTTAACCACTGCACCACCAGGGCTCCTTTTCCCACAGATTACCAATAAGCTCATTTCCCTATATAACTACTCTGCAGTTCCAAGACTTAAGGTTGCTTATGTGGAGTGTCGATGTTAACTCTGTTGTCTGATTTTCACATCCATCACAATTTGGACACTTGGGTGATCAGAAAGTGATAATGGGACCACAACAGAACTCAGATTAGCTGAACAATGGAAAAATACCCTCAGTCCCTCAGTCTAAATAGATATGGGTGGGTAACCAAGTCTGTCTCACCAGAAGTACTCCTCTCTTCACACTCAAATGGAGTTGCACCACCTCACCATGGTAGAAGAGTCCATACAGCCCGCCTGCATGGTTTCCACTGTCTCCTTGCTGCAATTGAGGCAACTGAAACCTGGTTGGAACCCAGATCCCAAGGAAGTAAAGGGCTGATGATTACGCCCCAGGCATGAGAAGACTAAATTTATCTCATGTGAATTGAATTGTGAATAGTTATCAATAAGTAAGGTCTGCATGTACATACACTAAGAGGCTGCAGCAAGTGCCATCACTCTGGCTGGTCCTACCGTCTTCAGGCAACAATAAATGTGCCAGGTACCACTTGTGCACATTCAGTAGCAATACAAACAGACCCTGGCTGAATCATCATCCACCTACTACTACTACACTGCCCACATGACACCTCCAAGGGAGGGGGAACCCTGGGCCAATCAGGATTCTTCCTCACAAGGAAGAACCTACGCACCTATGTTGGTACACATGTAGGTCAAGTTACTCCCCAGTTCCTAGGGGGTGATGTCATAGCCTTTTTGTGCATGCTCTTAATGTACTTAGTAGTTTCTGCAGCCCCTCCGTCATCAAAAAAGGATATCTTTTAAGGCAGCCTCTTACCTTCCCGGAGGAGGTCATCAGCCGTGCCAACTCCATGTTCTATTAGCTTCTGGCACTCATCCAATGGTTTGATGCTTTCCTGTTCTATGGCATCTACTTCCTGCAGCAAAGATACCAGCCGCTCATCCAGGAGCTTCTTCAAGGTCCCTTTTAAGTCATTAAAATGCTGTTCAAGTACATCCCTTGTCATTGCAGCACTGTCTTTGATCTACATGGAAACAAGAGACCTACATGAAGCCTTTGGAAGTGATGGGCCAAATCCAAGCAGCTCTCACAATTCTTAATGCAGATACTGGTAGGATGTCAGACCAACGTACACATAATTGTATTCAGGCACATTCAAGCATCATAGAAAAGGGCCTGGCACAGAGCAAATGAAGAGAATAAAGTCAACTAGTCTACCTTTTCGTTGTTGTGCAAGTGGGACACATGAAAAATTTAGTCCCCCTTTCCAAAAAGAGAAAACTTACATCAGTAGATTTAAACATACAGGTTTTTACAACAGGTTTTTATCCAGTCCAGAAAGGTCTGTTATCACCTGATTTCCCCCACACACAATTCTTCCCTCTCATAAGCATGTGCATGAGCCTCAGGTTTTTGCACATTCATTCCTCTACAACAGAGAGAAAGTAACTAACACAAGATTTATTTGAAGGTGGGACAAACCAATTCAGCTTTTACCACCATCCCATAAGGACACAGAGTGACACCTAGGCCCTCAAGACTCGTTGAGGCTTCTCTCATACTGAAAGAACATAGCTACTGAAACAATACAGCCCGCAAACTTAGAAACTACTGAGTAGGAAAGAAATCAATCATGAGTGAACCAGATGGAAAAGTAAAACAGGCTCTCATACAAAAAAAAAAAAGGGGGGGAGCTGCAGAGATATCAGCCAGATGTTACTTCTTGATCTTCAGAAGTACTGGGAAACAACACAGGATGCTGTACTACAGTTATGTAAAGCTGACTTCCTGTTCAAGCCACATTCGTAGGGCTTTGTAGTCCTCCTGCACTTAAGCCTTCTTCACTTGTTATTTAAGGACTTCAGGGAAAAAAAAAAGGAAGTGCACAGCTATATACATAAATCAGAAGAGGCAGGAGAGAAGACAGGAAGAATTTTCTCAATTTTCAAGGCATCCTATAACCAAGACAGCCGGCTGGCTATACAAAATAAAAAGCATATAGGCACACGATCAGATGCAAAACTCTTAGGTTACATGAATGCAACTTATCACAATCAGCTACATGAGTAAAGTATGAATGCCATAAAAAAAGAAAGAGAAAAAGAAAAGCTGCACTGCTGTAACAACGTAAGAGAATACAATAGCACTAATGCCACTGCATAGTACAAGATCTTTTCATTTTTTTAATTTAAAATATTTATATTGCATCTTCATCAAGACCATTCACATTGGTTAAGAATAGTATATGGACTTTTAAAGGAATACATGGCAAAGACAGACAACCAATCAAAATATCTGGTTGAATAAAAATCCTTTTGGCTGGCACTAGTAGAGGGCCTATTATACCTACAGTGTCACAGATAAAAGAGCCCTCTCTCTGGTCACCATTTAGTCCTCAAGGTGCTCTGGACTTCAGTTCCCATAAATGTTAGTCACTATGACTCATGGGGAGGAATTCTAGGAGTTGAAGTCCAAAACATCTTGGAAAATCAAAGGTTGAGAACTCCTGCTCTAATGGAAGGGCAATTCATATGAGAGACAAGAGAATCAGCAAGGTACCTTGCAGCAGAGCTATAAATTGTGCAGTCCACCAGATATTGCTGGACTGCAGTTCCCAGAATTATATACTAAATAGACTACAAAATTTTAAGCAGAAGATGAAGAAGCTATTTTCTCTGCAAAAAGAGAACCAGGAGGAGATGGTGACGCAGATCACAAACTGCTGATATCAAAAATTAGAGTAAAGCTAAAGAACACTCAACTAACCAACATGGCAAAGTACAACCTGAAGAATATCCCTGTAGAATTTAAAGATAATGTAAAAAATAGATTTGCACTATTAAGCCTAATTAACCAGGAGCCAGAAGAACTATGGACTGAATCCAGGGACCCTATCAGGGAGAAATGCAAAAAGACACTATCTGTAGCCAAAAAGAAAGAGAAGCCTCTACAGATGACAGACGAAGGTCTTCAAACAATTAAAGACAGACGGGAAGCAGAAATAAGAGGTGACAGAAATAGGGTCAGAACACTGAATGCAACTTTTCAGTGACTTGTACACAGAGAAAAAGAGAACTGTTATCATAGCTGATGAAGTGAAATAGAAGGTGACAAAAAAAAAAAAAAGAAGAACAAGAGACCTCGTCCACAGGAGAACACGTTACATCACCAAATAGAAATAAAAAGATGATGGAAAAAATATACAGAGGAACTATAAAAAAAAATGAAAGGATGGCAGATTCATTCAAGGAAGAACCATTTGAGTGTGAATACACAGTTTCACAAAGTGAGGTGCAAGCTGCACTCAGAGAACTTGAGAGAAATAAATCAGCAGAAACAGGTGGTATACCAACAGAGCTGCTTCAAGCTACAGAGCCAGGATCTTCTCTGGGTCTAACTAAAATCTATCAACAAATATGGAAAACGAAAGAATGGCCCACAGACTGGAAACACTCAATATACATTCTAGTCCCCAAGAAAGTGGACACTAGGGATTGCAGTAACCACAGGACCATGGCATTAATTTCCTGTGCAAGCAAAGCCATGCTCAAAATTCTACAAAGACTTCTACCATATATGGAGTGAAAAATGCCAGATGTCTGATCTGGGATCAGGAAAGGAAGAGCACTAGGAATCATATTGCAAATATATGTTGGATAATGGAGTACCCAAAGAATTTCAGAGGAAAATAAGACTTTGCTCTATAGATTATAGCAAAGTCTTTTATTATGTTGATCATAAAAAACTCTGGATAACTCTGAAAGAAACTGGTGTGACACAACATTTGATTGTCCTCATGGCTAACCTATACTCAAGACAAGAGGCTGCCCTCAGGACAGGATACAGAGAAATAGAATGATTTCCATTTGGCAAGGGGGTCAGGCAAGACTGCATTTGATCACTCTATCTGTTTAACTGGTACACCGACCATATCATATGTAAAGCAGAATTAGACCTGGGGGAAGGAAGTATGAAAACTGAAGGAAGGAATGCAGACATTGAAATAGTTCAAGTTCTAATAGTTCAAGATTTTGCACACTTTGACTCAGTCATTAATCACAATGGAGACTGCAGTCAAGAAATCAGAAAAAAACTGGGACTTGGAAGGGCAGCTATGAAGGAACTAGACAAGATCCTCAAAAGTAAAGATATATCATTGAATACTGAAGTTAGGATTGTCTACCCCATCGTATTTCCAGTTTCTATGTATGGTTGTGAAAGCTGGACAGTGAAGAAAGCTGATAGGAAGAAAATCAACAGATGTGAAATGTGGTGCTGGAGATGAGTTCTACGGACACCATGGATTGCTAAAAAGAAAAATGAACAAGTTCTGGAGAAAATCAAGCCTGAGCTCTCCCTAGAAGTCAAGACGACTAAACTGAGGCTGTCATACTTTGGACATATCATGAGAAGACATGACTCACTAGAAAGGGCAATAATGGTTGCTAAGGCAGAAGGCAGCAGGAAAAGGCAATTACTGTACAGATGAAAAGACTCAATTAGGGGAAGCCAGGGCCCTGAGCCTGCAAAACTAAAGTTGGATGATAGGGTTCCTTGGAGGTTTCCCATTCACAGTTTCACCATAAGTCGAACTCAGCATGATGGCAGTTAACAACATGCATAATAGTTGGTGGGTGGGGAGGATGGGGTACATTTTAATGTTTTAATGTATTTATATTTTTGTAATGCCGCCTCGATCCACTGGGAGAGGCGGGATAAAAATAATTTATTATTATTATTATTATTATTATTATTATTATTATTATTATTAACGAATGTACAACACTGGGCTGAGAACATAAACACTGGATCCAGCTAACTCTAAGATAAGCCACAAGAAGAATGTGTGGCACATCTTCTACTCATTTGATTTTTTCAACACAATCATTCATTCAACTTATACCAAAACTTTTTCTCCAATATGGAAGATATGTCCAATGTGGGGGGAGAGCGTGCTGCTGTTTTCTTTGCACACCAGGAAACAACCCCACGTCCCGGTTTAAGGCAGAGTGAGAATCTGTTCTTGCACCTTAAATCACTCCGAATTTAGGGCGACCCTAAGCGGCACCTACCGGAGGGCTCTCTCGGCAGGATGCCTTTGCCCTCCTCCGAGGCCGAGAGCACGTGGCTCCCCCCCGGCCCCCCACCGGGCTTGCGTGGCCGAGCAGGATTCGAACCCAGTTCTCCAGAGCGGGCGCCCAGCACTCAACCCAACGATGCTCTAGGGCTCGAGAGGATCCCCATTCGACGTCCCGCTAAAAGGCCACCAGCAAGCCAGACACGCAGCAGGGACCCTTCTCCTTCCCGCAGCGCTCTGGGGCCAGGGCGGAGAGAGGAGGGCGCCTCCCCGCCCCCCGCCCCCTACGAGCCCTCAGGCGAGTCCCGGAGGCGCCGCCCAGCCTCCTCCCGGCCCACCGGATGGGCTCCGCGGGGGACAGGCACGGCCGGCGGAGTCACGCCCACCCCCGTTACCTGCTGGCGGGCCAGGCGGAGCCCCTGGAGGCGCTGCTGGAGCTCCTGGCGGTAGATCCGCGCCGCCTCGATGCTCTCGCGAGCCTCCTGCAGCAGCGCCTCCGTCTCCGTCTCCATTCCCCGCTGGGCCGCTCGCGCACCCTCGGCCGTTGCGGGCGGGGGGGGGAGAGCAGGAGGAGGAGGAGGAAGCCAGGCCGCCCGCGAGAGAGCCGACTCCTGGCGGCAGCCTCACACCCGGAAGCGAGCGCATCCGGGCACCTAGGCGTTCACGAGCAGGAGGAAAGGGGCGGGGCCTCCCCCTCTTCCTCTCCCCCGCCTTTTTTTTTTTTTCCTTCGTAAGAAGCTAGGTATTACTTATTACACCTACTTTCTTTTTAATTTTGTTCTCACAACAGATGGAGCATTTGTTTCATTTAAAATCTTGTATGCCAAATAATCAGAACATCCAGGAGTTCCCCAAGGAACTGCTTCATCTCTTTAGCAGAGGCATAACCTGCCACCCTGTTACTTGCTGGATAATCTTGAAGTGGAATGTATGTAAATTTCCCTCAGGGGCATGAATGTCTCCGCTTCTTTCCAGTGTTCTCTTGCCCCTTAGGTCTTCCTCCCTGCCATCAGCTGCTTCAACAGGGTGATTGCCCTGCAGAGGAGGGCGACCAAAATGGTGAGGGGCCTGGAAGCCATGCCCTATGAGGATAGACTTAGATAACCCCGCTGCATCCCCCCACCCTTGTAAAATATAATCAAAATGGTTGTCTTTAAATCTCCTCTACAGAGGGTATGAGGGAACTTTTGCAATGTTTTTGCCCCCACCAGGTACTTCCCATTCACTTCTCATTCACTTCCTGTTGTCATTGTTTTTTTAAAAAAAAATCTCCTAGACTTAAAACATAAAACAGACTTTAAAACATTTCAAACCTCATTTCAAGGAGGATATTGACAAGCTGGAACATGTCCAGAGGAGGGCGACCAAAATGGTGAAGGGTCTGGAAGCCATGCCCTATGAGGAGCGGCTTAGGGAGCTGGGTATGTTTAGTCTGCAGAAGAGAAGGTTAAGAGGGGACATGATAGCCATGTTTAAATATTTAAAGGGATGTCATGTTGAGGAGGGAGAGGGCTTGTTTTCTGCTGCTCCAGAGACCAGGACAAGGAGCAATGGATTCAAGCTGCAGGAAAGGAGATTCCACCTGAACCTCAGGAAGAACTTCCTGACGGTCAGGGCTGTCCGGCAGTGGAATCTGCTGCTTCAGAGTGTGGTGGAGTCTCCTTCCTTGGAGGTTTTTAAGCAGAGGCTGGATGGCCATCTGTCAGGATTGCTTTGAGGGTGTTCCTGCATGGCAGGGGGTTGGACTGGATGGCCCCTGGGGTCTCTTCCAACTCTACATTTCTATGATTCTATGATTCTGAGGACAGGTTATTTGCTCCCATGTAAAGCTACCAATCTTCTCTCTAATTTCTTGATGCAAGCAGACTGGTGGAAGATGGAAATGTCCCAAGGGCACTGTGTTTTTTATTTCAGAGTTTGCACAAGCAGTAAGATAACAAGAATGAAAAACTGTGATCTTGTCTTCAAGATAGTCTAAACCAGTGGTTCTCAACCTTCCTAATGCCGTGACCCTTTAATACAGTTCCTCATGTTGTGGTGACCCCCAACCAGAGTGTCCACATCTTTTATACAGCTCCCAGGCTGCACTGTGGAAGGAAGGGGTGGGGCGGTCACGTGACCAGGAAGCCAGCTTCGGGATGAAGGAGCAGTGAAGAGAGCACCTCGTGCAAGAACCTGTGCGAACAGCACCCCCCACCTCCGCGATAAGGTAACATGCGGAAAAGACCCAGGGGTGGTGGTGCGTGAGCGCGTGGCTCGCGCTTGCGCACCACCACCAAGGAGGGAATGGAGCCTAAGACCATCAGAAATAGGTATTTTCCGATTGTCTTAGGTGACCCCTGTGCGACCCCCGAAGGAGTCACGACCCACAGGTTGAGAACCACTGGTCTAAACTCTGATGTATTCTTTTTGTATCCGGATGGGAAGCATCACTGCTGAACAGATAGTCAGCGACCAGCTTTGTTCACAGACATCTTTGGATGGATTTAAATTCTCCCCCGCCTTTTCAATCAGTGCGTCTGCATGAAATTAAAAAGGACCTCAGTCTGCAGTAATAAAAATAAAGATAACATTCCACTGGCTGGGTCCAGGAATAAAAATAAAACCCAAAGCCTGCCTCTGGATAATACTTTAAGTGTTGCTACTAAACGCCACGAAGGTGCGCAAGGTATTGCGGCGATTGGTTGTTCCTGGCAGAAGGAGCAGGTGGTCCCCGTCCGCGAAATTTTTCATTTGTGTCGTGGAAAAAGAAATGAACGGGTCCTAGGACAAGTTAGGCCTGAACTCTCAAGGAAGCTGCCATGGCTAAAGCGAGGCCATCCCACCTTGGGCTTATCTTGAGACGACATGATTAAATGGAAAAAAACAATGCTTGACAAAGTTGAAAGTTGTAGGAAAATGGGAATACGGTATTTGAGATGGATTGTTTCAGTCAAGGAAGCACAGCTGCTCTGAATTTGGAAGACCTGAGCAGGCCAGTGGATGGGCCCGACCCTTGGAAGTCTCTCCCTTGTCAGGTTGCTCTATCTCAGAGCTGACTTGACAGCAAACAACAGTAACAGTCGTGGAACAGAGGAAGAGCGCGTTACAGATGGGTTGGCTGGTTCGATAAAGGAAATCATTCCTTTGTTGTTAACTGCCCTAAAGTCCATCTCGACCTTATGGTGATCCGTCTGTAACGCGGTCTTCCTCTTTTCCTACATTACCAAGCATTGCTGTCTTTTATAGGGAGTCTCATGATATGGCCAAAGTAGGATAGCCTCAGGCCATTTCTGCACTAGGCTGTAATAGCGCTATGATTCCACTGTCAACCTCCTATGGAATCCCGGGGTTTGCAGTTTCGGGAGGGGCCGGCCGGCCCCTCCCGAAACTGCAAACCCAGGGCATTCAGGAGGTTGACAGTGGAATCATCACGCTATAAGTGGAAATGCCCTCAGTTTAGTCATCTCGGCATGTAGGGAAAGTTCAGGCTTGATTCGCTCTAGGACCTCATTCCTTTGCCTTTTTAGCCTTAAGTAAGTCGAAATTTACTTGCTGGCACATTGCAACAAGAAGTAAAAGTATCATTCGATTGTTGTTGTTTTTAACTAAAACCTCCGACAAGAGTCGTCGTGAAAATGCAGCGGAAAAACGAGTTCACCAAAACGCAGCGCTCCCGCTAACCTTAGAAACTCTGAATTTCCGCACTAGACTGTTATAGCGCTATGATTCCACTTGCAACATCCTATGGAATCCTGGGGTTTGCAGTTTCGGGAGGGGCCGGCCGGCGCCTCCCGAAACTGCAAACCCCAGGACTCCATAAGAGGTTGAAAGTGGAATCATCGCGCTATAACGTCTAGTGCGGAAACGGCCCGAGTCAAGTCAGCCCCCTCCGGGTTCCGAAGAGGGTCACATGACGGGGGTGGACTCCAGGGGCGGGATCTCCCTCTCGGTTCCCCGATCACGTGGGCTCCAGAGGCGCACGCCCCGCCCCCTCCGCCGTCGGGGCGTTCGGAATTCGTCCCGCGCGCGCTTTTTCTGTTTTGCCCGATTGTGGCCTCGCGCGCCAATTTTTCTGACAGCCCGCCGGCCTGGACGCGGGGCGGCCGGGCTTCCTCGCGGCCCCGAGGGCCCTTTCGCCCGGGAAAGAGGGACGGAAGGACGGGGGGCCGCGTCGATTTCGCCGGCCGTTGCCGGGAGGCCCTGGTGCGGGGAGCGGGGGGAGAATGGCCGTGGCAGCGGCGGCGGCCGCGGCAGCTTCCCCCGCCGACGGGGACGTCCAGGTGAGAGACGAGAGGCGGCGAGGGGCCCTCCTTCAGGGGCGGGTCTCCCTCATACCGGACTATTTCACCTCACAACATGATCTCGGCGTTGCCGTCCGCCTGAAGTTTCTAATTTGGCGGAAATAAGGTTGAGGATAATTTAAGATATAATCTCGTTTCTGAAACTTCATCTCACCTTCCCGCGTGTGGGCGGCCGTGCCCTTTCTGCTTGTGTGCCTGTGTGTCTCCGTGCCCATTTCCGCACTAGCCGGTTATAGCGCGACGATTCCACTTTCAACCTGCTCTGGAATCCTGGGGTTTGCAGTTTCGGGAGGGGCCGGCCGGCCCCTCCCGAAACTGCAAACCCCAGGATTCCAGAGGAGAGTTGAAAGTGGAATCGTCGCGCTATAACCGGCTAGTGCGGAAATGGCCCATGACTCCCACAGGGGTTTCTTAGGCAAGAGACGCTCAGAGGCGGGCTGGCCAGTTCCTTCCTCTGAAAGCGTGGCCTACACCACCTGGTACTCATTGGCGGTCTTCCATCCAAGTACTAGCCAGGGCTGACCCGGCTTAGCTCCCAAGATCAAACGGGATCTGGCGCCTTTCAAATAATAAAGAGTGGGCAGTGCATTGATTTCAGATCTGGTGCTGAGGGCTGTGTGGTGAAGTTGGGAGGATTGTTGTTTGCCGCCAGGTCGTTCCCAAGGTAACCCTATAACCGGGTTTTCTTGGCGAAATTTGTGGAGAGGGGGTTCTTCCTTTCCCTTCCTCAAGGGCTAAGAGACAGGCCATTTCCGCACTACAGTGTTAAACTGCTGCTATTCCACTTTCAACACTCTGTGGAATTCTGGGGTTTGCAGTTTACTGAGACCGAAGAGCTCTTTGGCTGAGACTTCAAAGTGCCCTTCCCCAAACTACAAACCCCAGAATGCCATAGGAGGTTGATAGTGAAATGGCAGCACTTTAACACTGTAGTGCCGAAATGGGGACAGTGTAACTTGTCCGAGGTCACCCAGTGGTGACCTCAGGTTTCCATGGCAGAATGGCGTTTCAAACCCTGGTCTCCAGAGTCTGGAGAGAGGACAGTTTCTGACACAGATTCTTTCTGTCCAGCATGAAAGCCTGTTTCCATATGTAGGGCCATAAGAAGGGTGTCCCTTGCCCTTTTCTTGTGGGCATATTTACCCTGCAGAGTTAAACTGGTTGGGCCAGCTATTCTCATTCCATAGCTTTAGACAAAGAAGGACTTGAAGGAGTCTGTAATAGAAAAATCCTGACAACTTCTTTCAACTGCATTTTGCAGGACTTTTTCAAGGAAACTGTTAGAAGGCTAATATATTCTTGCTCTGGAGCCCTGCCCTGTTTCTGTAACAGGTGTGCACGTTACACCTTTTAATGTATGTTACACCGTTTAATTAGAAAATTTAATATGAAAAATTTTTATTTTACTTAAGTGGGTATATCAGTTTCTCCCTAAGTCACAGATTCCTTCTGCCTGCCTTACAGAAGGGAAGGAAGACTGGGCTGGGGTGAACATCCTGGAGTCCAAGTGATTGCATATTTGCATTGTACATTTTGTCCATTTCCGCACTAGACTGTTATAGTGCTATTATTCCACTTTCAACATCCTATGGAGTCCTGGTGTTTGCAGTTTTGGGAGGAGCTTCAAAGGCTTCTCCTTAAATTGCAAACTCTAGGATTCCATAGGATGTTGAAAGTGGAATAATAGCACTATAGTCATAGTTATTTTCTGCATTTTGACTCTGTTTACCAAATCTAAAGTCAGTGCCTTCTTCCTTGGCTTGACCTTTATGCAAATTTATAACTGATACCACTGGAGTCTTGAAGACAAGCACTGAAATTGACCAGTTTGACAGAACATTGTGTTAGTGCTTTCTAAAGTCATTTTAAAAATCCGATTATTTCTTTCATCCTAGCTTTGTAAGTGAAAAATTGCTTTAAATCAAATGTCCACCTTAATTTGATTATATTATTACTAAAGCAAGGAATATAAAGTTTAAAGCTCTATACATTTTTTTAAATTTAAATTTACACTAGAACATGACAGTACAATTAAAGTCTCATGAAGTAGCTTTGTAGTAGTCAGAACATCTGATTTCAGGTTCTACGAAATCTATGGAAGTATTTGAAACTAGTGTGAATGGATTTAAATACAAAGTTGTTGTGTTGCCCAAGAGTTTCTGGTTGGCAGATCTTAACTCGTTATTCTAATGGTATTATTTTTATCTTTATTCACCGGTGGAATCAGATTTGTAATTCTGCCTATACTGTACAAAATTAAAAATATGCTATATAATGCAGAAGTAAAGGACATCCCTATATTATGTTGTGATGCACTAGTAGTACCTTATCAATTTTACTATCTCTGAAGACTTGCAGTTTACACTGCAATCCTGTTTATATGTCTCTAACAATGAGCTTTATTAAAATCTGGACATGGATGGTATTGGGATTTCAGTATTTTAAAGGAAATGTCCCCCTACTCAACTACACTTACAGATATTTTCTTTAAAGGATTCGGCATATCTTCCATCTCTTTCCCCAATCAAATTCTAGCAGTACATCACTTAAAGACATCAGTGGTAGAAAGTGATGTTCCTTATTCTAGTACAGGTTGAGTATCCCTTATCTGGAATTTTGAAATCTGAAATGCTCAAAAATCCAATACCTTTGGAGCTGCAACACATGTGTACCTGTACTGTATTGGCAAGGTTGGAGAGAGATATGGCTGGACAGAGATACACAAAGATCTGCGAAGTGGCAGGAATCTCTGCCTCCCACTATTTCACAGATCCTATGTCTCTCTCCAGGCAGGAGTGCCACAGCTACTGCCTTGAAGGCAGAAGTGGGGGGCTGGCTGGCAGCCCCACCGCCACTGTTGCTACTGTCAGAGTTGGCTGTGATTACTGGGTTCCCATCCAGAGAAGACTTGGGCTCTGGAAATGAAAGCAGAGGGAGGTGAAAGAAGGTATTTGTTTGTTTGGGCATGGGATTTTCCTCCATGTTAGACTGGAGACTGTTACCAGCAGCTGCCGTTGCTGTGTCCCATCCTAGATCTCATTTCAGCTGAGAGGTGGCAGTGGAGGAACAGCAGCAGCTGGAAATTTTGGCTGCAGACTTGACTGTACCACCTTCCTCTCATCTACCATTCCTGAAGGCAGGGGAGCTCGAAGAATAAGTGCCTGGTGTCTTGGGCTTTGTCCTATCTCTGCTGCTACCATATACCGTTCTGTATAGAGGTACCTGTACTATATTCCAAAATCCAAAAAATATCTGAAATATGGAACAGTTCTGGTCCCCACCATCTCAGATGAGAGATACTCAACCTGTACTTCCATATTCCATTCTCCACTTTCTCATTTAGTTAAGTTTATATGCCGCAGAGATAGGACATTTCTTATAGCCTTTCAGATAATAACAAAAAAGTCTAGCAACATCTTAAAAAGGAACAGACTTATAGTGGTGGAACTAGAGCCTACTTCATCATTTAATTCATGAAACTCTTTGTTGCAATAAAGCTGTTGCCTTTAAGGTATGAAAGGTTTATTTTGCTGTAAAAAACTAATATGATGTTCCCTCTATAACTTGTCTTAATGCCCTCTTTTTAAAATAATTGAACATAAAGGACCATTTTTGTTGTAACGAGAAGATCAAACAATTTATTTTTGAGTAAAGAAGAAGATATATAAGAAAGGTTAGGATGTGTACAATTTTGAAGTTAGATAGAGCTGTCCAGTTATACAAATGATTCTCTTTTTTTCCCTCTTTATAGCCATGTAAAAAACGGAAAGAAGATGATCCTTCTATTAAAGCAATTACAAAATATTTTTCGCCATTAGGAAAAAATATTCATAGAGTGGCATCGCCACCAAAGCCTAACAATATAATGGGCTATTTTAAAAAAACCTCCCCTGCACATATGAAGATTGTTTCACCTATAACAGAGAAAGAAAGCAAAACAACTAGTTTATCTTTGGAAAACTTGTCAACATCTTCATCAAGGCTTAGGAGAAGGGGAAAGAAATGTAAATTAACTAATACATTAAAAGATGTGAAAGCACTCAACCTTGTGATAGAAATTAATAGTGATGATAGTAAAGAAATACTGGTCCAGAGGAAAAGAATTCTATAGCTAGTTCCATTAGTCCTAGTGTTCCTGTATTGCTTGGATCCACAAATGCAGAAGAAACATTCAATGCTTACAGCAAAAATTCTCTCAACATTGTTAGCTTCAAAAATCAAGAAGAAAGAATCAGGATAGAGGGACATACAATGAAAAATAATGTAAAAAGATCAAAGAAAAGGAAACATAAAGATGAGAATGACTTGCCTGAAAGTTTTGTCACTGAAACACAACAGAAGGATCTACATATTGCAGCTGATGATAAAGAAGTTGCATCTATAAGTGAATGTGAGAATAAAAGCTTAATAGATGTTCAGGAACATGACACTAGTGCATGTGAGACACCACAATTAAACGACAATACTGTGACTGTATCATTTGAAGACTTTCTGAAAAGTCAAGGAGAAAGTAAAGTTGATGATATACCAAAAGCACAAACATCAGATAATTCCGTAGTATGTGATGAAACAGATGGATGCCAGGATATTCAGCAGTTACCACTTAAGAAAGTCACTATTCTTGCACAAATCCATTCTGTCCCCCCCAAATCTCCCTCTTCTCAGAAAATAGCCTCTATTTTTTTAAGGTCAAAACCCAAAGAAGTTAAAAGACAAAACAGTCCATCAGCCTCAGAGGGAGAGAATACTGAACACATGACTCTGAAAAGAAAATCTAATGTGGTGGTAGCAGAAGAAGAGTTAGAACTGGCTGTACTGGAAATGTCAGGGTCAGAGACTGTGAAGTCTAAATGTACTGCAGAAGAAAGGCACCAGTTTATGAAAGCTTTTAAACAACCAGAACCTGAAACTGTAAAGAATGGAGCTAAAAAGGGACCTTGTAAGCAGAAGGAAGTAGGAGGAAAATCTTCAAAACACGAACAGGAAATGGAAGAATATGAGGATGTTTCCAATAAAAAACTAGAAAACGAAGTGCCAGCTGTTAATACCAACAGCAGTTCCCCTGATAAAGATAGCAAAAATGACAGTAGCACAGTAAGAACCACCAAGCTCAAGAGGAAAAAGAAGATAATGAAAACAAAGGAGAAAGTTTTAAAGATGAATACAAACCAGGAAAGTAAATTTAATGATCAAGTTAAAGGAATGACATCAGTTGAGGCACAAAGCAAGCTACCGCAGAAAAGAAATAGGTTGAGAAGAAGTCCACGACAAAAGAAAGGCAAAGATTCCATACACTGTACACCAGAAAAAGCAGAAGTTGCAGAGGCTGTTACAGAAAACATACCACCTGCTATCCCTCTGCAGGCTTCAACTCCAAAAACAAACAAGATAGTTGGTAAAAGTGATTTGTATAAAGCTGAGATGATTACTGAAGCTTTTGATTCAAAGAGCCCAATAAGGTAAAAATCATTTTAAGTTCTTTCTAGGGTACAAGATTCTTTTCTTTTAACGCAGTGCTACTCAAAGTGGTGGACTCTAGATCAGTACCAGTCCTTGAGCCGTTGATTGCTGGTCCCTAGTTAATGTCCAGGAAAGAAAGAAATCAGTTGTACCCAGTGGGTACAAGTATAGTGCTGGCTGCTCCTGGCATATTGGAAGAAAATAATTGCCAGTTTCCCATATCAGATAGTTTGAGAGGCATCAGATAGTTTGAGAGGCATTATCTGAATGTATCCCTTTTGTCTGGAAAGTAGAGTTTGAAATTTATGCAGTTTTTTTGTAGTTTAATGCTTTTCTGTACTCTAGTTTGATATTTGTAGTTTTGTTTTCCTTTTTGTTAATTTGTGTAGGTTAGTTTGTAGTTGTGTTTTCTTTTGTATTGTTTTGTTATATATAGTGTCATTGTGTGTATCATTACTTTTTTTATCATTCAATAAAAAAATATGCAACTAGGATAACGATTATTTTAAACAGTGATATTAAATGAGATCTTTTTTCTTATCCAGGATGAAATTCACCAGAATTGGTATAGCTGAGCGATTTATGCAGCAGAGTATAAAGGTATTGTATTGAATAAATTTGACTATAATTAACCTTCATGTTCAAAAAATAAGTTGGTTCAATTGAATTCAATCTTCTTTGATGAAGCTGTCAGCTTTGAATTATGTGTAGAATACCTAAATTGTACATCAAAGGAGCTATTTACTGTTCTTCCCTACAAATCCTAGTCATTTTTATAAACAAAACAATGTTCATGTATACCATCTTTCCACCTTCTTTATTGCACATCGCATAGAGCACTAGAACTGAGAATTGACATCTTCATGACCTCACAAGCCACATTCAGCTTTGAAATAACTGCAGAATCACTTATTGAAGTGTTATGTTTAAACAAATAAATGGGATCTGTAAGAACAAAAATGTAGCCCTTTTGATCTTTCTGCACTTAGAGATATTGGATAGAGAGTATTGTCTGAGCTACCAGAGTGTTTTTAGAAGTTGTGATGTACAATATTTCTCTAATTAAGGGGGGAGGAATCGTAGTTAATTTTTTTTTTCACATTTTCTCATTTCAAGATTTACCTGGATTTATAGATTAAAATATAGGGCAAATTTGTATGATTTGACAAACTAGGAATCCTGATTTGTATACTAAACTTTGGTTTCTTTTGCTGGCTTGTTGGGAAATTAAAAAACAAAGGGGAGGTTGTTGCCCACATTTATATAAAATGATAAATGAACTGTGGAGCAAAATTCCTTGGTTTTCTGGCTTATATCATGTGAATTTGCCCATGGTGTCTGGATCGGAATTGCACAGACTTCCAAATATTGTTGGACTGCAACCTCCAGCAGTGTTTCAGATCCAAAGGCGGCTTGCTTGGGCAGAAAGCACTCTCTTCACATAGGGTAGGATGCCTCACTTCTTGCCCATTCTTGCATGTTGTAACTGCCTTTGTCATAACCCATACAGTTTCAGACAGTCTCCCACCTCTCAGGATCAATTTTGAAGGGCAGCTACACCAGTTAGGAGAAACTGTAGAAAATCAAAGAGGACCACCGTTGCAAGCAAAAGTCACTTCTGCTAAATGACAGTTTGTGTTGTAGTGTTTATGGCCAGTGAGTGATTCCTTTTAATTTTATGCTAGGTGAACACCACCTCTAACAACATATCCAAAGCAAAGAAATTAGTTGAGAAAGCAAAGGTTCTACAGCATCACAGAAAAACCAGGACTGTTGAAGATACATTGCATACACCTTTGAGGCGTTCATCTAGACAACAGGCTATTGCTGATAGGAAACGGTCACAGAATGTGGAAGTAAGTTAATAAAATCCAGCCTCTATGTGGAATCATTCTTTTTGCTCTTGTGACTGATTTGCATAAACAAATACGTGTATTAAGTTGTCTTCCATCTTGTAATATCAGACTATTAAACAGATTTATGATAAATGTTACAGTGAATTATTGAAAAAATGGTGAATGTCAATATTCTTGGGTAAAGGCTTCCAATCTCATATTAATTTTATAAAAGCCAGCAATTAGACACCTATATACCAGTGGACATGGAGTATCCCATTTTAATGTTCTCAAACATCCTTATAATTTGGAGTTGTCAGCATTTACTTATTTGAATATTTGCTATAATATAATATGTAAGATTTCCTTGGATTCTGAATTTGAAGAGTTCTGAATCAAAGTTAAGCAAAAATTTTGTTACAATGATTATTGAAATTTTCAGTAAAAATAAAATGGAATTTCTATGAAGGATTATGCTATTACTAACTATTTCTGTAGCAGTTTAGTACTCAGTGCAGCTTTCATCCATGTTGTACTTGACTATGAATCTAGGCTAGTAGGTTACTATTAACTTCTTCCATATAGGAAGCTGAGGATGAGGACACTTGCTTGTTCAAGAATGCCGAAAGAATTTATGAGTGATCAGGAATTTTGCTCATATTCCAGATACTCTGAATATACATGCTCGTTCTATAGAGAAGATCAGTTTCAGCTGAATGTAATACTGGAAGATGTTTGCATGAAACAAAAGAATGTTTGTTTACAATTTAATAGCTCCCCCCCCAAAAAAAGGGTCATTGCAGTGCAGTTTAAATGTGTGTGCTGGGCTCTAATATATTCACAGAGATACGAGTAAACATCTGTTTTCTCATTAATGTTCTTTTTGGGAAAACTTCTATGACTGCACTGAGGTCATGGGGATTAGCATTTTGTCCAACAGGGAATGAATAATAAATGCTTTTTCCAGATAGTGCTTCATACATATACTGAAACTGCATCAGAGTATAAAACTATAATAATTTGTAAGAAATCGTAAGTGATTACAATATCTCTTTTACAATATCTGTTTTACAAATCTGCTTGAGAAGAAAGTCTGTTAAGAGAGAAATATTTGTATGCTGGTGCTAGGGAGTAGATGATTAAATGTTTTTACTAGTGTCAAAAGTCTACAACTATTTTTGAGAGTAATAAAGTATTTCTTTATTCTGTTCAGGATTCAGTGATTCCTCTGGATTCGCGCACAAGCATTGTCACTTCTGTTGTGGGAAGTGTGGACAAACAAAAGAAATGTCAAAATTTGAATGATATATTGGGGAGGAAAACTGGAAATATGAAGATAACAAAGAAATCAAATGGTATATAATTTTACCTAGTTACAGTGTATTAAGTACCCTCGTTATTCCAATTTTTGTTTCTTCCACTGAATGAACAAGAGAAATGTTCACAGCTCCTTTCTGTGGCTAAATGGACATGAATAGAGGGGAATGTGTGTCAAAGCCAACAATTTGACCTTGAGATTAGTCTCATAAGAAAGTCTCATTAAATTTTTGTGTTTTTAATTTTATCTCCTGTTTTGGCATGGATTTTTTTTTTTAAAGAAACCATTAGACATACAGAATTTTCATGACTGAGCACAAAATCCACAGATGGTTGTACCTGTTTAGTAATTACTTGTAAGTTTCTAGTTTCAGTTTTGTCTTGTTCTGACAGTTTTTATAAGCATTTCTCTTGTTATGGGGAGAGTTCCAAGTTAACAGGAGAAAACATGCAATATGTTTAATCACCTATGAACCCACTGTCCTGACTGAGATAGTAGGTTTTTAGGGACACATTAGACATTGAGAATCAATTATCAGAATTCTTGTGTCTATATTTTCCAAAATTTCCTTGGGGAAGGATTCTAAAGAAGTCTTTCCCTGTGCTGTGTTTTTTTCTGATAGAAGTAAACCCAAGTTTCCATTTTCTTTGTCCTATATGTATGATCTTGAATCATGCAACATATGTTTAATTAAAGGAAAACCTACTGTAACTGCACTATGAAAGGAATGAAATTGTATAATTCAAAAAAATAATAGTTAAGAATCCAAAACGTTAATATTTTGTGTGACTAACTGGGTGTATTTATTTCTTCTGCTGTTTCATAGTGTAACACAGTTATGATGTGGTGATGTCTGCATAATTCATTGCTAATCCAGAAATATATTATGTTTAAAGGGAAAGAAAAATTGTCTCCCTTTGTAATGAAAACAATCAAGAAGCCTACAGATGAAGCAATTGCTATATTCGATGAAAGCAGGTAAGTCATTATAGAACAATGGGGAAATGAAATATTTATGGGAGTTACTACATTTCTCATTATACACTGAAAATAGATTTGGAATTTGCTGTTGTGTGATTGCTGCTCCACTCTCATATTGCAATCCAATCTACAAAGTTTGCCCACTGAGCAAGGAAAGGGTCACTCCTCAGTTGTCATGTGCTGCATAGAGGGAACCCGTGAAGGGAATCAATATCAACAGGAAAACCTTTGTGCCTGAAGAACTCTCATCAGCACATACAGCCAAAGGTGGGAGCATAGGTGAGGGGAGCTCATTTGGGATCCTGTAGCCACTTAGGTCTCATTCCTATTCCCTGTGACAGTGTAAACTGGAAAAGAAGTGTTGAAAATAAAAGTAGTCTGTTGAAGTAAGTGGGAAATCCTTGTTGCCTGCTATGTCTTGCCAGCAATTGTGTCACAGCCATATAATGCAACATCCCCCACATAATATAGAGCATGGCAATACAGGTACCTGTCTTCCTTATACTGTTTCTGTGGAGGCATGGCCAGTGTGGTTAGTAGTTGGAGTGTTTGAGTGGGGAAAGCTAGGTTCAAGCCCATGCTCAAGCCACAAAGCTCACTGGATGAACCTGGCCTCCCTGTGGTTACACAGTAATTGTGAAGAAGAAAATAGGACAGAGAAGCACTCATTGGAAGAAAGGCATGGTAGTACTAGAACTGAAATATTATTAGCATAAAAATAGAAACTTTGTGAAAAGACATTTTGGTGCAATAAGCCAAGCACTTGTACTGCACAAAGTAAAGCGTGCAAGATTCTGCTTCTGAATATCCCTTAAATATTGTTACTGATCAACCAAGCACATGTGGAGAAGGCAAGGCTGGGTAGGATGATGAGCACCAGACAGAATGACAGACATGCTGGAACTGATAGTTGCCAGTTCTTGCACCACTTGATCTGACTGTTGAGCTGCACTGACATTCTTCTTTCTATTTGAGCATAAATGAAATTGTGAATATATTCCATGGTTGTTATCCCTGCATAGAGGCTATCAGCATAATGGGACTGTAAGATCACTCTTTAAATAATTTATACTAATATTGATTTAGTGGTAATTGCCAGCATTTTAAAATGATTATTTGTAGTCTCAAATCAAGTGGAATATTTTAGGCTGGACTAGCTATATATATATATATATATACACATATACATACACATATACAAGTATGTATCTGTTTCAAAAGGAAGAAATTATCTACAGGGATTATTTTTCTATGTTCATATAACACTTAATAAATATTGAGAAAGTGTACCTTTTTAAAAACAATTTTCATATGCAACTCCAGACACCAATATTGCTTAAACAATAGGAATTTTATGTTACTACATTATGGCAATGGTTCTCACATTTTCTTTCTTCAGAGAAACCTTTCCACATTCACTTCTTTACTGAAAAAAACTGTGTAATGCAGAAAATTCTGTCTCACAAGCACATAGTTCTTGTGGCCTCAGGTCTGTCTAGTCTCCTAGTTGCCCCTGCACAAATGAGAGCAGCCTCTAGCATGTCACTGATGTTACACTATGGCCAAATATTACAGGCAGAAATCAATACTTAAGGACAAACAGTCTTCCAAAAAGTATACTGATGTCCTCACCAAGAAACATGGTAACCTTCTAGGAAACCACACAGTTTTCCTGAATGAAGCCTGAAAAGCATTGTTGAAAGTAATGTATAACCATACTGTACTATATACTGAAACATACTTCTGGTTGTCATTTACATTAGTGCAGATGGTTCTGAAAATTCTCAAGATGATAAGCAATTCAGAGCAAAACGTGAATTTTTAATGAGCGGTTTGCCAGAATCTTTAAAAAGACAAATTGCAAAGAAAGCAGCAGCACTGGAAGCCTATATCTCAGTAAATTCCTCTTTTCAGACAGTTGTTCATGTACAGCAGAAGGATGGTGAGTACTGACCTCCTGAAATTATTACAGCCTCTGCCTTAAATAGAAGTTCATTGTCATTTTTTCTGCTTTGTAAGCAGAACAAATGCTTTTTGATGCTTCAGATTCGAAGGGATCTTGGATATCACTAAATAGTGGCCGGGATGCAACTATGCCAATATTCTTGTCAAACTTCTGTTCCACAAACAGTTGCATGTTTTCAAGCTTGTGTAAGGAGACACATAAACCTCTTTGCACAAGGAGCTTTCCATTGTGGATGATATAGCAAGGAAGCTTATGTTCTAACTGGGAAATCCCCTCCCTTTAGTGTAAGAGAGAGACAGCTTAGCTGCTAAGAGAGGAAAAGGGTGATCTGTTGGGAGAAAAGTTTTATTTGACATGTGCTTGAGGTAGAACATGCTTCTATTATAAATGCCTTAAAAGATGCTTTTTTAATAGACACCTCGTTCACCCCTAGATCAAGATTCTGCATAAATATGTCAGCTGAGGTTTTTGCTCAGTCAGCACTACATTGGATTTGGCCACTATGATTAATAATGTTCCTTGGCTTAGAGCAGCTTTTTTCAACATTTTTACTCTGGCGGAACCCTTGAAATAATTTCCAGGTCTCAGGGGACCCCCTCCTCCATAAAATTATTATTTTCTTGTTTTTTCAATCACGATCTGTTGCCAAACCCTAGTTGGGAAACCCTGGCTTAGAACGTGATTGTTCTTGTTGGAGATAATTGAGGGAATACATAGACCCAAGAAAACGTGCCACTTTTTTTGTATGGAAGTTGTTAAGGGACCAAAATAGAAAAATTGATTGGCAGTGTAGGAGAGCTCTAAGAGATCATGTGTTAAAGGCAGTTTGCATAAGAACAGTCAAGAAATAAAAATGTACCATTTTTTAAAAAAATAAAGAGTAGGCTTTTTAAAGACAGCGTGAAAAAGATTGCACAGTACTGACAATGCAGGAATTTTATACCAAGATTGGAGGATCAACACTCATTAGGTAACAGGTACCACCTAATAGGTTCTGTTATTTAAGTATATCCCATGAGTGGATGCTTCCTTTTTTTTACAGTATTTTGCCAACATTCTTTATACGCAGCCTGACTAATTACAAAAAACTTTTTGCAAGCAGGTAAATAGTTTCATACCATTTAATTCTTCTGTAAAGCTGTACAAAGTATCTTCCTAAAACTCATTTTAACTAATGTTTTTATTCTTTTGTAGGATGTTTGATGTGGAGATTGGCGCCACCTTCATGCTCTCTCTTAACTACTTTAAGCGAAGTAGATTCAGATGTAACTGATACCGCAAAACTTACGTTATCTCTTGGTGAATTTTCAGTTTTAAATACACAGCCTCACTGCACTGATTCCCCAATTGCTGTGGTTAGTGCTTTGCACATTTTTATTGTCATTATGACTTTCAATATATGTATTCTCATTTGTTAACAACATTAAACCAGAATTCTCGAGAAGCATCGAGAAGTTTGCCTCCCCTCATCAAAGGGAGTGGTTTCAGTAAAAAGTAATTCATCAGCAAGAAAAAGGCTTAATGTTGCATCCAAACTGAAGTTCTGGTTCACAGAGTTATGGCTACACATTTTTATTTCTGGTGTATTCCAAGTTGCTGAAGCCCATCCTGTTGTGGGGGAGGAGTGAAGCAGGAATGATCTTACAGCACTCTCTAGACCAGTGCTTCTTGGTGTATCTGATAGGGGACTGACAATTATTTTCTTCCAGTGTGCCAGGGGCCAGCTCCATATTTGTGCCCATTTGACCTCAATTATTTCTTTCTTTCCTGGAAACTTAGCAGGGACCAGCAGCCAATAGCTAGGGGTCTAGCACTAATCCAGGGACCACCACTATAAGGAGCACTATGCTAACATAGTTTCTTACAAATAGTAAGTCAGAAATCTCTCAAAATGTTGGCTTATTTGCTTATTATCTGCAGCAAATGAATACTTTTTCCCTATCAGTTTTTATTGCAATTGGTTTCCACCTACATAAAGTATGTTTTGACATTGTATGATTCCCATCAGATTTCCTATGTGTGTTATTTGCTGCTAAACTTTTTTTCTTACAGAAATTATTATTCATGCTTTTTTTTTTTCCTATTTGCAGTTATCTGGGTGGCGACCGGCTTTGTCTGATGCACAAAAGAACTGTTTGTTGGAGGAGATTCAGTCTTTCAACGTGCATTTTCCTGTGAAACATTTTTTTAATTTAATCATGAAAAAACAAACTGCTCCTGAAAATAATAAGCAAGGTTAGCAGTACATGTAAGGTTGCAGCATAATTATATATGTAGGTGGTAAATTTTAGCAGTGCAGTCCTATGGGTATTTATTCAGAAGACCTTTGTGTTCAGTAAAACTTATTCTGAAGAAAACATGCACGGTAACTGGCTTAAAATTCCTTAAACTTGGATCCAGACATTCAGTGTGTTTCTGCAGGCACACAATGGTGCCTGGAGTTCTGTTGTTTTTAATTTCTTGGAAGTAAACTCTCTTATGGGCTGCTACTCCAGAAGGTTCCTTGACCTTTGAAAAGCACTGCTTGGGAATATTGGGAACTGGCAGGGTTGAGGAAAAAAATCACATGTACATGTATAACACTGCATGGAGTACTGTGCATCTTAACTCTTGTGATTAAATCCTACACTTCACTATTATTAATAGTAACAAAGAAGTGCTAGAATCTTGGCATGACATTGCATATTTTATTTTTCTCTGACTAGTAAACAAATGTGATGCTCTAAGTTCTGAGACAAGTAGAAAAACTGACAATTGGAGAGAAGTGAAAAGAAAACAAAAAACTGAAGATCACAAATCCAAAAGAAGGAAACCAATGGGAAAAACAAAGAGTGATCTGCCAAATAAAGTTTCCAAAGTATCAAGTGTAAAGCAGGCGGGCATGGAAAATACCATCCGCATAGTAGATACACTTGGGACAGAAGAATCTGAAATTCTGACAGCAGAAATCTCTGAATTTGGATCAGAAATTAGTGCTGATTCCGGTAATTGCATGTTATCTATAATCTAGAAAATGTTATGTACAATTATTGTTTTATGAAAGCAGTTCATACCTAACTAGATGAAGAAATAGTCCCATTAACTAGATATAGCATAGTCCTGTGGTCTGGGATTATCCCTGTTGACATTTTTTGTGGATTGTAATGAAGTTGCATAATGTTGATAGTCTGGAAAATTCTGTTAATTTACAGGAAAAGTCATCAATAAGACTTAAGTGGGTTTGAATACATTGCATATACTAAAAATTCTGGATAATGTCACAGTTGCTTAGCTCCCAAGATCCTACTGAATGAGCAGAGGTGTATCCACTTGTGCAAGAATTTGGAACAAGGGCGCATTTCCCACTTGCAGACTCTTTTAAAAACTAGTCTTGCTATGTCTGCCAGATCCCCAGAATTGTGTGATGGGGAAAGTGTAGGGCACTGCAAATAGGGAAGGTTATTGGTGACGAAGACATGCACATACCTTGTGCTTCCACAGTGGAATTGTTGGGTCCAGATTAATTTATTATTGGTACCATTTTGTTATAGTTCAGGCCATTGTTAATACAGTTCTGTATCTAAACAGAATAGGGTTACTTCAGAGTGAGGAGTTGGAGCATTTTCCTTAGACTCCATTTTTGTCAAAACAGGAAATCAAATCTTCAAGAACTCACGTTATTCATAGTCAGTTCAGTATAGTGAGAATCTGAACTTCTGGTTTTGTTTGAAAATTCAGTGTGTCTAAAGTAACTATGCCTAAAGCTGAAGTATAAAATGTACTGTAATTTTTGTACTGAAGAAAGGCAACAAACTAAAGGTTAGAAAAATATGGTGTAATTACAGAGTGGAGCACTCCTCCTTTGGCTGTGCTCGGCTGTAAAATAATTCAGAATAGGAATAAGCCGCAGTAAGCCTTAGATTTAAGCATTTTCCCCTCCTCCTCTGGCAGTGCTTTGAAATGAAGTTTGAAGGCTTTGGCTTCCACCTTAGATTAACTGAGCCTTGTCCTTTCATCTAAATCTAACAGATTTATCTTAATAGTACTGTATAAGTTTGTTTTTTTTAAAAAAAAGGCAACTACAAACTAGATTATGAAGCTGTCCTATTTTAATAAACCATAGTTAACATTAATCACAGTTTAGCATAGGTAAGGACAGCACATGAAATCAGTGGCACCCAAATCTGAATCCACAGATATTGTTAGATTGCAATTCCTGGGATCCTCAGCCAACATGGGAAGTGCTGGCAGTTCACAAGATCCAGGAACCCAAGTATGGGAACCACTCTACTAAACTCTCATTGAAATTGGAAATGAAAGCTTCTAAATTGCTGCAGTCGAAGTGATGGAGGATATCAAAATGGATTAGCAAGACATCTATATACTGGATATTTTGCAATATTCCATTATATACTAAATCACCACAAATTTTCCTTATACATTTTGATCAAAACTGATCCCACTCTTTTCTTAGTGCAGGTCAGACTTTTACTTCGCCTAAACGTATCCTTCGAAACTGTGCTAATAAATCTCAGTTATTTTGCTTATACGTGTTCGGTTGTTATTAAAATGGGTAGTTTCTGTGTTCATGCCTACAGATTTCACACATGAAGACATCCTCTGGACAGAAAAATACCAGCCACAGAGCTCCAGTGAACTTATAGGCAACACTGTAGCCATTAAAAAGCTGCACAGGTTGGAAATAATTGAATTTCTTTTCCTTAAAAAAACAACAACTAATTGTGGCAACAGTTGCATGTTCTCCAGATTTATATGATAATCTGTTGTAGCTTTCAGGCCCTATGTCTGGTTAATGTTGCCACACCGCACCATAGTTCATACTGACAAGAAGTGAATAAGTAGAAGGCTATCTTCCAAACCCTTAGATTTGGTTAATAGTTTGATACAGCTGAATTTTCATCAGTTAAATAGCCATAATTTTGTTTTCTTTTTGAGATATGAAGTATCTTTCCCATATCAATGGCTGCCAATAGACTTTGGAACTTCTCCCCTAGGGAGGCCAGAATGGCCTCCTCCTTGCTGTTAGCAGGCAAAAACTTCTATATTCAGACAAGTTTTTAGAATTGATGGCTTTTAACAAAAGAGGTGTAAGTGCTATTTTGCTTTTCAGTTGTATTGTTAGAATACAATTCTAATAGTTTAATTGGATTTTAAAGTTGACTTTTTGGATGTTTTTAATTATTATCCTTTAATGCGTAAGCTGCCTTGTGTCCCATTTTGGGAAGGGTGGGATAGAAAGAAAAGAGAGAGAGAGAGAGAGAGGGAGAAGGAAGATGTCTTCCACATATTCGGTTGCGTGTTTAAATTTCTTGCAGTCAGTAGACTTGTATATGTTTATATGCAAGTTGCAATATAGCATTGCACAAGTGTATGTTTATATGCAAGTGCATACACAAACAAGTGCAACAAAATAGTATTGTGTCTTTATTTTCAGATGGCTTTGTGAATGGAAAAGAAGAGTTGATTGGGAGGAAAACAGAAGTCAAAAAGAAGATGAGAGTGACAGTCAACAAGGTACCTTGGAATTCAGTCCTAATTTGTAAAATACACTGGTTTCAGAATAATATTAAATGATTTGAGTTTTTATTTGGTAACCCAGTGAGAGTTGAAAAGTTAGCATAGATTTTAGAATAAAGTAAGATTGTTCATAAATAAAATAAAATTAGATTTTTACAATTTGTAAACCACTTTGATACTTGTTTTATGATAGAAAAGATATAAATATCCAAATGAATAAAAAAAATACATGATAAAGCCAGCTGTATGGAAAAATTGCTAGGTGTTCACATTCTCCTTGATTTCACCTCTGATATGTTTATTTTGAAACAACCTAATAGAATCCTCAGACAGTGCGGATTTCCAAGATGACAAATCGGATAGTGAGGATGAGACTGTGCTGTGCAATACTATGCTACTTACCGGTCCCCCAGGCATTGGCAAAACTGCAGCAGTTTATGCTTGTGCACAGGAGCTTGGTTTCAAGGTTTGTAGAGGGTAACTACTGTATTTATCTAATAAATGTGAGTTTGCAAGTAATTTTGGTATCAATAAATCCAATTTTTGTAATATTCCTACAGATATTTGAAGTTAATGCTTCTTGCCAGCGCAACGGAAGACAAATTCTCTCTCATCTGAAGGAAGCTACTCAGTCTCATCAGGTGGACAAAAAGGGTGTACATGCTCATAAGCCATCTTTCTTTAACACCTATGGTACCAGTAAATCACCAAGTGAGTAATATTTTTTGTAAGTTTTTCCTGTAGAGTTGTTAAAACCAGTAGCCCTATTGGCAGCAGGAAAAGCACTATATGTTCTTAGTACGTGACTTTAATTTTCCATCCTCTCTTGATAATTACAATAACAGTATGTAGCAGGGGAAAACTGATATAACAAGTGTTACTTGTTAGAAGGGAGTATAGTAGGTATTCCATTCCACCCCTTGTTTTCCAAACCACAGTTGCTGGGCAGTAAGTAAGGAACAGTACTAAAAGAATCAGTCTTGTCTCTGTTTTTCCTTATGATGGTGCCTGTCAGCACTGTGCCAAGGAGATGAGGCTGATTCCTTTCCAGGTATTCCTTGTCAGGGCTTGCCTTTGCCTTTTTGCATCTGAGCGACAGTAGTGATGGCAGTGGTGGCAAACTGTATGGAACATCACTTCCAGTACCACTTGGCCAGATGAGTACTTGAGGTTTTATGTGCTGTTTGGAGGCACAGAGGAGACAGAGCACCTGAGCAAGGCTCTGTAAGTAGGAGAACCTAAAACTAACTTGTTTGTGTCTATAAATGGTACTTCAGAAATTATGGTGGTGTGAACATCTAGTGTGTGTGCACCTAGAGAGCTGAGGTGTGTTGCTGGAACTTTTAATATGTATGTCTCAGGGACAAAGGAGTCATGCAGCCATCCTCAGTAATTCCTTGAGACTGCTTTTCCCTTGCCTAAAGCCATTCTAGAAGAACATCTGCTCATTCTCATTTCTTCAGGCAAATAATTACTAAGATTGTAAAGACTAGTTTCTTAGAACCTGTCAGAAACTGTATTATCAAAGTGGTTTGAGCTTTGGATTACGATCCTGAAGACTAAGGTTCAATTCCATTCCCACCCATGGAAACCCACTTGGTGACCTTGGGCACGTCACACACTCTCAGCCCCAGAAAACCCCATGGATAGGTTTGCCTTAGGGTCATCATAAGTTGGAAATAACTTGAAGGTACACAACAACAAATATTGTAATAGGATAATTTTCTTTTTGTAAGCTTATAAGCTAAAATAAAAATGTATATTTCAGAAAAAAGTTCTCCCAGAAAAGAGTGGTCTCCAAGAAAACTTTCAGTTTCACCCAGAAAAGTTGGATTTAAACAAGGTTTAGCTCCCAAAACACTAGCAAACTATTTCAAAATTTCTTCCAAGCCTCAGAATAAAGAAGAAAAAGCACAAGGAAACAACAAAGGTAGGTTTTAACATCCGATCTGTGTGGTTATCCTTTAGAGATAGAGACAGGGGTCATAATGTATTCTTAGAGAAATGAAATCCAGAGGATCAAACAAAGTAAAATGACCCTTCATCTGCTGCAGCCTTACTTGTAATTGCTGGGAAAAGTTGCACATTCTGCTTGCCTTGCTAGCTGAAGAAACACTGAGCTGTGCCAAGTGCTCATGGTGACAAATCCAACCCCCATCCCCTGGTATTTTTTTTTTCTTTTCTTTACCTGATCCTCTCAACATCATTGGTCCTGTTGTTGTTCTTTGTAGTTCCTGTGACTCACACATATGGGTCATTTTGTGCATGCTCAGAGATCTTCAGAAGCTGCTAAAGCTATATTTTGTGGTAATCCTGCCCCCTCACTTGCATACATATAAACCAACCGTCAAAGCCCAGGTTCTTTTCATCTGCCATTGTAGTAAATTGATTAGGAAGTCTCAACATTTCCGCATTTGTCAGTTTTTCTTCGTGGTCTCTGTGCCTTCGTACACTAGAAGCTTTAGCGCCTGCGCGGTAGCGTTCGGAAACTTCTAGAGCTTGTTCGCTTGGCGGGAACCCCTCCCCCACGCCGGTACTGCGCATGCTCCTCCCGCCGAGCAACGGTCTCTCCTCAGTTCTTTCTCGTCCGCCGTCACGTACGGAAGGTTCTTCGGTTTGTTCCTCGACTTCGTGCTTGGCTTGCTGTTTTTTCACGGTTTTCGGACTTTTGGACTGTTTCTGACCTCTCCTTCGGACTTTCCATTTGGTTTTGGTGATTTTTGGACTTTTCTGTTGGCTTTTCGTCTTATGTCCGCGCTCTTCAAAAAGTGCGTGTCCTGCGGGCGCAAAGTTGCCCTCAACGACGGTCATAAGGAGTGTCTCTTCTGCTTGGGTGAGTCCCACAACACTCGGACTTGCCCAATTTGCCGGGATTTTACTCCCCAGACTCTCCGCAACAGGTCCGCGAGACTTAAATCCTATTGTTGGGAGCAGTCTTTGAGGGCAATCGATGAGACCTCCACTTCCAAGATGGCCGAAAAGAAGACGACCACGCCATCGATGGTATCGGTGGCTGCCGTTCCGTCCACCTCGTCGGTATCGGGCTCGGTACCAGCGAGAACGCCGATCTCGGCGTTACCGAGGATCCCCAAGCTCTCGGCGGCTGCCAAGTCAGCAAAAGGATCCTCGACGGCGAGGAAGGCTGAGGCTCCCGTCAGGGAGACGCCTACTAAAAAGCGCCCTGCTCCGGACGGAGACAAGGGCAAGGAGAAGGAGAAGAAGAAGAAGGAAAAGAAGCGCTCCCCGGCTGGGGACGTTCAACCTCCCACTCCTCCTCCGACTCTGCAGCCTTCCAAAGGGCGAGGCGAGTCCGTCGATCTCTCGGACGATGAGATCGAGGACGTTCCCCAAGAGCGCCCGGACTCGCCTGTGGTAGACCCTCCAACCCTGGTGGAGGAGCACCACCGCCTTTCCAGCCGTCGCAGGTCGGCTGACCTGCAGCAGAGAGGGCCCTCTGCGTCTCCGGAGCGGCGTTCTACTTCGTTCAGGTCCCGGTCCCGCTCTTTGGAGCGTCCGGTGGCCTTGCTGCCTCCTAGGGAGACAAGAGAGGAACAACCTCGCTCGTCTGCCTCCAGATACACCTCGGCGTCCTACGTGGCCAGGTACGCGAGGGAATCTGAGTGGAGAGAGCGCCCGGCTTCTTACTGGTCACATTCTCCATCGTACCGGGATCGGTACCATCGTGACCCGAGACGCTGGGAGACCTTCCGGAGGTCCCGGTCACCTCGGAGACAGCGCAACTCACGCTCGCCTCGAGGAGAAGACCCTCGGTACCATCGGCACCGAAGCCGTTCGCCATCGAACCGCCGCTCCTTCAGCCGCTCTCCCTCACCTCGATACCATAGGGCGAGAGAGCCTTCGCCTTGATACCGAGTGGTATCGCCACCTCCCAGGGTTACGGCTACAGCGACGCGCCCTACGGAGTCGGTGGCGACTGGACAGGCTACGACCACCACGGCCTGTCAGACTACGCCGGTCACCACCAGAAAGGTGAAGTCTGTGGTGAGCCAGCCGAAGCGTGACGCTGCCACTACCACCGTCCCGGCTGCGGAGAAGCCCAAGAAGGCTGCACCCGCGACGGCAGTGAAGGAGCCGGAAAGCGAGCGGCGAGAGGACTCACCGACCTCGGAGTCGTACGACTCGAGCGCGGAGTCAGAGGTTTCTGAGGCGGCCTCCCAGAAGTCTCCTCCGCTGGGATTTGGGGAGCCGATCCCGATTCAGCTCCAGAGGACGTCCATCAGTTCTCTGCGATGCTGCTTCGCATGGCCTCTACCCTTGGCCTTAAGATCGCGGATGCGGAGCCGGAGGATGACGATCCCGTCTTCTCCATCTTCAAGGGGAAGCAACCTGCCGCGGCCCCGCTGCCTCTTCTGCCCCGGATTGCTAAAGTGGTTAAGTCCGCGTGGGACAGACCGGCCTCGGCACAGCCGATACCGCAGCGTTTGGAGCACCTCTACAGGGTGCAGAAGGTTAACGCGAGTTATCTCTTCAACCACCCTGCACCGAACTCTGTGGTGGTCGAGTCGGCACAGACAAAAGGCACCGGCAGGCAGCACACCACCCCGCCGGATAAAGAGCGGGAAAGTTGGACGCCTACGCAAGGAGGTTTTATTCCGCCGCTTCCTTGCATATTACGCTGTCCAACACGCAGGCTTGCCTCGCGGCATACCTGAAGAAGGTACTCGACCGCTTTCAACCGGCGATGGAGACGGTACCGGAGGACAACCGTCAGGCCGCCTTGGTCATCTTCAACGAGGCCATATCCATCGCCCGGCAGCAGATGGCCTCCTCCCGGCACGCCGTGGAGATCGCCTCCCGGGTCATGGCGGGATCCATCGGCTTGCGCCGCCATTCCTGGCTCAGACCAGCTGACATCCAAGAGGACACCCGAAGGAGGATCGAGGATCTCCCCTGCGACGGTGAGGGCCTCTTCAACTCTACTACCGACCAGGCGCTGGAAAATTTGGTGAAGGCGGGGTTGACTGCCAAAAAGATCGGGCTCCAGCCGGCCACGCAAGCCTGCAGGACCTCCACCTTCCGCCCATCCTGGCGACGATCTTCCACCTCGTCGTTCAAGCGCTCGGCCCAGTCAAGACCGTCCTCTGGCTCGTCGGCCAGACGTACTTTTAGACGCCGTCCGGCTTCTTCTAAGAAGTCCTCCTCGGACGCGAAGTCTCGGTTTTGACGTGTCTCGCAGGACCTCCCAATATCCATTCTTCAGCCTACCATCAGCGCTCGGAGACCGGCCGACTCTGGCTCGACACCTTTTGGAGTGGCAACATGTCACTACGGACTCTTGGGTGCTTTCCATCGTCCGTCTTGGCTACGTCATCGAGTTTCACGATATTCCACCTCGAGGCGTTTACTACTCCACTCCGTCGAGTCCTGTCCTCCTGGAAGAGATCCAGTCCCTCCTTCAGAAAGGAGCGATCGAGCAGCTCCCGCAGAAAGCCAAGACCACCGGCTTCTTCTCCCGGTACTTTACGGTACCGAAGGCCGACGGTACCCTCCGGCCGATCCTCAACCTAAAAGGGGTGAACTACTACATCTGCCCCAAGAGGTTCAAGATGGTCACGATACCGTCGATCCTGCCCTTCCTCCATCGAGGGGACTGGTTCGCCTCCATCGACCTCCGAGACGCATACTTCCACATCTCCATTCGCCCGCAGCACAGACGGTACCTCCGCTTTGCAGTCGACGACACCTGCTACCAGTACAAGGTGCTGCCGTTCGGACTCTCGACTGCCCCAAGGGTCTTCACCAAATGCATGGCCCCGGTGGTATCCTTCCTGCGGACGAAGGGCGCTTCCGTCTACCCTTACCTCGACGATTGGCTGTTGGTGGTGTCCTGCAAACAGAGACTTTACCACGACGTCCACATGACGTTGTCACTCCTGACTCGCCTTGGCCTACAAGTCAATCCGAAGAAGTCCCACCTCGAGCCGGCGAGGATCTTGGACTTCATCGGGGCCACTCTCGATTCCACCTCCGCCAGGGCGTACCTGCCAGAGACTCGGGCTCAAACCCTGATCCGGGCCGCCGCTCACGCCTACACGGCCCCGACGTTATCTGCGAGAAGCGTCCAGCAGCTCCTCGGCTACATGACTGCGACAACTGCTGTGACCTATCTCGCCAGACTGAGGGCAAGACCTCTCCAACACTGGTTCGTCCGCATATTCGACCCCCTGCGAGACGAACAGACCATCCGACTGCAACTGCCAGAGGAAGTGCGCTCATCCCTCCGATGGTGGCAGTCGCGAAGCAATCTGATGTCCGGGATGCCCTTCCAACAGCCGACACCGAAGGTGACGGTAACGACCGACGCCTCCCTGTACGGATGGAGTGCCCACTGCGGCGATCTCAGAGTCCGCGACAGATGGACCGACGACGAGACCGCTCTTCATATCAACGCGCTAGAGCTACTCGCCGTCTCGAAGGCACTACGGGCGTTCCGCCACGTCATAGAGGGGCGCACAGTCCTGGTCTTGACGGACAATACCACCGCCGTCTGTTACATCAACAGACAAGGAGGGACTGATTCCACGACCCTGCTCAACATCGCTCTCGACCTGTGGGACTGGTGCATTCGCCTGCACACGCATCCCGTGGCGGTTCACCTGGCCGGGCAGGAGAACACCACGGCAGACGCCCTCAGCAGGGACACCTCATCCCATCACGAATGGTCTCTCTCTGGAGAGGCGTTCAGACTGATTCGAGACCGCTGGGGCGAACCATCGATCGACCTCTTCGCGACCAGGGAAAACGCGAAGTGTCGCCGATTCTGTTCGAGAGCGGGCCACGATCGCGCTTCCATCGGAGACGCCTTCCAGTTTCCGTGGACTGGGGAACTCCTGTACGCGTTCCCGCCGTTCTCGTTGCTCGGCCGGACGATATCGAAGATCCGAGCCGACCGAGCCGACGCGATCCTGGTAGCCCCGTACTGGCCAAGGCACCACTGGTTCACACCCCTGCTACGAGCTGCACGAGGCGACCTGCTCCGGCTGCCATCGACGCTGGGCTTGCTCTCCCACTCCAGTGGCCGTGTCCTCCATCCGGACCTGCCACGCCTGGCCCTCCATGCCTGGAGGATATCGCACTAGACGATCCCGTGCTCGGTACCATCCTCGTCGCGGCCAGGAAGGAATCCACCCGTCGCAACTATCAATATAAGTGGCGACGCTTCCTGGCCTTTGCTAATGAGAGGAGTGAGCCGGTATCGCCCGCTGGACTCTCCACTGTCCTGCACTTTCTCCTTCATCTCCGGCAACAGGGCCTGGCGTTCCCTTCCCTGAAAGTTTACCTCTCCGCGATCGTGGCATACCAGCCGCCAAGATCCGCGGCATCGGCCTTCTTCAGGAACGATACCGTTAAGCGGTTCCTGAAGGGACTTCATCATCTCTACCCGCCGGTATCGCCGCCGCTACCGCCGTGGTCCCTCTCGTTGGTGCTGTCGCAGTTGACAAAGCTGCCCTTCGAGCCGATGGCGACCTCGGATGACAGGCTTCTAACCATGAAAACTGCCTTCCTGGTAGCGGTGACCTCAGCGAGGTGAGCGTGTGAGATGACAGCTCTTCGGTCCGATGAGCCCTTCATGGTCTTCCACAGAGACAAGGTGGTCCTGAGACCTGCCATCTCGTTCCTGCCAAAGGTGGTGTCCAGTTTCCATCTCAACCAGGACATCATCCTGCCTGCCTTCTTCCCGAACCCGACGACACCGTTGGAGCGGTCCCTCCACTCCCTGGACGTGCGTCGGGCCTTGGCCTTCTACAAGGACAGGACTGCTTCCTTCCGACAGACGCTGCATCTCTTCGTTTGTTATGGGCGAAGTCGGAAGGGCCTTAAAGTGTCCGCCCAGCGCTTCTCCAAGTGGGTGGTACGGACTATTCAACTGGCGTATGAGCTCGCGAGGAAGCCTCCGCCAGCCCTGCTTCGAGCCCACTCCACCAGAGCTGTGGCAACTTCTGTGGCCCTCCTGCGAGGAGTTGACCTGCATGAACTCTGCCATGTGGCGACCTGGTCCCAACCATCGACCTTCATGCGCCACTACAGGCTCGACTGCCGGTCGCGCAGAGATGCTCGGTTCTGACGTGAGGTGCTGGCTTCCGTGCTGTAGGACCTGACCCGCCATCCGACCGGTAAGCTACACAGTCTCCTAGTGTATGAAGGCACAGAGACCACGAAGAAGAAGAACAGGTTGCTTACCTGTAACTGTGGTTCTTCAAGTGGTCATCTGTGCCATCATACACACCCGCCCTTCCTCCCCTCTTTCTCAGGTCCCTGTAGGTTCTACGGCGGACGACAGAACTGAGGAGAGACCGTTGCTCGGCGGGAGAAGCATGCGCAGTACCGGCGTGGGGGAGGGGTTCCTGCCAAGCGAACAAGCTCTAGAAGTTTCCGAACGCTACCGCGCAGGTGCTAAAGCTCCTAGTGTATGATGGCACAGATGACCACTCGAAGAACCACAGTTACAGGTAAGCAACCTGTTCTTCTTTTCTTTCTGTGGGGGCTTTCAGCCCTAAAGATTTTCTTCAAGAAGTATCTAGGCTGTGGAGCAAAGATCCCTTATTCTAACGGTTATTGTCTTCTCTGTCAGTATTACAGACCTTTATGTGGTAAGCAAGGCATGACAGATCTTCCTGTTTTAAAACTTCAGTGAGAAGGAGCCCTCTAGACTGTGCCCCTTGCCATCCAGAATAATAAGCTTCTTCATATGGCTTCCATAGATGGCTCATGCCATCTATGGCCAGGGAGCACCAGTTCAAGCATTTAGTAAACTGGACTCCTTTATCCCCTGTTCAAGTTTCTTTGGGAGACAAATTAGTGCCATCAACCCTGACACCCAGAGATGTCCCCTTCCAGGGCTCAAAAAGCTGGAGGTATTTTGCTTCATCCCTACAAGTCTCTAGAGAAACAGCTGCAGAAAGAAAAATGTTCTTCATCTTTGGTGTTGGCGGAACAGAGGAAGGAGGAGGAGGAGGAATAGCGAGGGCCCGATACCAGTCGCCACTCCCGAAGACGTGGTTCCCTTGGGATATTCTGCTTAAGAGCCTCAACCATATGTATCTTGTATCCTCACCTTTTCCGTGTTTGGAGACTACCCTGTGCCAGCTCTGGTCCTCATCACAGATGCATCCATGACAGGTTGGGGTGCCCATGCCCTGGACTTGATGGTTACAGGTCACTGGTTCGACATAGAAAAGTTGTATCATATCAGTGTCCTTGAACTTTTTGCTGTCCTTTGCACATTTCAGAGACTGTTTCAACATAGGACCATTCAGGTGGCTACAGACAACATGACAGTAGCTTTCTACCTCAACAAGCAAGGAGGCATACATTCCTGTACCCTCCTTCAGCTTACCCTCTAGGTCTGGGCTTGGTATACAGAGGCATATTCCTCCTAGCAGTGCATCTCCCAGGCATTGACAAAATCTTCACTGAGGACTTTGTCTTCAGCTCTTCTCCAGCATCATCATTGGGGAAATCTGAAGTAGAATTGGCATCCCCAACAAATACAAATACTCAGTGTGCTGAGTTCTGCTGTAGGGACCTCCAAAGCTTGGGCTTTCTAGGAGACGTATTTCGTTTCTCATGGAACAGACTTCTGCTGTTCAACTTTCCTCCCTTTCCTCTCACGAGGGTCATCACAAAGACTGAGGAAGACTATGCAGATGTTATTGTCATCATCCTGTCAGCCATAGTTCTCCAGACTTCTAAACCTGTCTGAGAGCAACTTCTGCCACTTTCCGGGGTGCTCTGCTCCATGTGGCACAGCAAAATACAGTGCCCGGATGTGGCTAACCTCAGACTACCCACCTCTCTACTTTACACACATCAACCTTTTGAATGACATCACACAGATTGTGTCTTGCAACCTGTCAGTGAAGCATTCCTGTGCGTCTAAGTTGGCCTGTTTTCTGTCCTTTCTGTAAACCAAGGGTGTTGCTTCAGAGAACTTATCACTGAAACATGTGCTTCACTTTCTATCTCTGTGAGCTAAAGTTCTTTTCTATTCTTCTCTGAAGGTCTGTTTTGTGGCCACCTCTGTTCACTAAGCCTCCAGATGCACCATCTTGGTCAGTGTACCCAATATAAAGGGTTGCATATACCTTCATACATCTCATTGAGAACTACTACCTACGTGGTAGTAGTAGTCATGGGTCCTCAGTAAGCATATGGCACATCCCTTTGAACCCATGGCATCATGACCTTCACCTGCTTTCCTGAAGACAATTTTTCCTGTCGCCACCACCTCTGCTTTTCTGGCTTGTCTTTTTGTGGTCCTCTCCCTGGATATCTCTTTCCTCCCTAAGGTTGCTTCCCCTTTCCATCTTAATCAGCTGCTGGTGCTTCCCACTTTCATGCAATCCCTCTCTTTGGATCTTGAGCATGCCCTTCATACCCTAGACATTAGACAGGCATTCCTGTTCTACGTTCCTCGGACACAGCCATTTTGGAAATCTCCTTTGTCTGTTTATTGTCTTTGACAAGTGAAAGAAAGGGGAGGAGATTTTGTTCAGTGTCTCCCCCTGGGGTGGAGAATGCTATCCACTTTGCCTGTTTTCTTGCTGGGAAAGGTCCTCCACAGTGATTGAAAGCTCACTCGACTTAGGCAGTGGCCACTTTATCAGTGTATTTCGGAGGGATTGCTTTTCCAGAACTCTGCTGCACAGCTACTTGGTCACAACCATCTTGTGTTCTTGTCTCATTACAGACTGGATGCTTGGTCCTGAGCTGATGCATCTTTTAGTAGGGCAGTTCTGTCATTAGTCATTATATAACCCACCATCCTCTGCAAGTTGAGCTTACTATTGCCCTATATGTGTGAGTCACAGACCATTCAGAAAAAGAAAGAAGTTGCCTACTTGTACCTGTGGATCTTAGAGTGGTCATCTGTGACCTTGGAGCAACTCACCCACCTCCCCTCCTCATATCATCTGTTTCTTCAGGCCTCCTGATGACATACTTGAAACTGGGTTTTGGCGGGAATGCACAGCTTATATGTTTGTAGATGGGGGAGCAGGGTTATGACCAAAGCATATCTCTAGACATTTCTGAAGATCTTTGCACAGATGCAGGATGATCCATATTTATGAGTTCACAGATGGCCACTCAAAGAACTCCAGCTACTGTTCTTCAAAAAACAGCCCAAAAGGTTTATTTTTTAAAATTTCACTTTCTTAGGAAACATTCTTGACTATACATGTAGAAACCACTGCCTTATTTCAGTGTTGCCCTTTGCTACTTCCACTTCTAAATTGATAAAAAGGGACTCACAAAAGTTTGTTATTTTACCAGTTATTCTCAGGCCTCATGTACAGCCTCCATGGTTTAGCCTTGCATTGGAACAGCATTGTGGAAGCTACACACAGTGGGCTCTGTCTATTGTTAGTCTTGTAGGCGTCTGTAGAGATACCATGAGGTGTGTGCAGGTAGTCCTTTTCAACAGCCATGGTAACATGTCTGATTATTGCTGTAGCTGTTGAGATAACGTGTTAATTTCTAGAGACTGAAAATGGAAGATTTTAAAACATCTGAGTAAAAGATTGTATTAGATCTCCAATGACACTTTCAAATACTTAAAATTCTTCTTCGTGGTCTCTGTGCCTCACACATTAGGAGCTTTTGCGCCTGCGTGGTAGCGTTCGGAAACTTCTAGAGCTTGTTCGCTTGCGAGAACCCCTCCCCCACGCCGGTACTGCGCGTGCTCCTCCCGCCGAGCAATGGTCTCCTCAGTTCTTTTTCGTCCGTCATCGCGTACGGAAGGTTCTTTGGCTTGTTCCTCGCTATTCAGTTGCTTGGCTGTTTTTCCTTCACGGATTTTTAGATATTTCAGACTGTTTCTTGACCTCTCTCTCGGACTTGGTAAATTTGGACTTTTCTCCACGTTTCTTCCTTCATTTTTCGTCGTCTTATGTCCGCGCTGTTTAAAAACTGCGTGTCGTGTGGGCGTAAGGTCGCTCTTTCCGACGGCCATAAGGAGTGTCTGTTCTGCTTGGGCGAGTCTCATAACACTCGGACTTGCCCAATTTGTCAGGAGTTCACTTCTCAAACTCTCCGCAACAGGTCTTTGAGACTAAAATCTTTTTGTTGGCGATTGAAGAGACCACCCAATCCAAGATGGCTGACAAGAAGATGACCACACCATCGACGGTATCGGCGGCTGCCGTTCCGTCTACTTCGTTGGCATCGGGCTCGGTGCCGGCGCAGAACGCCCATCGCAGCGCTACCGAGGATCCCGAAGCTATCGGCGGTTGCCAAGTCAGCTAAGGGTTCCTCGATGACGAGGAAGGCTGAGGCTCCTACCAAGGAGACGCCTAGAAGAAACGCCCTGCTCCGGACGGAGACAAGGGAAAGGAGAAGGAGAAGGACAAGAACAAGAAGAAGAAGAGGAAGGAGAAGAAGCGCTCCCCGGCTGGGGACTTTCGTCCTCCCACTCCTCCTCCAACCCTTGAGCCTTCAAAAGGGAAACGCGAGCCAGCCGATCTCTCGGATGACGAGATCGAGGATGTGCCACAAGAGCGCCCGGACTCGCCGGTGGAGGATCCTCCAACCCTGGTGGAGGAACATCACCGCCACCCTTCGAGCCGCCGCAGGTCGGCTGACCTACGGCAGAGCCCTTCCCGGCAAGTCTCTGCTTCCCCGGAACGGTGCTCGATATCGGCTAGATCTCGGTCACGCTCTTTGGAGCTGCCGCAAAGATCGCCGCCTCCACGGGTGACCCAAGAGGAACAACCCCGCTCTTCTGCCTCCAGATACACCTCGGCGTCCTATGTGGCCAGGTACGCCAGGGAATCTGAGTGGAGAGAGCGCCCGGCGTCCTACCGGTCACACTCTCCATCGTACCGGGATCGGTACCACCGTGAACCAAGGCGCTGGGAGACCTTCCGGAGGTCCCGGTCACCTCAGCGCGAACGCCGTCGGTCTCGCTCCCGCTCACCAGAGAGAGAGGACCGTCGGTATCGGAGACACAGAAGCCGTTCTCCGGCTGACCACCGCCGCTCCGACCGCTCCTTCAGCCGCTCCCCCTCGCCTCGATACCATAGAGCGAGGGAGCCTTCACCTCGATACCGTGTGGTATCGCCGCCTCCCAGGGTTACTGCTACGGCAACGCGTCCTGTGGAATCGGTGGTGACCAAGCAGGCCACGGCCACAACAGCCTGCCAGACAACACCTGTCACCACCAAGAAGGTGAAGTCGGTGGTCGCTGCGCCAAAACGGGACACCCCCACGGTCCCCGTTTCAGCTCCGGACAAGCCCAAAAAGGCACAGCCGGTGACCACGACGAAAGAGCCAGAGCAGGAGCAGAGAAGACTCATCCAGCTCCGAGTCATACGACTCCAGCGCCGAGTCCGACGTCTCAGAGGCGGCTTCACAGGAGTCCCCTTCTTTGGGATTCGGGGAACCGGTTCCCGATTCAGCTCCGGAGGACGACCAACAGTTCTCCGGTTCCCGATTCAGCTCCGGAGGACGTCCAACAGTTCTCCGTGATGCTGCTTCGGATGGCCACTACACTTGGCCTCAAGATTGCGGACGCAGAACCGGAGGATGACGACCCAGTCTTCTCGATGGTCGAAGGGAGGCAACCTGCCACCTCTCCGTTGCCTCTTCTCCCTCGCATTGGGAAGATTGTGAAGTCCACGTGGGACAGACCAGCATCGGAGCAGCCGATACCGCAGAGGCTGGAGCATCTATACAGGGTGTAGAAGGATAACGCTGGGTATCTCTTCAGCCACCCTGCGCCAAACTCTGTGGTCGTCGAGTCTGCTCAGACGAAGGGGAGCGGCAGACAACATACCACCCCACCAGACAAGGAAGGCCGTAAGTTAGACGCCTATGCCAGGAGGTTCTACTCCGCCGCCTCCCTGCACATACGGGTGTCCAACACGCAGGCTTGCCTCGCGGCATACCTGCGCAAGGTCCTTGATCGTCTCTCCCCGGTCATAGAAGCGGTGCCGGAGGATATCTGCCAGGCTACTGCCATGATTTTCAACAAGGCGGTAGCGATCTCCCGCCAACAGATCGTCTCCTCTCGACACGCAGTAGAAATCACATCGAGGGTCATGGCAGGATCCGTCGGCTTGCGCCACCACGCCTGGCTAAGACCGGCGGACATTCAGGAGGACACTCGGAGGAGAATCGAGGACCTTCCTTTCGACGTGTCGACGAACGAATCGTTGGACAACCTAGTCAAGGCGAGGCTGACGGCGAAAAAGATCGGCCTTCACCCATCCTCGCAGGCCCTCTGCTTTCCGCCAGTCTTGGCGAAGGTCATCGACTTCGTCCTTCCAGAGATCGGCGCAGTCTGGTCCCTCGAGGCCTTCTTCGGGGTCGTCTGCTAAACATTCGTTCAGACGACGCCCTCCTCCTCCAAGAAGTCCTCCTCCGATACGAAGTCCAGGTTTTGACCTGTTGAGCGGGCCGCCTCAACAACAACCTCTCTTCAGCCTTCCACCAGCCCTCGGAGACTGACCGACTCTAGCTCGACACCTGTCGGAGTGGCAACATGTCACCATGGACTCTTGGGTGCTTTCCATCGTCCGTCTTAGCTACGCCATCGAGTTTCAAGGTATTCCGCCTCGAGGCGTCTACTACTCCACTCCGTCAAGCTCGGTCCTCCTGGAAGAGATCCAGTCCCTGCTCCAGAAAGGGGCAACCGAACAGCTCCCATCGAAAGCCAGCTCCACCAGCTTCTTTTCCTGGTACTTCACGGTACCGAAGCCCGACGGTTCCCTTCGACCGATTCTCGACCTCAGAGGGGTGAACACAAATCCGCCCCAAGAAGTTCAAGATGGTCACGCTACCGTCGATCTTGCCTTTCTCCACCAAGGGGACTGGTTCGCCTCCATTGATCTCCGAGACGCCTACTTCCACATCGCCATTCGCCCACAACACAGACGGTACCTCCGCTTCGCAGTCGACGACATCTGCTACCAGTACAAGGTGCTGCCGTTTGGACTCTCGACTGCCCCAAGGGTCTTCACCAAAGCATGGCCCCAGTGGTGTCGTTCCTGCGGACGAAGGGTGCCTCTATCTACCCGTACCTAGACGATTGGCTGTTGGTGGCGTCCTGCAAACAAAGACTTTACCACGGCGTCCACAGGATGTTGACACTCCTTACCCGTCTCGGGCTACAGGTAAACCCCAAAAGAAGTCTCACCTCGACCTGGCGAGGACGTTGGACTTCATCGGGGCCACTCTGGACTCCATGTCCGCCAGGGCGTACCTGCCAAAAACTCGGGCGCAGACCTTGATCCAAGCCGCCGTCTACACATACGCGGCGTCCACCTTGTCAGCGAAAAGGATCCAGCAACTGCTGGGCTACATGGCCTTGACAACCGCGGTCACGTATCTCTCCAGACTGAGGGCAAGACCCCTTCAACACTGGTTTGTCCGCATATTCGATCCCCTGCGCAACGAACAGAGCATTCGACTGCAGCTGCCAGAAGGAGTCCGCTCATCTCCCCTGATGGTGGCAATCACGAGACAACCTGCTGTCCGGGATGCCTTTCCAACAGCCGACACCAAAGGTGACGGTAACGACTGACGCCTCCCTCTACGGATGGGATGCCCACTGCGGCGATCTCAAAGTCCGCGACAGATGGGCCACTGATGAGATGGCTCTCTACATCAATGCCCTCGAGCTGCTGGCCATCTCGAAAGCTCTGCGGGCGTTCCGCCACGTCGTCGCCGGCCGCACAGTCCTGATCCTCACAGACAACACCACTGCAGTCTGTTACGTCAACAGACAAGGAGGGACTCATTCCACAACCCTGCTGAACATCGCCCTCGATTTTGGGACTGGTGCGTTCGCCTACAAACACATCCCGTAGCTGTTCACCTGGCTGGGCAGGAGAACACCACAGCAGATGCCCTCAGCAGGGACCCTCATCCCATCACGAATGGTCTCTCTCTGGAGAGGCGTTCAGACTGATTCGGGACCGCTGGGGTGAACCGTCGATCGACCTCTTCGCGACCAGGGAAAACGCGAAGTGCAGCCGATTCTGTTCGAGAGCAGGTCACGATCGGGCCTCCATCGGGGAGCTTTCCAGTTTCCATGGACCGGGGGAAATCCTGTACGCGTTCCCGCCGCTCCCGCTGCTCGGCCGGACGAAACGAAGATCCTCGCCGACCGAGCCGACGCATTCTGGTAGCCCCGTATTGGCCGAGGCAGCACTGGTTCACACCCCTGCTACGAGCCGCGCGAGGCGACCTCCTTCGGCTACCATCGCACCGGGCCTGCTCTCCCACTCCAGGGACCGCGTCCCCCATCCGGACCTGCCACGCCTGGCCCTCCATGCCTGGAGGATATCGCACTAGACGATCCCGTGCTCGGTAACGTCCTCATCGCGGCCAGGAAAAATCCACCCGTCGCAACTACGAATACAAGTGGCGACGTTCCTGACCTTCGCTGAAGAGAGGCGTGAGCCGGTATCACCTGCCAGGCTCCCCACCGTCCTCCACTTTCTTCTTCATCTCCACAGCAGGGCCTGGCGTTCCCGTCCCTGAGGGTGTACCTCTCCGTGATGGTGGCATACCAACCGCCACGATCCTCGGCGTCAGCCTTCTTCAGGGACGATACCGTTAAGCGGTTCCTGAAGGGATTACAACATCTCTACCCACCGGTATCGCCGCCGCTACCGCCGTGGTCCCTGTCGTTGGTGCTATCGCAGCTTACGAAGCCACCCTTTGAACCTATGGCGACATCGGATGACAGGCTGCTTATTTGAAAAATGCTTTTCTCGTGGCTGTTACCTCAGTGAGACGAGCGGGCAAGATTACTGCCCTTCAAGTGGATGAGCCCTTCCTGGTCTTCCACAGGGACAAGGTGGTCCTTAGACCTGACATTTCCTTCCTGCCAAAGGTGGTGTCCAGCTTCCATCTCAACCAGGACGTCATCCTGCCTGCCTTCTTAGACCCGACGACACCGCTGGAGCGGTCCCTTACTCCCTGGATTTTTGTCGGTCCCTTGCTTTTTACAAAGGCAGGACTGCTCCCTCCCGACAGACACCGCATCTCTTCGTTTGCTACGGACGGCGTTGGAAGGCCACAAAGTGTACACCCAGCGCTTCGCCAAGTGGGTGGTACAGACTATTCAGCTGGCGTACGAGCTCGCGCAGAAGCCTCCGCGAGCCCTTCTTTGAGCCCACTCCACCAGAGCTGTGGGGAACTTCTGCGGCCCTCCTGCGAGGAGTAGACCTGCACGAACTCTGCCGTGTGGTGACCTGGTCCCAGCCATCGACCTTCGTTCGCCACTACAGGCTCGACTGCCGGTCGCGCAGAGATGCTCGGTTTGGACGTGAGGTGCTGGCTTCCGTACTCAGGACCTACCCGCCATCCAACCGGTAAGCTACACAGTCTCCTAATGTGTGAGGCACAGAGACCACGAAGAAGAGCAGGTTGCTTACCTGTAACTGTGGTTCTTCAAGTGGTCATCTGTGCCCTCACACATACCCGCCCTTCCTTCCCCTCTTCTCAGGTCCCTGTAGGTTCTACGGCGGACGACAGAACTGAGAAGAGACCGTTGCTCGGCGGGAGGAGCATGCGCAGTACTGGCGTGGGGGAGGGGTTCCCGCCAAGCGAACGAGCTCTAGAAGTTTCCGAACGCTACCGCACAGGCGCGAAAGCTCCTAATGTGTGAGGGCACAGATGACCACTCGAAGAACCACAGTTACAGGTAAGCAACCTGTTCATCTGTGTCATATTGGGAAGGGTTCCCCAAAATGTGTAATTATTAGAAAATATCAAGAACCTAAGCAGATTAGTCATAAACCTTTTTGGTATGTGTTGATTAGCCTACTAGCTTACTAACACATACCCAGGATGTTTGTGTTATCCCCAACCCAGATTTGAGAATAGGCATCATTAAGCTTTAAAATAATTGTATTTTATTTAATTTACTCCTGATCTTATACTTTTCAGTCTCTTCCCCATGTTTATGCATACCTACAACTTAGAATACACACTTTGTGCTACAGTAAAGTGCATTCTATTCCACAAAATATTTTAGTTTTCTTTTTCTTAGATATTAACAACTCATTGTAAAACTAGATATCCAAAATGGTGATCTGAAGCATTTTTGTTGTGTCTGTGCTAGGAATGTTAAAAAGGATCTTAGGGGCCATTTATAGCTCATGGAGCTATAAATGGAGGGCCATTTTTCTACTAATGTAAGTTACACTGTATTTATTGTCCATGCAGAAAATAAGGAAGCCTTATCTGGAGGAAATACACAGATAAAATCAATAAAAAGGGAAATCAAAGAAGAAGAATCAAGTAAAAAGTATGCAACTTCACTTATTCTCTTTGAAGAGGTAAGGCATATAGATCAGGGTGGATAGCTGTGCAGGGGGCAGAAGCCATTTTCACCCAACACTATGCAGGCTCATCTGCATACTCAAAAGTACACAGTGCCACTTCTTGGTGCCATTTTTGCTGATTTTTGGGCATTTTTTTATTGGGAATGGGAGGGGAAATTTGGGAACTTGAGGTTGTTAGGAGAAGCAAACTGTTGCCCATTTGGGTAGTTTTGGTGGCTAGAATTATTTTTTTTAAAAAATTGTGGTCTGGGGTTTCAAGGGCTGCACATATGGGTACTGGGGATGCACTGTATCCAACTTTTGCATAAATGCCAAACCTATCAACTGGAATATCCTATCAAAGAACGAGGTCCCAAATTGGTCAGCTGTGCCACCTCCATGAACAACTCTTGACAGAATTCTGCTATACCATTTTTTTTCTTGCCAGCCCAACTTTGTAGCATTGCTAAATATACACATTCTTCAGCACTCTGTAGTGGCCCCTAATAGCCCTCCACTAATACTTTATCCAAAAAATAGGATCAGAATAAAGCTGCTTATTCTCTCACATGAATTCTAAACATTTTATTTGTCATATCTCTGCTGAACTGAAGCCAGAGCAAAGCAGATTACCAGTTCGCTATGTGTTCAATAGAAGCTAAGGTTGTAGACTTTCAGCTTTCATCCAGAACACATCGTTGCTTTTGAACACACAAAGACCAATGTCACTGAGGTCTTCCTTGTTCAACTTTCAGTATTTTGTCTGCTTGCTCTCTTTCATTTGTATGCTGCCATAAAAGTTCATAAACACCACTGGAAGATCACCAGTGGTGCATACATTTTTAAAATCAGTTTGTAAATAGGTGAGATTACCTCTTTTTAAATCGGTTTATAAATAGGTGAGGGCTCCTTTGGCTTTCAAGACATTTGGAAACGAGAAAGGTGCCTTTTCAGTGCTTTCAAACTCTAGCTAAGTGAACTGAAAAATATGTCTGTTCAAAGTTCTTCATATGTGTAAGGCAGATTTGTAAACAGGTATAATTGTGCTCTCTGTCCTCTAAATAATTTTTTATTTGCTCTTTTGTTTTACTTTATGATGGTTTAATTGCTTTTTAACCTTTGTACACTGTTAACTTCTACCTGTGTCAGTTTTAACTGTTAAAAGCTGCCTAGAGTCCCAAGCTGGGAAAAAGGCAGGACAGCAGTAGCACCAATAACAATAATAACAACAATCATTGTTCTTCATGGTGTGATTTGATCTGGAACAGCATGCATCCTGTTATTTTTATATTAGCATTAATGTTAATATTAACTTAAAAATATTGTAACCTCAGACATCAGAAGGGCTTATGTTGCTAGTTGTTAGTTAATTTGCAGAACAGAAAGGAAAGACGAGAGCTATCCAGTAACTAAGCACTTTTCACTTCTCATAGGTTGATATAATATTTGATGAAGATGTTGGATTTCTAAATGCAATAAAGACAATAATGATGACTACCAAGAGGCCTGTCATTCTTACTACTAATGGTGAGTATTATTATTTCAAAATACCTAAATATTTTGTGGAATGTCTTAAAAATTGTATTGAACTTCCTTTCCGGAAGTGTACAGTTTAGCTACTCCTTCCTTCAATTCTTTACTGTAATCCATTTATAGCCTCATTTATAAGTTAGTGAATGTGCATTTTAGACAATCTTTGTTTGCAAAGTGCCCCACCCAAATTCCTCACTTGCTTGTGTTTCTTTTCCCTAATAGATCATCTTTCTTTCTGATTGTATTTGTTGCATTCTTTTCTCTTTGTGTCTTGGCCAGCACTTGTTACATTATTAATTTAAAGGATGTTTTCTCACATATTAATTTGGACTTAGAGTAGGATCGTAGGTCATGGGAAGAGAGAAATATTGGAAAAGAAACAGAGCTTCTGTGAGAAAGAACTGTAGCTGTGTGATCCATGAATCAAATCAAAAGTCAGAGTTCAGTATTGCCTTTATTAGACACACTAAAATGTCACTAAAAAAGACAAGTCTAAAGGGTGCTACTAGATTCCTCTTCTTCCCCACCTTATTTTCCTTTTTATGCCAAATCCAGAGATGTTCTTCTACCAACAGCCTGCATTTGCTGCTGTAACTGGTAGTACCACTCCATGCAAAGAATAACCTGTAGTTCTTCTTCGTGGTCTCTGTGCCTCACACACTAGGAACTTTCGTGCGCGTGCAGTAGCGTTCGGAAGATTCTAGAGCTTAGTAGCTTGGCGGGAACCCCTCCCCCATGCCAGTACTGCGCATGCTCATCCCGCCGAGCAATGGTCACTCCTCAGTTCTTTCTCGTCCACCGTCGCATACAGAAGGTTCTTCTTAGTGGCTTGTTTTTCTTGACTTGACTTTGGTTTTGGATTTTAACTACCGTTTTTGGATTACGGATTGGACTGGTATTTGAAACCCCCTCCCTTTTCTCCTTCTCTTCAGACTTCTCTTTGGACTTTCTCTCACCTCAGTCTCTTCTTCTTCTCACTTCGGACTATCGGCCTATGTCTGCGCCTTTCAAAAAGTGCATCTGTTGTGGACGGAAAGTCGCTCTCTTGGACAAGCATCGCGAGTGCCTTTTCTGTTTGGGCGAAACCCACAATACCTGGGCTTGCCCTATTTGTAGAGAGTTCACCACCCAGACTCTCCACAACCGCTCGTCGAGGTTGAAATCCTATTGCTGGGAACACTCTTTGCGAGTGAGGCATCAGCCCGAGGCCCGCACCGAGATGTCCTAGAAACCATCAGCCGGACAACGAGCGACTTCACCATCGACGGCGTTGGCGGCTGCCGCAACATCCACCTCGTCGGTACCGGGCTCGGTACCGACATCGAGGCCGTCCATCTCCTTGCTCCCGAGATCCCGAAGTTGTCAGCGGCTGCCAAGACAACTAAGGAGACACCTGTGGGCTCGCAGGCCTCCTCGTCAACCAGGTCTCCAACTGCGGCCCAGAAGAAACGTCCTGCCACTCAGGATGGGAGTAAGGAGAAGGAGAAGAGGCGCTCCCCACCTAAGGAGGTCCGCCTCCCCACACCGCCTCTGACCCAGCTCCCTGAGGACCCAGGAGAGCAGTTGGACCTGGAAGAAGTCCTTGAGGTGTCGGACGAGGAGCAGGCCGTGGAGGTCCTACCTTCCTCGGAGCTGCCCATCTTGACGGCTGCGGTACCCCCGCCGAGTCACCACAGATCGGTGGACCGCTGGGAGGAAGTGATGGCTCTACACCGGCCTTCACTCAGGCATCGGGCAGCCTCAGGCAGGAGCAAGTCCTGCTCCCTGGAGCGGAGAGGCAGGCCGCCATCACCGCGCCACTGAGAGATGTATGAGGAGAGAACAAGCTCCCGTCCCTTGACCAACTCGCCCTACACCTCTGCCTCCCACCTTGGCAGATATGGGCAGGAATATCAGTGGCGCGTGTATCCAGCCTCGTACCAATCGTACTCTCCATTGTACAGGAATCGGTACCACCCAGATGTGAGAAACTGGATTCCATACCGATGGTCTAGCTCGCCCGTCAGGGTGGACCATCGCTCCCGATATCAGCGATCGTGGAGCCGTTCGCCCTCTCCTCCCCACCCTCTGATCCAGGGAGCCCACACCCCCGCTACAGGGCTGTGTTGCCTTCACCAAGGGTCACGTCCACTGCAACCTGCCCGATGTCGGAGACCACCTTGACACAGGCGATGGAGCCAGCAGTGACAGTCACCCAAGCAACCAAACTGGTGCGGTCCACGGTATTGCCCATTACCTCGTCGGTGATGCCGTGTACAACAGCTCCAACCGCAACGTCATCTGCAGTACTGGTAGCGTCGGCAACTCTGACAATGACCCTAGATCAGCCTCCCAGTAGTCCATCCAGGGATAAGTTTGCCGATAGGTCTCTGACTCCGTCCTCCCAGTCTTATGACTCGGATATGGAATCGGAGGACTCGATGCCAGCATCCCACGAGTCACCTCCCTTGGCTTTCGGGGACCCGGTACCGGAGTCCGCGCCTGAGGACGTCCAACAATTCTCAGTGATTCTGCTCCGGATGGCCACGGCACTCGGTTTGAAGGTCTCGGAACCGGCTCCAGAGGAGCAAGACCCGGTCTTCCACTATGTGGAAGCTCATCAGCCGATCACCGCTCCGCTGCCCTTTCTGCTGAAGTTCATGCAGGCCCTGAAACACCTGTGGGCCAAGCCGGCTTCTGCCCAGCCTATACCGCACCGGCTGGAGCACCTCTACAGGACGCAAAAGGAGAGAGCGGAGTTCCTCTTCAGCCATCCGGTGCTGAACTCCATCATGGTGGAGTCTGCCCAAACCAGGAGTGGCAACAGGGCACATACCACCCCGCCGGACCGCGAGGGCTGTAAGTTGGACACCTTTGGCAGGTTTTACACTGCCTCATTGTTAATCGCCAGGGTGTCCAACACGCAGGCGTGCCTTGCGGCCTACCTCTGGAACCTGTTGGACCGCTTCACTCCTCTTCTGGCTGGCCTTTCAGAGGAGAACTGCCCGCCCGCGGTACAGGTTTTCAACGAGGCCGTGGCGATAGCGAATCAGCAGATCATCTCCTCGAAATAGACCGTGGAGGTTGCTTCGAGGGTGATGGCAGGCTCAGTTGCTCTCTGTCGACATGCCTGGCTACAATCGTCGGGACTGCAGGAGGACAGCCGGAGGCGGATTGAAGACCTCCCCTTCGATAGCCAAGGCCTCTTCCACGCCACGACCGACGAGACTATGGACAACATCGTTAAGGCATGCCTGATTGCCAAGAAGATGGGGATAAACCAGCCATCCCAGTCCCGTCGGTCTTCCGGCTCACGACCATCCTGGTGCAGGCCTTCGTCCTCCACCTTCCAACAGCAGTCTTCTCATTCCACCCAGTCCCGACCACTGACTGTCTCCTCGGCCCGAAGATCGTTCTGACGACGCCCGGCCTCGTCGTCCAAGAAATCTTCGTCCGAGGCGAGGTCCCGGTTTTGACCGCTTCCGCAGGTCGCCTCCACATCCAACCTTCAGCCTGCCAGCAGCCTTCCAAGATCAGCCGAGCCTGGCCAGACACCTTGCCGAGTGGCGTCAAGTCACGACGGACTCTTGGGTTCTTTCCATCATCCGTCTTGGATACACCATAGAATTTCAAGATATTCCACCGTGAGGCGTCTACTATTCCACCCTGGCCAGCTTGGCCCTGCTGGAAGAGATCCAGTCCCTACTTCAAAAAGGGGCGATCAAGCAACTTCCGTCTTCAGCCAAAAACACTGGCTTCTTCTCCCGGTACTTCATGGTACCAAAGACAGACGGAACCATGTGGCCCGTCCTAGACCTCAGAGGGGTGAACGACTACATCCGCCCCAAAAGGTTCAAGATGGTTACACTATCCTCGATCCTGCCTTTCCTTCGTCGAGGGGACTGGTTCTCCTCAATCGATCTTCAGGATGCTTATTTCCACATCGCCATTCGCCTGCAGCACAGGCAGTACCTACGCTTCACGGTCAACCGCACCTGTTACCAGTACAGGGTGCTACCGTTCGGACTCTCTACCACGCCCAGGTTCTTTACCAAATGCATGGCCCCAGGGGTATCATACCGGCGGACGAAGGGCGTCTCCATATATCCCTACCTGGACGATTGGCTGTTGGTAGCGTCCTGCAGACAAAAACTCTACAATGACATCCACCGGACATTGACGCTTCTGACCCATCTTGGTCTCCAGGTCAACCCGAAGAAGTCCCACCTTGAGCCCGCGAGGGTGCTGGACTTCATCGGTGCCACACTGGACTCGGTATCGGCGAGGGCCTACCTACCGATGGACCAGGCACGGACGCTTTGTTGGGCCGCATCAGCAGTCTTCGCCGCCCCGACTGTGACAGCGAGGAGAATACAACAGCTCCTCAGCTATATGGCATCCACCACCACCGTGACCTACCTCTCCAGGCTCCGTGCATGGCCCCTTCAACACTGGTTTGTCTGAGTCTTCGACTCGCTACTGGACGACCAGAGACATCTACTTCGACTACCCCCGCAGGTGCACTCCTCCCTGCTATGGTGGCAGTCTTACAACCACCTCATGTCAGGCATGCCATTCCGGGAGTCGACTCTGTGGGTTACGGTAGCGACAGACGCCTCCCTCTTCAGATGGGGAGCCCACTGCGGCGAGCTCAAAGTCTGAAGCCGGTGGATCGACGATGAGATCGTCCTCCACATCAACGCTCTCAAGCTGCTCGCGATTTGGAAAGCACTGAAGGCCTTTCGCCACCTCGTTACCGGCCACACGGTGTTGATTCTAACGGACAACACGACAGCAGTCTGCTACGTCAGCAGGCAAGGAGGAACTCATTCGACCACCCTCCTCAACATAGCCCTCGATCTCTGGAACTGGTGCGTCTCGCTTCGAATCCATCCCGTGGCAGTTCAGCTGGCCAGGCAGGAGAACACCACAGCAGACGCCCTCAGCAGGGACACCTCTTGCCACCATGAGTGGTCCTTCTCCAACAAGGCGTTCCAGACGATTTGAGACCGCTGGGGCGAGCCGATGATCAACCTCTTCGCCACCGGCAAGAACGCAAAGTGCCGTTGGTACTGCTCGAGGGCCAGTCACAATTGCGGTTCCATCGGCGATGCCTTCCAGTTCAGGTGGAACGAGGGACTTCTCTACGCATTCCCTCCGTTCCCCCTGGGCCGGGTGATATCGAAGATCCTCGCCGACTGAGCCGATATCATCCTCGTAGCCCTGTACTGGCCGAGGCAGCACTGGTTCGGACCCCTGCTCGAGGCCGCCCACGACCGACTTCTCAGGCTTCCGCTGACACTGGACCTGCTGTCGCACTCCGACGGCCTCGTACTCCACCCAGACCTGCCGCTCTTGGCCCTCCATGCCTGGAGGATATTGCCGTAGACGATCCCGTCATCAGTAACGTCTTGACCACAGCCAGGAAGGAGTTGACACGCCGCAACTATCATTACAAGTGGTGGTGCTTCATCGCCTTTGCTGAAGCAAGACGAGAGCCAGTATCGCCTGTCAACCTGCCTACCGTACTCCACTTCCTCTTGCACCTTCGACAGCAGGGCCTCGCCTTCCCTTCCTTGAAGGTTTACCTTGCTGCCATCGTGGCATACCAGCCTCCACGATCCTCCTCCACGGCTCTCTTTTGAGACAGTACCGTGAAGCAGTTCATGAAGGGCCTGCAGCACCTGTACTTGCCGGTATCGCCGCCTCTACCACCGTGGTCCCTATCTCTGGTGCTATCGCAGCTAACAAGACTGCCCTTCGAACCGATGGCGGCTGCTGATGACAGGCTGCTCATCATGAAGACTGCCTTCCTTGTGGCTGTCACCTCGGCCAGGCAAGCAGGAGAGCTGACAGCCCTAAGGTCGGACGAACCCTTCTTTGTGTTCCACAGGGACAAAGTGGTCCTCCAGCCTGACATCTCATTCTTACCGAAGGTGGTGTCCAACTTCCATCTCAGTCAGGACATCAGCTTGCCAACCTTGTATCCGGACCCGACTACACCTTTGGAACGATCCCTTCATTCCTTGGATGTTCGTCAGGCCTTGGCCTTCTACAAGGACAGGACTGTCTCTTTTCGACAAACCCCACACCTTTTTGTGTACTATGGCAGGCGTCGAAGAGGCCACAGGGTGTCCACCCAACGTTTTTCGAAATGGGTGGCCAGGACAATCCTTCTGGCGTACGAGCTTGCCAAGAAGCCTCCGCCAGCATTCCTCAGAGCTCATTCCACCAGAGCTGTTGCGACATCTGCAGCCCTCCTGCGAGGAGTCGACCTGCAGGAACTCTGCCGTGTGGCGACCTGGTCTCAACCATTGACCTTCGTGCGCCACTACAGACTTGACTGCCGGTCCCGCAGAGATGCCCGGTTTGGACGTGCTATGATGGCTTCTGTATTATAGGACCTGACCCACCATCCAAACGGTAAGCTACATAGTCTCCTAGTGTGTGAGGCACAGAGACCACGAAGAAGAAGAACAGGTTGCTTACCTGTAACTGTAGTTCTTCGGGTGGTCATCTGTGCCCTCACACACACCCGCCCAACCGTCCCCTCTTTTTCAGGTCCCTGTATTTTTTTAGCGGACTACAGAACTGAGGAGTGACCATTGCTCAGCGGGATGAGCGTGCGCAGTACCGGCATGGGGGAGGGGTTCTCGCCAAGCTACTAAGCTCTAGAATCTTCCGAATGCTACCGCACACGCACGAAAGCTCCTAGTGTGTGAGGGCACAGACGACCACTCGAAGAACTACAGTTACAGGAAAGCAACCTGTTCTAACTGGGTTCCATACAAAAGCTTATCAGTGTACTGCACTGCAGGTCTGAAAACAGCAGACATCACTATTATTCATAGTTGTTCTGATGAAAACCTCTCTGTTTGGAACTTGAAACTAGACATGAAGTACAGTTGTGTGCCTTCCCCAGGAGGCTGCAGTCTTCTAGAGGAGTGGAGGGCTACATATCTCTTTTAATTCTTGAGAAAATGTCTACCTCTCAATACTGCTCACTGGGGAAACAAATTATGCTGTTGTTTTCTTTTAAAAGAAGCAGATCGGACTTGGTTCTTCCTGCAGCCTCATCCATTCTGCTGTCTTTCTCTTTTTCTCCCTTTCTGTTCCTCTACTGCCCATGTCACAAGTTGGCCTGCACCTTATCTCAATTCCTTTCTTTATTTTCTTTCTTCCCAATGTTTAACAACTTGCTACCAGTGGTGCTTTGGCTGAGTTCTTTCACTAAAACCTGTGCAAAAGTTTTTAGAATAGTTCTAGAAGCTGTTTTCCTATTCAGTAGGTATTTAGGTATAAAACTGCAGATTGGCTTATCTTCCTTTCATTCTCGTCTTGCTTTCCTTTTTTCCAATGGCAGCTTGTACTTATGGCTTTGTTTGTTGTTGTTGTTTTAAAAAATTATCATTTGGAAAGATAATTATACCTAGTCATATGTAATTTACACATAATGTACCCTTATAAGTGTTTAAAAGAACTCACCAATAATTGTCCATTTCCTTAATAATATTCTGAAATACATATCTATATTTTCTTGCAAATATATGCTACAAAAGTCAACAAATGAGTTCCAATATGTCATAAAATTACTTACATAAGTCAGCTTCACACACCCTACTCAAAATTTCATTGAGTATGTTTTAGCACATATACCATGTGTTCAAAATTTTATCCAGCCAGTCACTTGTTTGTGGAACTTAACGGTTTTTCCCATTTATAAGCTATTCCATTCTTATTGTAATAAAGTTGACACAACGTTTTGTTTCCTCTTTGATACTGTGTCTTCAGTGTAGAACAAGAAGTAACTGTAATGATACTATGTAAAGTAATTATTGCAATAACTTCATCAGCTTCCATCAAAAGTTGTAGAATATTTCTTACATACTCACCACAAGGGCAACATTGTAATTTCACGTGTTGTAATTCCTCTCCTTCTAGGAGAGGAAAATAGGTCTCAGTCATCAAATTTTAAATGCTTTACCAGTGAATCTTTTGTTTAGATCCATCATTTAGTTCAATATTGGATGGCTGCTTTGAAGAAATCACCTTTAGTACACCTTCTTTGGTAAGTCTTTCAGGTTTGAATATAAAATTTAACTTCTAGATTTATGAAGTTTATAGATCAATATTAGAATTATCAACAGAACGGGCTTCATTTCTGTCAGGAGTCCTCCATGTTTGTTGTTTTAGGATAGCAGTAGCCTGGGGAAATAGTGATAGTAGGCTGTTAACTTTCCCAGGTGCCAACCATTCCTTCCGGCTGGAATTTCAAAGGAACCATTTGGCATGATGACGTTCGTCCTTTTACAACTATCTCAGGAGAAACTTGCTGTTTAAGTGTAAGGCGGGGGGAAAGCTTTCCCATTCTCGAGCTTTAACGTCTGATAGACAGTATCATTCACTATGTTTCAATAAATCTTCTACTAAAGTTTATTGCTACGTTTGAGGGTGAATCTGTTCCTGACAGAAAGCTCGAGAATCTTTTTTTTTAAAATGCATCAAGTAGTGGATCAGTTAATTACTGAAGAAGAACGAGGATCTGCAGAATCTGATGGAACTGCAGAGACCGAAGCGTCCATGGATACCAAGGCAAATTTACCGCTGAGCGAGGCTATGAAAACCCCCACAAGCGGCCAAACCTGGGTCTGGGGAGAGAAGCCGCTTATGTCGGTAAGACAACGCAGAAGGGCTGCTAGATGGGACACATCAGCCAAAGACCTTTCCTTTCTGGCGGAAATGGCACGAATGGAAACAGAACTGGAGAGAAAAGATGAGGAGATACTCGAACTCAAGACCATGTTACGTGAGATGAGCATCCGTCCCTCGCAGACATTGAGAACACCAGCACGCGAACCACGAGCGGCTGTGCCAGCGGCAGGCACCCCTGGTCCGCCCCAGCAACCAGCAGGGCAAGCTCCAGCGCCACCGCTACTCAGAAACGTGGGAGACCTGAAAGCGTCCTTCAACGGGAAGGGTGAGAAACTCTCTTTCTTTATGACTATGGCAAATAATTTCATGGTCGATCATGGCCACCTCTTTCGGGATGATGCAGCCCGAATTAGATACCTCAGCCAGAGAATGAAAGGACTGGCAGCTGACTGGGTAGCGAACCTATATGACACCCGCGCCCCCGAAACCGAAAATCTGCAGCTCTTCATGAACCATTTGCGTGAACGGTTTGAAGACCCCCATCTACTAGAAAAAACTAAATATCAACTAAAACAAATGAAACAAGGCAGGAACGACGTGGGAACATATTCGCGTGAATTTAGAAACCTGGCCACCAAAGTGCAGTGGAATGATGAGATTCTTATCGAGTTATACAAAGATGGACTAGATCCTGATATCTTACACGGGTGCCTAATGCAGGCCAACCCACAAACCCTGCTAGGTTGGATCAGACTAGCTACTGAAGTGGAGGGTATAACCCACACTGTTCAGTTGAACCGACAACGACAAGACTTAACAAAACGACAACCTCGCCGTCCCACCTTCCTCAATGTTGAGGAACGAAACAAACGCCTCCGTTTGGGCATGTGTTTCACCTGTGGGAAACCGGGTCACCTTGCCAACAACTGCACCAGTAACCAAGCCACGGTGGGGACTAAGGAGCACGAGCAGACCCCAGGAATAAAGAATCTACACGTCAGACAACGGCCATCAAACAACCGCTCAGACGCACTCATAAGGACCCTGCAGCAGCGACAGGAGACTCCGCTCCCGACGGTGAAACCTCTTCTTCGTATTCCTCGGACACAGATGGGGATTCTGAACCCGACGGTGGCGGTTTGAAAGCAGCGGGAACAGCTGTAAGTACTCCTAAAATTCCCCATTTCTATACCACGGTTACGATTACTGGCGGAGATGGGACCTTGCATGTACATAGGGCACTAATTGACTCTGGCTGCTCCAGAAGTTTGTTACACCCCAAATTGGCCAAGACCCTTAAAACTCTATATGAGCCTTTGGAACGCCCCATCAAGTTAACTCAAATGGATGGGACCTCAATGACTGGAGGAGCAATAAGCGAAATCACCATGCCCATCTCATTTCAAATGGACCAAAATAATTATAGCATGCGGTTCCTAGTTCCCAAGGCGGTGCAGTTCGAATTGGTCTTGGGATCGACTGGCTCCGTAAATATAATCCCCAAATAGACTGGACCGCTGGCACTCTATCCTCTTCCGAGGCAAGCTTCTCTATTGGCCATGAAGAATTGCAACAAATTCCTTCGCACTACCGTGATTTACAGAAGGCCTTTCATGAGAGGGAGGCTGACAAATTGCCCCCCCACACTGAATTTGACTGTAAATTGGAATTGATTGACGGAGCCTCGCTGCCTAAACCAAAAATCTACCCCATGAGCCAGCAAGAACTCCTTGCCCTCAAAAAGTTCCTTAATAAAAATTTGGCTCGTGGCTTTATCAAGCCTTCTACAGCCCCTACGGCGAGTCCTGTCTTCTTCCGAAGAGAAAAGATCCCGGAGCGGATCCGAGGCTGATAGTTAACTACTCTGCTATTAACCAGGTTATCTCTTCCAATTGTTATCCCATTCCCCTGATACGGACCGTTTTAGACCATCTTGTTCAAGGAAAATATTTCACTAAGCTTGATCTTAAAGAAGCATTTCATAGGATTCGGATGGACCCAGACTCTGAATGGCTCACCACCTTTGCAACCCCACTGGGGAATTTTAAATGGACGGTTCTCCCCTTTGGATTACAATCTGGACCATCTGTGTTTCAGATGTTTTTGAACACCATTTTCCACGACTTATTGTATCAGGGGGTTCTGATTTATTTGGATGACATTTTAATTTATGCAGACTCCATGGAATCTCATGTATCATTGGTTCGGGAAGTGCTTCGACGGCTGATAGATAATAACCTCGTAGTTAATCTGTCTAAGTGCCAATTTGACACCCAAACCTTTGATTACTTGGGTTATAGGATTCAAGATTGTTCACTTAAAATGGACCCTTCGAAAATTAACTCTATTTTGCAATGGCCCGTCCCCAAAACTTTGAAGCAACTGCAGCAATTTCTTGGCTTTGCAAACTTTTACGGAACTTTATCGAGGATTTTGCAGCCATAGCGCTTCCGCTTACTAACCTGTTACGGAAACCTAAAGGCGAATCTACATGTAAGTCGCACAAACTTCGTTGGTCCCCTGAATGTCAGTCGGCGTTTGAACATTTGAAATCTAAATTCACTACAGAGCCATTGCTACTTTTCCCCGACAGTGCTAAGCAATTCATTGTGCAAACAGATGCTTCTGACTTTGCCATGGCCGCTGTTCTTTTGCAACATGACTCTGAGGGAGCACTCAAGCCTTGTGCTTTCATTTCAAAGAAATTTTCTCATCAACAAGCTAATTGGCCTATTTGGGAGAAAGAAGCCAAGGCTATTCATTTTGCGCTGACCACTTGGCGACATTTACTTGAAGGGGCCCGACTCCCCTTTGAAGTCTGGACTGATCATAGAAATTTGCAAGCCTTGCAGTCGGTTAAGAAACTCTCCCCTAAGCAGGCGAGATGGGCTGAATTTTTCCAGAGGTTCCGGTTTAAAATTGTTTTCAAACCTGGCCGTTCCAACCAATTGGCGGACCCTCTATCTCGCCTTCCCTGTTTTGAGGGACCTTCTGCTACGTCCCCCCCTCCAAAGCCTTATTTCCTGCCTCCTCCCTGGCTTCTCAAGTAACTACTCGCACATTAGCAAAAACAAGGCTTTCTGCCTCCTCCCTCTGTGACTCCGCTCTCCGCGATGCTATCATTCATGCAGCGCATGCCGACTCATGGCTCCCGGCAAATAAGGACAAAATTGAGTGGGTTGACAATCTCCCTTTCTATGGCACCAAGGTCTACGTCCCCCCTGCTGCCCGTGAGCATGTACTTCATCGTCATCACGATTCCAAACCTGCTGGACATTTTGGGTTTTTGAAGACATTGCATGCGATTCGCCGCCTTTTTTGGTGGCCTGGACTAAACTCCTCCGTGCAAACTTACATTAAACAGTGTGCTACTTGCAACGTTTCTAAATCGCCCACATCTAAGCCTCAAGGGCTCCTACAACCTCTGCCTGCTCCTTGTAGCCCCTGGTCGGTTATCGCATGGGATTTTATCGTCTCTCTCCCCTCTTCACATGGCTTTCATGTTATTTGGGTTGTTACTGATCACTTTTCCAAGCAATGTCATTTTGTTCCTCTAAAGAAAGTACCCAATGCTGAACGACTTGCTGACCTATTCGTTCATCATGTATGGAAACTTCACGGACTACCTTCGGTGATCATTTCGGACAGGGATCCAATTTTCACTTACAAGTTTTGGACCTGCCTCTTGAAAACCCTGGGAATCACTCAGAAACTCAGCAGTGCTTATCACCCCCAAACAGATGGCCAATCTGAGCGTGCTAACAAATCTCTTGAACAATTTCTTAGGTGCTTTGTTTCTGAAAACCAGAACGATTGGGTTTCGCTTCTCCCGTTTGCTGAGTTTGCTGTAAACCATGCTGTTCATGCTTCTACTGGGAAACCCCCGTTTGAAATAGTTTACGGCTTTCTTCCTTCTCCTTTCCCCCCCCTCACCCTCCCTTCCTCTGCTCCTCCTTCTGTTTCTGCTTGGGTCTCTAAATTTTCGGGCATTTGGCAATCCGTTTCGGATGCTATAGCGTCTGCAAAAGCTTCTCACAAACGCTTTGCCGACCGCAAACGGCAGCCTAACCCCTCTTACAAACCCGGGGATCTGGTCTTTCTTTCCTCTAAGCACATTTCGTCTACTTCTCCTTCTAAAAAACTTTCCCCTCGATTTCTCGGTCCTTTTCCTGTGAAAAGAGCTATTAACGATGTTTCTTTTGAACTGGATCTCCCTTCTTCCCTCAAGGCAATTCATCCTGTCTTTCATTCCAGTTTGCTGAAGAGAGCCCCTTCGCTGGATTCTTCGCCGACTGATGTTCCTCAACGCCCCGATTGACTTTGTTATTACTGCATGGGTTTCTTGTATTTCTGTTGTTCTGTAATATTTTACTTGTTTTGCGTATCTATATGTATATGAATTTTTTTTTTAAAAAAAAAAGTGGGGCAGGATGTCAGGAGTCCTCCATGTTTGTTGTTTTAGGATAGCAGTAGCCTGGGGAAATAGTGATAGTAGGCTGTTAACTTTCCCAGGTGCCAACCATTCCTTCCGGCTGGAATTTCAAAGGAACCATTTGGCATGATGACGTTCGTCCTTTTACAACTATCTCAGGAGAAACTTGCTGTTTAAGTGTAAGGCGGGGGAAAGCATTCCATTCTCGAGCTTTAACGTCTGATAGACAGTATCATTCACTATGTTTCAATAAATCTTCTACTAAAGTTTATTGCTACGTTTGAGGGTGAATCTGTTCCTGACAATTTCAGTGTTGAGTGGTAGACTAGTACTTCTAAACCTTCCATATTTTGCTACAAACTGATCACTGTCTTATCTTGACAGAAATAAAAAGACCATTTTTTCTGAAAAGGTCATTCTGCTAGTATATTTCTCATACAAGAATAAATTGCAATTGTTATCAAAATCCTCCTTGTCAATTGGACTACTCCTATGTCTCACTGGTGTATGAGTACCACCAGATGAGAACCACTGTAGTAAATGACTTGCTTTTTTCACAGGAACCAGTCTAAATACTATTGAATCCTTGCTTTAACTGATGAAAGGTTTTTTTAGGTTGTTTAATTCTGTTTCAATAGCGCTCCAATTTATAACCAATCTCTCTGCTAGGGTTCTGAGCATCGATCTTATAATTCACGTTGTATATGGAAGATGTATTTCATTTGGCTAATATGAGTAGCATTCTAACATTAGAATGCTAAATTAGAGCCCAGTCTTTGACAGCCTTATCAAACTGAGCTAGTGGGTACTATTTCTTGTAGAATTGTGCTTCTGTTATCATTTTTTCATAGGAAGCATTGTTAATAGAATCATCTGTTCTGATTTAGATAAATGTTGCTAGCTACCTCCAAGTTCTCTGCTTGGCTGAGAACCTAAGAACAGATATGAAAGACTTTGCTGCCTTGTTAACTTCAAATAATTGTGACATCAGGCAAAGTATTCTACACTTACAATTCTGGATTAAGAGTGGCGGTGGCTATTTGAAAGAAAAAAGAATGGCACTGCATGGTGAGTATGACCCAGTTAAAATAATAATAGTAAAAAAATTTTGATGTCAAGTTGTCATGAAATATTACTTAGTTTGAATAAGAAGTTTAGGAATTCCAGTTTACAATATTATGGCATCCTTGGTGATTAGACTGCTGCAATGCACACTGCGTGAAGCTGTCCTTGAAGATGACTTGAAAACTGAAGTTAGTGCAAAGTAAGTGACTAGATTGCTGACTGCAATCCCTATAATACTGGTTTTGAAGTAATTGTGTTGGCTATCAGTATGCTTCCAATCTGAATTTCAAGGTGCTGGTGATAACATTTAAAGCCCTAAATGGCTTAGAACCTTGATATTTGAGGGAGTGCCTCTCACTTTATATGCCCACTTCAGTCTGAAGTCTATTGAAGGGGCCCTCTTGGGAGCAGTACACTTTGGGAAGACATGGGAGAGGGTCTTTTCTGCTGCTGTGTCCCAGTTGTGGAATATTTTCCCCTCAGATTGGTGCCAACACTCGTGTCATCCTAACACCAATTAGAACATGTGCTGTGATTGGCACTTTTAAATTGCTTTGACTCAATTTAAATTGTCTTTTTTTTTTAAGTGCTTGATAATTTAATGCAGTACTTCTTAATCTATTCAATGCAGCAGGCTTAGCGGGGCTATTTCCCCAGTGTGCCAGGGACAGATGAACTATTGAAGCCAATGGGCACAAATATGAGAGCAGTCTCTGGCTCCCTGGGTAGGGAGAGGGGAAATACTTGCTGGTCGCTCCCATCAGATAGCTTGAGGTGTACTTTCCTTTGGAGCATTTGGGAGCAGTTTTTTTCCAAAGAAATATTTTGGACCCTGAGGGCCACAAAAACATCCCTGAGAAACTGCAAAAGACTCATGGACTGCATGTTGCCCTCTCCTGCTGTAAACACATGCCACCATTTGCGTTCTGATCCTGTCAGCACTCAGCCATCTGAATTTGCTATATTGTTGTGGTTTTTATTAACTGGAAAAAGAAGGAACATAGAATGGGTGGGCAAATGCAGAATGAAGTTTCAACCAAGAGAATTTGGACCACATGAAACAAATTATCCAATGAGTAGGGGCAGCATAGGAAATAAGGAGTAAAATTTGAAAAACAATATTTGAAATTCCACTAAGAAATCCTGTTTTGCAAAGAGAAAGAACTATAATTAGGGGGAATGCTATACAGCTATCATAGGATATCAGTCATATGACTTGAAATTCTTGTGCCTAGGGCAAGGGGAAGAAGCAAGTGGCACAGAACAGGATCCTTGCATCAAAGGAACAATCACCACCAAGACTGGGAATCCTGACCCTCTTGTGAAGATTCCAAAATGTGACGCTGGCTGCATTGAGAACTCACTTGGCCTTACAAACATCATTTTGCCTTCAGAAGATCTCCTTTCATTTCTTAAGGTATTTTTGAATTGGTTCAGAATATTTGGCTGAAATGAGCTATGGTATTTATAGACAAATAGGGGCCACAATAAAACATGTGATGCCACTATTCAGGATTCTAACTATTTCATTCTGGTCTCCGCCCCTTCCTCTGCCTAGTTTTCCATTTGCCAACAGTCAGTAAACATTCAGTGTCTGTCCTTGGTATTGTTTCTTCCCTAGAATTTTTTCTAATTTTTAAAAAATATTTATACAATCAGGATGCCCTCAGGTCAGCTGATCTCTGTCTTTTGTGTGTGAGTGTTGTCACTTTGGCTTCATAAGCAACAACAGTCTAAGCCTGGATGTTGGAGCAACTGGAGCTGGCAACAAAATGTTGACGTGTACAGTGCTTGTCCTCACAATTCCATTCTGACACCTCCAAGTATGCTGTTCCCCCATCAACAGTTTGTAGGAATTTCATATCCACTGAATACATTCCGGTACTTGTGATTTTATTCTAGGGGATGTGGGAATGGAGATCAATAAATCATGGATTTGTCAGTTTATTTTATGGGCAGCTCTCAATTCTATCTCTCAGGATGTTTTTTAAGTAGCTTCTTAGTGTGCACCGGGAAATAACCTACCCAGAAAATGAAATGTTAATCTTTCTTATATTTGTCAATCTTTTCTTCCTTTAGCCTCTCTTCCAGGCACTGCATTTCCTTTCTTCTCTCACCTGAATCTTTATTTTGCTCTGAACAATCAGTGTTCTACGGCCGTTCTGGTTTAGTTCCTCTGGTAATGGAAATGGAATCTGAGTCTACCACATTTGTTTTAACCATTGCTTCATATGTGGAATAACAACCCTTAAAAAAGGATCACCCACCCCCATCTCTTCACAGACTAAGAATCTTCCACTGTAGCCTGTTGAAGGCTTTCACAGTATTAAGGGAGGCAGTAGCAAGTGATTTAGCCCTGTTTCATGTACAGCCGCCCCTGAACATTTTCTAGGTTGGGGGTCCAGAAGCCCTGCATATATATATGTGTGAAGTATATTGTGTGAAGAGAAGTGTTAAGCAAAGGTGTCCACAAGAACAAGAACTTTCTCCTCTATTTAGTACAGCAAATATCAAAGTGTGTGTGTTTCTGTGGGAAGCGGGCTGAGGCATGGTGGGGAGAGGGCTCCAAACTAGGTCAGGGAAAGGGGGTAAGTCAGTATGGTAGCCCTCTACTTCCTCTCTCTTGCCCATCTCCTTCTTTGGGTGTGGGAAGGAGGGTTGGGAGAGGGTTTGTGGTGCTGAGAAATTGGGCTGCAGTCCATCCTTAGCTGGCCAGAATGAGACTGGTGGAAGAGGAGGAGGAGGCTCATAGGCAGGTTTTTAAAAGGGCTGCACAGCCGGTTTGGAGTCACTGAGAGGGAAGGTTCCCTGAGATAAGTGCCTGAAATGGGATACATAGATTGGAGAAACTTGCCAATAATCAAGTCCATGAAACCTGCAAATGTGGAGGGATGACTGTACTCTGGAAAATAATATTGAAACATCTGATTGTGTCTACTATTAGTCTTGCCCTAATGAATCCAAATTGGTATGAATGAATATAATAGCTAGCCAGGTCTCCTAATCAGTTGGCTAATATCCTGGTAAAAAAATTGGTGTCCTAGTGACAGTCTGAGGAAAGATTATTTTGTGAAATTCATTTATTTCTTATTTCTTGCTTATTGTAATATTCAAGAAAAGGAGTGATTTTTTTCCTATTTCATTTTTTACAGCATGAAATCACAACAAAAGAAGAATGGAATAAACTGATAGATCTGCTCACAGAATTCCAGAGGAAGGATATAGATTTTATTTATAGCAATCTTGAAAACATTTTATTGTTACCTGTTAATATATTTCAGGAACCAATGCATGTGCCCAATCTTTTACATAAGAAATTTACAAAAAGTTCTTCAAATAATGGACCTATTGACAGTGACTGCTTGGGAAAAGCTAGTTCTGTGAAAAAGGCTAAGCAGACAAAGCGCCGAAGGAAAACAGCCATATTGGATGATAGTGATTTATTTGAGAGTGAATTAAACTATTCTGGATTAATCACTGTCCCATCTGACACATCTAGCTCATGCTTAGAAGAAAAACCTCAGTGCAATAGCACAGTGGCACTGAATGATCAAACAACAGCACAAGCAAAAGGCTGTGCTCTTACATTCCAGTGTCTAAATTCACTAGCTGAATTTGTGGACAATATGTCTCTCTTAGACTGTTGCTTCAGCTGGAGGACTCAGGAATCAACGCAGTCTTGTAAATATGAGGAATTTATTTGGACAAAAGGAAAGATCAAAGATGGTCTATCTGATGAGTTTAGTGTAGAGGATACTGACTGGTGGAGCTCCCAAAGCTCTATTGAACTAAAAGCAACTGTCGAGGCACTAAATTTTAATAAATGCTTTAAGAGTATTTCAAGAGTAATGGAAAATGTGTTGAGCACTAACAGAACTCCTGGAAAGAATGAATTTGAAGGTGTTCCCCTCCGTATTTCAAAGGATCAACCCAATTTATTCTTTGGCCAGCTAGCAGCTAATTCAAGGTAAGGTCAACATTCTGTCAGGGTATATTGTGTGAAGAGAAGTGTTAAGCAAAGGTGTCCACAAGAACAAGAACTTTCTCCTCTATTTAGTATTGCAAATATTTTTTTGTTACCACTAAAGAACTGAAACAAATGAGGTAGCTGAGGATGGAGTTAACACAGGCACTCCATGTATTCTTTGAAATAGCTATGGAATTTTGGCTCAAGATTAAAAGTCATTTTTCTTAAAATGCAGAGTTTAATAATTAAAAACATAGTTATATTCTCATAAACTTATGGTCTTGGAACTGCTGGGCCTGGTTTTTGATGTACAATTCTCTCTCCACATTTGTGAGTTTCACTTTTGCTAATTTGATTATTTGTGTCCGCTTTCCCTCTCATTTCCCCCTCCCACCCCATTCCCACGCTGCTTGCTCTTCCCATTCTCCCTGCTCCCCATGTAGGTGCGCCCTGTAAAGGTGGCAGGGAGCTCCAGGGAGGGCAATCACCAGTTCCCCATGCTCCTTCTACCTTCCCCACCACAGGTGCAGGCACATCTGTGTGGGGGGCAAGAAGGTCCAGGGAGGGTGATTGCCAGTTCCTCACACTCCTCCCGCCTCCCTCACTACTGCCGCAGGTGTGGGCGCATGGGGGGGGCAAGAAGATCCAGGGAGGGCAATTGTCAGTTCTTCTTCGTGGTCTCTGTGCCTCACACACTAGGCGCCTTCCAGGGAGGGCAACTGTCAGTTCCCTGCATTCTTCCTGCAGCTGCCACTGGTGCAGGCGCGCCTTGCATGGGTGGCAGAAGGCGCAGCGATGGCAATCACCTGTTCCCTGCCTCCCTGTCCCTGCCTGGGTGGGTGCACCTGCCGGGCAGAAGCTTGTAGGGAGGGTGCCCTATTTGCAATTATTTGACATTCATGAGGGATCTGTGTCCATATTCCTCGTGAATATGGAGGGCCTACTGTATTTTGTTGGTTATATTGCCTAACTAAGGCATGATAGTGAAAGATTTTTGAATATCTATATCTATATATCAATCTATTTATCTATTTAAACTTTCTGAAGGGAGTAGTCTTAACACAGAAACATGTTGAGTCAACTTTCTGTTAGTCTCTAACACCTTGCCATAGTGTGTTCCAATTTCTGATACTTTTCTACAGCAATAAGATATGGATGATAGGTAGATTCAGCCCCACTTACGCACATGCACCTTTTGCATTTTTGAATCAGGCTAAGCTCATCTGTGCTTTATATGGGTTTGGGTAGACTTGCATTAAAAAAATAGGTTGAGTCCAGAATTCCTATGAATGGAACTTTGCTAATGTAAAACTTCAAGCAGAGAAGAGTGCAATTTTCTTGCCCCCTCCCCCGCTTTACTTTGTACTAGAGGGTTTGCAGAAAAGTCTGCGAGATAGTACAGAGGGTAAGGTGCTGTAGGCAGAAGAGGGAATTGATGAAAATCGCATCTACTCCCTACTCCCTCAAAAAGAAGGAGCCCTTCTGTTCACCTAAGGGCATGTTTGAATCCAGCCTGTAATGCAGAGATTATACAGGGCATGCCACATGCTTGAGGCAACTTCCAAGGGTAGCTTGCACTTCCCCGTGGATTTTTTTTAAGTTGACATTGGTTTTTAGTTGGCAGCCATCTACTAACAACACTGATGGGACAACAAATACCACATTCAGTTTAGTCTTTTTTTGTTTAATATCATAGTTAATATCATTCAGCCAACTTAACTACGCGGAAGGCTCATTTATATATCAGTATCAATTGAACAGAGTACCTGTTTGGTCTAGTGGTTTAAGAGTTGGACTACAGCCCTGGAGACCAGGCTTCAGTTCCCCACTCAGCCAGGGAAACCCACTGGGCATCCTTGAGTGCACCACATACTCTGAGCTCCAGAAACCCCATGATAACAAGAGAAATGAAATAAAGGCACACAAGAAAAAAAACAGTTAAATAATCAAATATGAATGAAAGGATTTTATTTATGAGTGGGAGGAATTTTAATGAATTTAATCAATTTCAAGAATTATTTATTTTACCTATAGATAGCTGTTTTTTAATGTATTTTTAACTTAAAAGCTTTTTAAAAAGAGAGGAACAAGCATATGGCCTCACTGCTCTCGGCCAACCTGAAAAGTAGCTTTAGGCTCCATGTTTGTTGCTCACCCCAGCTGTAATGTTCAGAATATTTGCTTTTAATTATATGCTCTTCTAAGACTTCTGAAATTAGCTTTAGAAATGGAATTAGATACTAGTTAAACATAACTTGACATTGGTTGTACAGGGGTTGAGCCCATCTTTTTAAAATTTAAGCTTCAGCGATACTAGTTAAACCATGATACAATGTCTTTCTTTTTGCAGAATTCACCATAATGCACAGAAGAGGTTAGAATTAATCAAAACGGTATTTTCAGGTAGAATGCCTTTAAATTATAGTAACAGACAGGCAAGTGTAATCGAATATCTGCCCACTCTCCGCAACATCTGCAAATCAGAGAAGCAGAAAGAACAAGGGAAAACAAAAAGAAGGTAACTTTCCATTTACTTCATGAATAGCACAAATCTATTCATGTTTTTTCAGAAATAAATAGCTTTGTGTTCAGTCTGCCTTACTGCCGGGAAAATGTGCATATGATTATAATCCCTCATGTGTGTCAGAGTGATATGTGTACAACACAAAACTCTTTAAATATCCTGTTGGAATTAGTTGAGTGAATGACTTCATATAGTTTTCATCACAGTACATTTGTGAGAATAAGTTCCTTTTTTTTCTTCCTTTTTCTAACAGGTTTCTTCACTACCTTGAAGGAATTCATCTTCCCAAAGAAATTTTGAATAGTCTGGCAACAGACTTCCCTTAAAATAACTCATGATAGTGACTTTGTACATGTAAAGAAACATTACTGTATATTCAAAGTGCTTGTTTATATTTTGAATTTTTTAAGTATTTAAAAAACAGACTGTATATATTTTCTGTCAAGGTGCTTTTCACATTCAAAATGGTGCTTCCTTGGTGCAGAAATCTTCACCTGATGAGTCTAAATACAGCCTAATCGTTGAAGCGTATCAAGCCTGTTGTTATGTCTACTGGAATGACCATTACTGCAATGACTTTTGTCTTCTTTTAAGGAAATGGATTCTACTGTCAAGTTGTTACTACCAATAATTTCCACCTCCATTGGTATCTTCTATCATATTACTTGAACTGCCAAACTGCTTTAGGGTTCTTCATATGTATGCACAAAGATCAATATGATCAGGAAGCAGAAACAGTTTTGTCAGTGCCTTTTTATACTAATAGTACTTTGAGGTCATGTAGGAATATTTACAACCAACCCTGTATCTTTTATTTTTATACTATGTTTTATTTTTATTACTGCTTCACTGAGTTTCTCTTGGCCAAGTTTGTTTTTGTATCCACAGTGAAATAATAAATATCTGAATGGATTTTTTTGCAGCTTCTTGTATGGTGACGTTTGAGGTGTGAAAACATGTTCTGTGTTTTGTTCTGATTAATTGTTCTTACGTTTTAGGATGCTACCTGCCTAAATACGTACATTTTTACTATATTCCTAGGTCCACTCAGAAAGTGTCCCTGTCTTACCCACACTAAAAAAGGTAGTTAAGGAAGAAATGATTGTCAAGATCCTATGCACATTTAGAACAGTGTAAATACAGGCCAGTGTACCTCACAGTTGTGCAACCAATTACAAGGCAAGCACCGTAGCCTTGAACTGACTCCTTGCCTAACTGTGTCAAACACCTCTCACACATAAAATCAAAAGAAAGAGAGAAGGTTCTGTGTGGTTTTTAAAAAAGTGCAACCACTTGCATAACTACATTTGTAATAGTATAGTGCTCCAACACAACTGAAGCCTAAGAATACTATGTTTTGTAGCTGTTAAACCCTACTACACGTTGTCCAGTTGGAAAAATAGCTGTATTAGAACTCTGTTTGATGCAGCCCCCGTGTCCAAAAGCACTGCAGTTGATTTTACCCTTTATTTAAACATTCTGGGGGCTCCAAATGTTTAAATTAGTTTATTTTATACCATGTGCAGCAACTCTTTCGAGACATGATAATCCTCTGATTTTAAAATCTCTGAAGTTATAAGGTAATAAAACTCTGAAAGGAAATTCTGATAGTTTTGACATAGGAAAAGTATCTGCACAGTTTATAGATTGTAACATTTCAGTAGTGCTGAGGTGCTACTAAAGATGTTCTTTGTGGTCTCTGTGACTCACACAAATGGGTTATCTGCGCCTGCACAGTGCAGTGTTCGGAACCTTCTAGAGCCTAGAGATAGGCATTTTAGCAGGAACCCCACCCCTATCCCTTGAGGCTATAAAACCACATTCCCATTCAAACTGCTGACTTCTTTTATTTCGCTGCAACAGCAGCAGTGCTGTTGGAGCCATCTATCCTTCATGATAATCTTGAATCGAACTTGTTCTTTTGGTTTTTCAATTCTCTCTAGGCATTTTGGCTTGGCTCTTTCTGGTTATTGGTTTGGACTGTTCTTTTGCTTTTTGTCTTTTTCTCCTTTTGGACTGCCCTTTTCTTGGTTGACATTCTCCAGTGTATGGTCTCTGCAGTAGTCTTCAAAGACTGCAGTGCATGCTGTGGCAAAATCCCTGATAAGGATGGCCATTCCAACTGCCTCTTTTACCTTGGGAAAGGGCACAATATGGGATCCTGTGCCCACTGCCAACTTTTAACCCCCCCAAACAAGGTGCAAGAGGGCTGCATGACTTAAAGCTCTCCTGTGAGAGAAGGTTCTTAGCACATTTGATATGGCAACTCAGAACAGGCCCTCATACTTGCCCTTTGTTATCGTCACATAAACCTTGGCTTGGTCCTTCACACAACCTTGTCCACTTATGTCCTGCTTGACCTGCTGGTCCTCTGGCTGTTGCCTTAGGCAGCCAAGGAACTGGCAGTTTGAGCAGGAATGTGGCTTTATGGCCTCAGGGGATGGAGGCGGGGTTCCCGCCAAAATGCCTGTCTTAGGCTCTAGAAGGTTCCAAACACTGCACTGCGCAAGTGCAGATGACTCATTTGTGTGAGTTCACAGATGACCACTCAAAGAACCACAGTTACAGGTAAGCACTGTTCTTCCTCAAGACCACAAAATTGTCCAACATTCCACTTCTAAATTCCACTTCCATTTATAATTTAATTCCTTGAAATAATCAGAACATTCAATTGAGTGATAAACTGTAAAAATAAAACAAGCAATCACTTGCCACTAAGTGGAGATTTACTCAAGAAGGTTGTGGTAACTAGCTTATTTTGGACTTCATATAGTGCTTTATAACTGAGTGTAAAAGCCACTCTAGCACTTTTCCAGACAGTACAACTCCACCAGTGCTGTTGCTATGTTCTTGCATAAAGTCAGCTACACAGTTACTACAACCTCCTGCAGCACATACACCGTTTCTTCAAAAATATATTCCAAAAATCATATACATCAATAAGTTTAATGAAATCGAGTAACAATTAATCAGTGTTATTCAGAAGCTCATAAAAAGCTACTGCCTGTAGCAGTGAGTCACATAGCTCCTCATCTCGCCTTTGTTTATTTGAGGACAATAAATTTCTATAATGAACTACTTGGTCTTTTGGAAAGCTCACACGGGGCTCAGCTTGTGTAACAGACTCCGAGAGGAACTGTTTTACTAGATCGATTCCACTAGTTCGGGCATCTCCCACCATTAGTCCAAAGTATTTTCCTACAGCACTTCGAGCCATACTTAGTACTTTGCGCTGGCCATCCTGTGCAAATGTTTTGTGTAACAATGCATACAGCATAGCTTCCACTGTACGGAGATGTAATGTTACTGGAAACAAACTTGCATTCAGAATAGAGAGTCCACTTTTTTCTAAAATGTAAAAATCTGCTTCTGGAATCTTTGACACAACAGAAGAAATCTGAAATAAAAATGATGAATATATAAAGGAAGGCGTAACTTCTGATTCATCCCACCTGTAGTCCCCAGAAAATTCCAAGAACTGGGGAATCTTTCGAACAGTCAAGAACATAGCAATGGTGTGTTGCAGAGGGAACTATCAAAATTTGATTCTCTCTCCAGAAGCATTATCAGCAGAACTCTGCTCAGAGATTCTCCAGCCAGCAGGACTAAATTAGATCTATACAATCCCTCGCAGGAAGGAAGACACACCTTCCGCATCAGCTACCAAAATGCTTTGAGACATTGTTTATACTTCCATTCTATGAGGAACAACACAATCAAAGTAAGGATGCTCAGACTTTGATTCAGCAGATGACAAAAATGGTCTGATGTCCAAATAATGTAGCTAAAATCCTAGCATTCTGGACACAATTCAGAGACCTTGACAGATAGCACATGGCCATGCTATTCCTACAATGAACGCATTGAAAAAATGGGCATTGAAATTTGATGTTGCTTACCTCTTCAAGATACATTGCTGGTATGTAAGTTCCTTTCATAAATACTGTGCATTCTTGCTGTTGCCAGTCTCGAATGGCCAAGTGTCTATTAACATGAGCCCACGCAATTTTGCGGGTGCCAAAAACAATAGATACAATGCTGTTGGCTGCCTAAAACGGGAGCACAGGAAAAGTTTATCACTATCTGCAAACTCTTTTCTATCAGAAATCATTCTCACTCCCCCCCTCCACGCTAGAATGAGGGGTATAAACCTCAAAAACAAACCTGTTATTTCAATTTTACGAAAGAATACTGATGATAAGTCTCAAATGTTTGTAAACATTGAGGAGCACGTCTTCACAATGAGGCTGAGCTCCTACACTGCAAGCATAGTGTAAAAGTTCTGCAGGTGGAACTGAGCTAGAGCTCCCTGCTCACCACCCTTAACTCACGGTTTGATGCGATAGCCCTCATGAATGACCATTCCATGGCTAATGGAGAGCACAGGGGATCAAAGAAGCCTCTATAAGTCATAGAATGGCTTTTCAGGGGGGCTTTTACAGCAAAAACATGCATCCAGGGGAGTTTTGGTTGTTGCAGAAAGTAGAAGAGAATACCAATCTCTGCAACGAGGGGGGAAAAAGCATACACAGATGTAAGGTGGACTTATGCTTGTATGTGTCACTAACAGCATGCTGGACTTGAGCTTTAGGTTTGTGCACCATTCTTTAGAACAAAATATTTCATGTGAATCAGAGCATAAACTTTAAGAGCCTACATAAGAAAGCCCCCATTCTGCAATCTCTGCCACAAAAAAAAGAAATGATGGATGAGTTGACTCAGCAGGCTTGCATAGGTACTTAGATCACAGAATTTTAGAATGACAGAGCTGGAAGCGGCTCCATGGGCCATCAGCTCCAACCCCACTCTGCTCAGTGCAGGATCTCCATGTTAAGCATGCTCAGAAGCTAACTATCCAGCCTCTCTCTGAAGACATCCAGAGAGAGGAGACCCTACCACCACTCTAGGCAATTGGTTCCAATGCCAAACCATTCAATCAAAAAGTTTCTTCAAACATTCAATCAAAATCTACCCTCCTGTAACTTAAAACCATTTGACATAATTCTACCCTCTAAGGCAACAGAGGACAAGCTGGCACACTCCATTCAGCAGCAGAAGCAGCCCTTTAAGTATCTAAATAGTACAATCATACCACCTCTCAGTGTTCTCCTCACCAAGCTGAACATGCCCAGCTCCTTCAACCTCTCCTACGTTTTGTTCTCCATACCTCTTATCATCCTCATTACCCCTTTCTGAATCTGCTCCAACTTGTTTATATTCTTAATATGAGTTGCTCAGAACTGAACACAGTACTCCGAATCTAGAAATATATGTATCCTGGTACCTTTTAATTTGCTATATGTCAGCTCTTATTTTGCTTTTAAAAGTCTGCCAGACCTGTTGGAAGGTGAGCTCAATGAATGCTCCTCCTTTTGTTGTCACTATGACCAGCCATTTCAGCAGGCTCCAGCAACATGATAAGAGGTAGACAGCAGGGTCTTGCCACTAGCTCTGCTGAAACTAATTTCCTTTTTCCCCTTAATCATTTACCTAGACTGTAAGCCTGTAGGCAGGGACTGTCTTGTTTTTATTGACTGGACATAAACTGCTGCCAGAGTTTGTTTGGCTAGAAGGAGCATAAAATGCTGTAAAATAAACAAACTGTGTATTGCTTGTAACTAGTTCCCACACCCGAAGGAACTTTTGCTTTGTGTTTGTTGACAAGGAACTTCCTCTCCTAAACAGCAACTCTAGTCTGATAATGAAAACAGTTTTTAAGTAGGTTATGTTAGCATCTGGTGAGAGAAGAACTGCTGAAATAGCAAAAGTATCATCCTGGGCACACGCATGCCCTTTAATAAGCCTAAATCAGCTGTCTGAATTTCTGCTGTTTCATGGCATTGCACTTGGACAATCTCAGATGTTAAGAGTCATGTAGTTCAGTTTCTTTCATATATAAACAGAACTAAGCCTTACTGAATTCCAAGTTGCATGCAAGCAAATATTTCATATCAGTATATGGAGAAAAATATTATTTATAAAAAAGCAGAAATCCCCCCACTGCCCAAAATGGAAAAAATACCTCCAATCTCTCCCTTTCTATTTCAGGTTTGATATATTTCATTACAGACACCAGATTGTTTGTTCTTCTCTCTTTCCTTTCTTCTTTTGCAAGGGGATTGAGTATAAAGTTGCACACTTTAACAGCTGTTTTATACTGAAAAAGAGGCACATCTAGTAAGCTTTGTAAGTCCTGAAATGGCCCATGCTTTTCCCTGTACTTTATTACATTAGCAGACTTTCTTCCTCGCATTAGTTTCACAGCTGAAAGTTCTTCTTCAGATGCTGAATTGAGTAGCTGCAAAACAGCAGATCTCTGTTCAGAAGAGTACAAGTCATCTATTCCACATTTTGCTTCCTTCAAATTCTCAGCTGCTGATGCAGAGTCCTGTTGTATGACAAACGTTGACTTCTTGTAACACAATAGACCCCACGATGACCCAGCTGGAACAGGAAGAAAGCATCTGCTTCCTGTGGGAAAAAAGGGAGTCCATCACATAGTCATATCCAGCATCAGTAACAGAATTAGCTGAAGCAGCCAACTCATAGAATACAAAGTAAAATATATCTCTATCTCCTCAGTATCAGGAATTTCTATAAGTTCCTCTCCAGATCCTTCCAAATAGGAATTATCTTTTGAATGCACTGCAAACAGGCAGGGAGCAGTTTTGTAGATGAACCATTTTGCATTACGGTATGTGATGATGATATGTAATGTGATAATGTAAGAAACTCTACCTGCTGAATTTTGTGCAATACAACTACTTAAGGTACAACCAGGAAGTCATCCAGATACTGGAGTAAACATGCATAATATAAAGCAATAAAGGTAGACTGCAAGCAGTCATCTCCTTTGGCCAATCTTCAATCTGAAATAAAGCCTGGGGATTTTGATTTAGGGGAAAAACACTATTCAGAACTACAGTGGACCCTACAGATCCAGGATGTTTGGTTCCATGACCCCCTGCAGATGCCAAAAAATGTGAATGATCAGATCTCATATTATCAAATCGCAGCAACATGCATGTGGACACTTCAGCATGTCTGCATTCACATCGTCATCATTTTGTGTATAAGTCACAACAGTCCACAGTCAGTGGAAATCACAGATTCAGAGACTGAAGATCTGGAGAGTCCACTGTACATGTGAGTGAAAATGTTAAACAGATGCTATAATGCAGGGTAGGAATCATGCAACTCTCCAGATGTTGTTAGACTGCAAATCCCAGCAGGTTTAGCCAACATACCCTGTGGTGACGGATGTTGAGAGCTGCAGTCCAACAACTGGAAGTGATCTGATTTCGACCAGTGCTTTGAAAATCTCTTGCCCCAGGTACTATGCATTAATCCTACACCGCCCTGCCCTGCTCTGCTAGATCAGACCCATGATCCCTCTAGCCCAGCATTCCGTTTCTCACAGTGACCAGTCACAGATACCAGTGTATCAGAAACCCAGTAACCCTCTCTGGTTCTGGCATCTCAGCAACTGACAGTCATTGGCTTACCAAGTCTGAACTGGAGGTTCTACAATGTCACTGTTTATAATAGGTACTGGCATAGGTACCTGTTCCCCATGAATTTGTCTTACTGAGGGACAGGAGAACTGGCCGACGGAGCAGATGTGATCCATGCAGTTTTCCATCCAACCCACCACATCTTTTGCCATTACCTCAAGTCTGAATCCTACTATTATTTCCAACAAGGACAGACCCCTTTATTCCATGGAACATGTGTAAGTACTGAATTCCCATGTAACCAGTGATTCATTAGGTCTACTCCAATTGTAGCTAATGTTAGGATTTAGGCCAACAGCTTATCTCAAGCTAAGAGAATAGACTCTAACGTGTATTAACCCCCTCATGGTAATCAATTTCATAAATCAATCTAGCATTGTGGAAAATGCTTTTGCCTCTTCCCAAACATTATAGTAATTTATATCACAAGATAAAATTATGCGTGTTCTAATATTATGAGAAAATTGTGTTGTTTGTTGTAGGCACCTCATACCACGCAAAATTTTACAAGCTTCTTTCATATATCTATCCTCATTTGCCTCCCCCAACCTAAAAAGTCCAAGGCAAAATGTTTCAGACTTTCTACATTTATGACCTCTTTCCACAACAGTGTCTATGAATTCTCTACACATCACAGAGGATACTGTCACAAACACTAAAGCAAAATTCTTCCTGTGGAAACTTGAATCTGTAAAAGTTAATTAACAACAAAAAGCTTCTAAATTTATATGTTTTATGTTTTGTTAAACCTAGAGCCCTATGTCCCTGCCTACCTAATGAGACAACTGTCCATAATGACTTTTATTTTGATGATATCCTGTATTTGCCTTTCCATGATGTCAATTTCACAAGTCATTTCTGTAAATAAAGAACCTTGGGCTTTTTAACTAAAGAGAAGCTTCTTGTATCAAGTTTTCATTCTCCAAATGATACTAAACAGCCATGCTCTCTGAAGTCCATGTTTCTCTACTAAGAGGACTGAGACTTTTTGATTTGGCTCAGCTGTTAGTTCCTGGAATGGATCTGCTATTGTTGCTGTTGTGTACCTTCAAGTCATTTCAGACGTATGGCAACCCTATCACACGGTTTTATGCGGCTGAGAGTGTGTGATGCTCCCAAGATCATCCAGTGGGTTTCCTTGGCTGAACGGGGAATCAAATCCTGGTCTCCAGGATTGTAGTCCAATGCTCAAACCACTATATCACACTGGCTCTCCAGATTTTCTGTAGTGTGTACAAAGAAGTACCTCTCTGTTCTATCAGTTGTGACACATAAGTTTAGATGTCTAAGGACCTGGAAACGATATTTTATTTGAATATTTAACATGGCTGCAGTGTTAAAGTAACTGAATACATTCTGATTTGGGTAAATTCTTAAGAAATATTTCCCTTAACTAAATTACTAAACAGATAAATGGTAACTCTTTTGTGTAGTTGCATAGAGAGAGACTGCCAGAGTTGCTACTGTTGTTTGACGCCAATGAGAGACATCAAGAGCCCCACTCACTAATTGCTCTGTTCACATCTTGCAAACTCAGTGGCTTCCTTGATTAAATCAATCCACCCTTACCTGTTCTATTCCTGGCTGGATAAGGGCCAGATCTCAGAGGAATTACCTTTATTTCTAACAATGGAGGAAAAAGTTTACTTCTTTGCCTTGCCTTTGTGTCTCAAGCGCCCTACGGCCACCAACAAGAGTGGCTTTTACCTGCATCAAACCTCCCTCCACCACATCCCAAACTCATCTTTTAACATATCAATAAAAAGAAAGGGAAGGGAGAAAAAAATCTAGCAGCACCTTTACAACTGATTTTGATTTTTTTTTTTCTGCATGAACTTCTGTGGATATCCATCCATTTTTTCAGATGCAATTGTGAGTGGGTCGAAATCTTGTACCCACCATATCCCAACGGGCTGGACACGGAGCTGAGATGAGCTCTGAAACCGGGTAGGAAGTGAGGCAGCAACACACAATGCAAAGTATGTAGTACAATAAAACACACAAAAGAGTTTCTTTGGCCAAAGATCCTGCTGATAATCAGAACTGCGTCCAGTCCAACCTACTAGCAGTAGTGATCCAGAAGGATAACTTTAAGCTTCGTGTTTTCATACTATTTTCTTGATTAGGAAAGCAGAATAAAACATACATCATCAAGGTTAGTACTCTGAGTACTCCTTATTTCTTATCTAATTCTTCCATCAGCTGTCTGGAAGAACAGAGCAGTGTGTAACTATCATAATGTTCACAAACAAAGTCTGCCACTGATGTAACAAATATACTCCTGATTTCAGCAATAACAGTTTCATACAGAAGTTAACAAAACAGAGGTTATTCATATAATTTGTCAACAGAAGCAGTCAACCAATATTCTTGTTAATCATATTAATGAGAGGGCAACTGAGAATCTTCTAACATCCCCCAGGTACATTTTAAGCCAACGCAATCAGCAATCTCCTTTCCTCCTTTTAGGCAACAGCCTTAGAACAGGGCTATTTCTCTGAACTCTCAAGGCAGAGGCATCTCTGTGACCCTCTGTGCTCACATTTCTTTCCTTACAATGACTTTTAACACCCACGACTGAAGAAGCAGCTTGTGTGAGCTCAGGAAGGCTGCGTAATGCACTCTGCGCCTTTAATCACCGTACTGTGTCTTTCGGATTTTGTGAAGTAATTACAGACAGCATAACTCAGCACCACCCAGGAATGTATCAGTACTGAAACTTTCCCTTCCAGAGCCCAGGCCGTGGGCAAACCGCCGACACCACATGGGAAACCGTCCCCCTCTCTCCCTACCTGTCCGGAGAAGGTTGTGGAGCCCTTTCACGTTCATCTTCCCCCTTCTCCTATGCGGTGTTACACTTTTTTCCTTCCCCCAGTCCTGCTGCATGCCGTTAATCCTTCCCCCCGGGGCGCAAAGCTAATACGAATGGTTCCGTCACAACAGAAAAGGGCTCCCCCAAGTGGCCTCCTGGAAATCGAAAGCTCAGCTTCCTCCACTGAATAAGGAAGAGAAGAAGCTGAAGGACAAGCTCTCGTTTTTTCTCCTCTTTCCTTTTAAGTTCCGAAGCAGATCAGTCGTAATAGAAACTGAAAGCCCTTTAGATCTCTGCCTCCTTGAATCATGGATCTGGATAAAAATCTGCAAGATGAACTAACCTGTTGCCTTTGTTTGGACTTCTTTAACAGTCCAGTATTGATTATCAGATGTTCTCACAGCTTCTGCAAAGGGTGCATCTCTCAGCACTGCCAAGAAATGAAGACAAAGGCATTCTGTCCCAAGTGCAGGGGCAAGCTTCATCCAAATGACTTGGTAGACAACCGATCACTGGCCAACATAGTGGAAATTTTCCAGCAGATGAAGAAGACAACACCAAGAATGCAGTCAAGGAAGCCAGACTACTGCCAGAAACTGATGGAACTCACCTGGAGGGATGACCAAGGACATTCTCCTCATCTGCTCAAGGTGTGTGCCTTCATGGCGAGAGATCCCCTTCCTACACATGTATGTTTGTCAGTAGGTGGCTGCAACATCTAGCGATGGTTTGTGAAGGAATTCCTACCACAAATCAAACACTACTGGCATAAATGTCACATCAGAGATGTTACCTGTCTGAAGGAGCATTTGGCTAAGAGGAGTTTTAACCTGAGATTAAAATCTGAGGGTGGGAAATATCAACTAGTGTAGGAGTTACGCACTGTAGTCACTAATTTGGTTAGTGGTACCAAGTACTGGTAGCTCCTGGCATGGAGCTCCTGCATGGAGAAACGTACAAACCTACTGATCCAGAGATGCCCTTGAAAATTATGCAGGATGGGAGGATATACAGGTTTTTGTGTTCAGAGTTTCTGGTATGCTGGGACTCCCCAGTGTTGATCACTTAAACCCATTTCTTTTGCTTATAGCATACATGTAAAAAAAAAATCTACATTTTCTAAAGAGACAGTCCTATTTATTTGTTGCAACAAAACCAACAAAGAGTCCAATGGTGTCTTATACATTCACATTATAGTATATTATAGTATTGAAGCTTTTGTTGATGATAGCCCATTTCATCAGGCGCAAGTCTAAATTATATATGCTTAAGCTTCACTTAGAAATGTAACAAGGTGTGTTTCTTCATTTCCACCCACACACATACCTCATCTGTGTATGGCTACCAACAGAATACAACACTTCATCCATCTGTCACAATGGTCTGTGGTTTACAAAACCTTATGCCACTATAAAGATGCCACAAGGCTCTTTTGCTGCAATAGACTAATATTGTGTTGTGTGCCTTCAAGTCCTAACTTATGGCAACCCTACGGTGAACCTATCACGGGGGTTTCTGGGGGCTGAACCTATCACAGGAGTTTCTGGGGGCTGGACCTATCACGAGGGTTTCTGGGGGCTGAACCTATCACGGGGGTTTCTGGGGCCAAGGTTGCCCTGTAGCTTTCTGTGGCTGAGCAGGGAATCGAACCCTGGTCTCCTGGGTCATAGCCCAACTCTCAAACTATAACACTGGAAATAATGATACATGTGCCTCTGCATGTGTAAAATATTTCCATCACGAACTTTGCCTTCTTAACCACTGAGGAAATGCTCTGAAGTGTCTAGGATTAATGGGAAGAAGGAAACCCAACACAGCGTAGTTTGTGTGCTGTACTAGGACTCTGAAAGACCATGGTTCGAATGTCCACTCCGCTGTGGAGACCCACCTGGGTGGTTGTGGGCAAGTTGCACTCAACTTCCTCAGACCAAGACAAGGGCAAGCCTTCTTTGAACAAGTTTTGCCTCTGTAAACTGAGGGCCTTTCTGCCCTACACTGTGATAGTGCTGTTATTCCACTTTCACCCTCCTGTGGAATCCTGGGGTGTGCAGTTGAGGGAGGGGCATTTAGGATTCTCAGGATGGGGCCATTTCCACACTAGCTTGTTAGAGCGGTATGATTCCACTTTCAACATCCTATGGAATCCTGGGGTTTGCGGTTTAGGGAGGGGCCGGCTAACTTATAGGCACTAGCCTATAAGAGGCTAGTGCGGAAATGGCCTGGGAGCAATTTGGCCTCAGGAAACTACAAACCCCAGGATTCCACAGGATGTTGAAGGTGGAATAAGGGCACTATGAACAGTCTGGGGCGGGAACCAGTCGAGACAGGGTGGCAGTAAGTCCGAATGGCCTCGAAGGCACAGAAAGCGAAAGTTTTTCATGCTGCTCTGGCAGTGGCTTGCTAGCGGAAACGGAGGAAGCGCCTCCGGTTTGGAAACGCTGCTGCTGTTCGGCCGGCCGCCTTCCGCAGGGCGCAGCTGAATGGAAAGGGGGCGAGACCAGTGGCCCCGCGCCCCCTGCAGCCCCGCCTCGGGCCCCAAAGCCAGGCGCTGGCGCTCGGCTCCGCTGCCTCCGGGCCACGCCGCTCGGCCCCGCCTCCGCCCCCTGGGCCCGAGTCCTCCCCCTCGCCAGGAGCAACCGGGGCGGCCCCGGCAGGACTCCTCCCAGGCGGGCCCGCCCGCCGTTTCCCGGGGCGCGCGCCCGCCATGGCTGCGGGGGAGGCCGCCGCCGCCGCCGCCGCCGCCGCCGCTGGGAGGGGTCCGGTGGCGGTGTGGCTTCAGGAGGAGGACGTGCAGTGCCCCATCTGCATCGGCCCGCTGAGCAGCCCGACCACCCTCCTGTGCGGCCACAGCTTCTGCCGGGGCTGCATCCGGCGGTGGGGGAGGGCGAGCGGCGCTGCTGCCCCAACTGCGGCCGCTGCCTGCCCAAGCGCCTGCCCGAGCGGAACGTCTCGCTGGAGCTGGTGCTGGAGCGGTACCGAGGCGCAGCCGCCGACTGCGGCGCCCTGCCCGCCGCCCGAGCAGCGCCGCCGCCGCCGCCGCCCTGGAGCGTCCCGCGCCCGAGCGGCGCCGTGTTGCAGGTGCGCGTGGAGGGTCGCGGTCGCAGGCTAGCCAGTCAGGGGCTCGGTGCTTGGTCGCGGTTACTGGGTTGGGAAGGCACATTCTGCGCATGCTCAGGGGCATCTTAGTCCTAGAAAGGGACTGAACTGGGGATCAGGGAGTCCTCCGCTGAGATACGTGGTGGCTGCAGCCAGAGCCTGCCTGCTGCCTCTCAACACACACCCTCTGTCAGCAGTGGGGCGACAGGCACGGCCCTGCCCTGTACACCGAGGCCCCTATTCGGGCTTTGAGAGAAGATGCCTGAAGGCAGCTGGACAGAAATGGGATAGCGAGAGCTGGCTGACTCCTGGGGGAGAGACCTCTGAACAAATGACTAGGGCCATTTCCACACTAGACTGTTAGGGTGCTATTATTCCACGTTCAACATCCTTTGAGGCCCCTCCCTAACCTGCAAACCCCAGGATTCCATAGGATGTTGCAAGTGGAATAATAGCACTATAACACTCTAGTGCGGAAATGGCTTAGCAGTGTTGTGGTGGCTGTGTACTTGCTAATATAACACCCCCTCCCCCAAAAAAACAGCACTGGAAGTCAATTATTTATTCAAAATTTTTGCAGATCAGAGCCGTGGGGCAATGTGTTGCCTGCAATTTAGGACAAGCCTGTGGGAGAACTGGAGAAGGCTGAAAAGTTATAGCACAACTTTATAGAATCATCTGTACCTTCCCCAGAAGGTCCAGTTCAGGACTGAAATTATGTCAGGGTTCACAAGGACTTAAGTCCGAAAAAGAATATGGAAACAAAAAAGCACGCAAGTCTTTTTGAAGGGCAGCTGGTACTGGTGTTACATTTTTAAAGTTTTTTTTCAGGTAAGTGTCTATATAAGATTAGGGCTGTGGAGCTTTTTTGTGTGAGCACATGTGTTGTTCAAGCAGCGTGCTTCAGATTTACTCTTCTTCTAGTTCATCTGTAATCCAGCTCTTACTTGACTTTCCAGCTAAAATTTCTGAATGAACTATACTTCCCTGGGAATAGGCTGCACTGGATATAGTGGAGCTTAACATATGAGTAAACACAGAGATAGGATTGCACTACCAGATTCGTAAATCAACTCTTCCTGGTGCCCTGGTGGCACAGGGGTTAAGTGCCGGTACTGCAGCCACAAAGTTGTGAGTTTGATCCTGCCGGGCTCCAGGTTGACTCAGCCTTCCATCCTTCCACGGGTCAGTAAAATGAATACCCAGCTTGTTGGGGGCAATGAGCTGACACATTGTAAACCACTTAGAGAGCACTTAGCTGATAAGCAGTATAGAAATACACATGCTATTGCTATTCTTCATGTCAAATAATGGTTACCGGTAGCTCAATCTGAGTGTGAATTGTGAAGTTCCCTGTTGTCAAGGAGGGAGCAGCTCAGAGGAATAGATTCTGGAAAATAAGAAGCTGTCTTATATTGAGCTAGACTATTTGCTCATCTGTGTGTGTACACATGCCTTCAAGTTGCCTATGGACTTATGGTGACCCCATGAATTTCATAAGATTTTCATAAACAAGGTACTCAGAAGTGGTTTTACCAGTTTCTTCTAAAATATAGGCCATTTCTGCACTAGACTATTATATTGCTATTACTCCCCTTTAACCTCCTGTGGAATCCTGGGGTTTGCAGTTGAGGGAGGGGCCTCAAAGGCACGAGACCTCATCTGATCCTCAAAGGCCCGTCCCTAAACTGCAAACCCCAGGATTCCATAGGATGTCAAAAGAGGAATAAGAGCACTGTAACAATCTAGTGTGGAAATGGCCATAGCTTACAACACCTGGTATTTGTTGGCGGTCTCTCATCCAAGTACTAACTAGGGCTGACACCACTTAACTTCCAAGATCAGATGAGATCTCGTGCCTTTAGGGTATTTAGGCCCTTTACCACTCATCTAGCTTGGGGGATTCTACATCATCCAAAAAGTCCTATCTGAAACCTTAGATAGCTGTTGTCAGTCAATGTAGACAAGGCTTCCCTAATTTTATGCCCTTCTGTGGTGGCCAGGATGATGAGAGCTGTAGTCCTTAGAGGTATCAGGTTGCTTGAGGAGCCTGTTCTATGCTGGTCAACTGCGGCTCTTCTGAGCTTCAGGCAAGAGTCTTTCTCTGCCCTACTTGAAAATTTGTCATTGTTATTTCAAGTCAGCTTTGACTTGTGGTGTCCCAGCAAATGAGACACCTCCAGATCACCCTGTTATCAGTAACTCTGCTCAGGTCTTGCAGACTCAGGGCTATGGCTTCCTTGATTGAGTCAATCCATCTGTAGTGTCGTCTTCCTCTTTTCCTACTGACCCTCACTTTACCAAGCGTTAGTGTTTCATGATGTCTGAGGTATGACAGCCTCAGTTTAGTTATCTACAGTACTTGAAGATGCTAGGGGGTTAAAACTGAGACCTTCTACCTGCAAAGCAGCTACTTTGCTGGCAAGTTGCAGTTGATCTTGAGCGGACACAGTCTTTGCTAAAAGAAAAATGTAAGCGGTCCCACCATTTTTCCTTTCAACACAAAGCAACTTACCTGCATGAAAAAGTCTGTGTTTTAACAATATGATTTGTTTACACACAACTCTTCTTAACTTGTATCATAGCCCCGATTAGAGATTTATCTGAGTAATTTTATTAGCTCTCAAATGATTTCTTCATATGCAAGGAATATCATCCTTTGGTGTCTGTGATGGATCCAGTTATCTTAGCTCAATCTGAGTGTGAATTGTGAAGTTCCCCATTGGCAAGGAGAGGAGTAAATTCTGGAAAATAAGAAGCCAGTGAAGCTGGGGAAAAGACTTCATTTTTTAAATTGTTTCCAGCGTCTGAACCACTCTGTGTGTGTGTGGGTTGAGAAGATGCAGATACATTCGTGCTGAGGTCCTATTTTTTAATGGGAAACGGACTTCTCTAACAGTCCTCCTGTCAGGAGTCAGAAGGCCTGCGATGATGCATTTCCTCATGGAAGAAGTGCTTTCCTTTACCTGGTAGCCAAGTTGTTGGGCCACAACCAGCCATCAAGAGAGGGAATTGAGTAATTAATTGGATGGGATTACTGTTTCATTGGAGCAGTATTTGTGTGACCACATAGGCCAATGAGCAATTTCTTTATCACCTTACCCTTCTGTCTTTCCTATCTCACTCCCCTCCTTCCCACCCATTTTCCATAAAAGTTGAACTGTAACTAACAAGTTGCACTAAATAAAAACACAAAACTGTTACACTACGGTTGGGATAAGGTGTGAAAAGGAGCAGGAATTTGTAACTAGACTAGTAAGAAAAATAAAATGTCCTGCCTACATCCAATTGTTATTACCTGTTAGAGAAGACTCAATGGATAGGCATTCTTTTACCATTACTCATTAGATTCAGTAAATCTAGTTGGAACCAGCAATTGCATTTAGGCTCCTGAAAACCAAGTTATTAACAACAGAAGGAGAGCTGGGGCAGGGAGAGAGAACTGAAAAATTACTGGCATTTATTCAGGAGTATCTGGCAGTTTCCCAGAGGTAATGGGTGACTTGGCAACTGCTGTTTGAGCATGAAGGAAGGGACTGGGGTGCCTCCCCCTGCAATTTGCTGCTGGAGAGTAAAGAGGCAATGACATAAAGCAAGAGATTTATAACTCTACACATGTATTTGGACTGCACTCCCATAATTTCTCACCATTGGCTCAGAGTGATAAGAGTTGCAGTCCAGTATCATCTGGAAAGACACAGTATAGCTCTGACGCAAAGGCTGAAAGATCTAGACCTATGCTAAAGATAGACCAACCCCACCATTCTCACCCTGCCCAGTAAAACAAATTGTCCAGAAACTGTATCGTCTGTAAGAACAGATGCCCCAAGCAAGTCCCCTCATTCTGAAGCATTTCTTAGGCAAATCCAGATGTTCCTTGATTAAGGCTATACGATATCTTTTCTTGTCACTTTGGAAGGACTTTCCACTGATGTTAATGAGGCTTCCAAGCTAATATTTTCAAAATTTAGGAGTAAAAAAGTCCATGTGTTGTGTTTTCTTTTTCCTTCAGGATATGGTAAAATTAAATGAACTCCCTCAACAAGTAGAAAGGGCATTGGAGACAATTGCCAACTGGAGCAAGGATAGCACTGAAATGATGGTTAGTACAAAGATGTGTTGGTAAGAGCCACTCAGTTTCTTTTTCGAACCACTTCTGAATTATCTGGAAGTTCTTTATACAAAAGATGTTCAGTTGTAGCCAGTCCCCCGCCCCCCACTTCTTTGCTGTTTCTTAGGTTGCAGCTGCAAGAGGACTGCATGCTTTCTCACCCAACCAACGTAGGCTTTGAGCTTTCTTCCATTCTCCATCCTCAATTCATGTACAGTAGGGCTGGATAACTTGCTACCCTCCAGATATAATTTGATCCCAATTCCTATTCCCATTCCCATTCCTATTGGCCAAGTCAATAGAGAAAGATGATAGGCATGATGGTTCATTGACATTTGGAATGTCACAGGACGTTCCCCAGTCTTGCTATCCAGGAAGAGAGCCTATTTATTCATTCAGTAAGATCAAATCATATAGTACTGCTTGGATGGTGTCCTGTTAATGTATTGTAAGGAGTCATGTTTTGAATATTTGGTGGTGATAGTGGTGGTGGTTTACAAAAAAATCTAGCATCTCTGGAAGAGCACAGGTTCCCTACCCCTAGTTTAAGCCTTCCCTACCAATCTGCAGTGGTCTTGGCTCAGTTTGGGATACCCATATGCTTACTCTAAAGCAAAAAATAATCAAGGTTTAGGTGTACACTGAGCATTTTAACACAGTGTGTAGTTTTAGCCAGTAGCTCTCTCCTGGTCAACTTTTTGGTTCTGTGCTGTTGTTGTTTTTAATTACATGTCTACCACCATTTGCTCTTTCTGGTCTGCTGATCTCATTGGAAGAGGCACTCCAGATATTGTTGGCAGCAGTTCCTATCAGTACTAGCCAGGATAGTAGTGATGAGGAATGATGGCAGCTTCCGTCCCCCTAAAACATCTGGAAGGATGCCCTCCCTTGTGGTAGCTGAAATAAAGGAGCTGACTGTAAAGGATCTACAACTGGTTCCTAGAAGCAGCATATTTTAATTTTAAAGGGACAGATATTCCTAGAAACAACACATTTTTTTTTATTCTAAGGAGAATTTCAGAGAGTAAAGTAGTATGGGTCCAATTCAGAAGCTTTTGAGGAATTGTGCTGTTCCACTAAAGGGGAAAAACAATGATCTGACAGTTTTTCGAGATCAGTCATTAAGTAGCATCTCTCTCTCTTTCTGTTATAGGATTACATATCTCATGTCAAAAGCTCAGTTGCAGAAACCTTCAACTTTCTGAAGACATATATCAACGACCAAGAAAAAATGGTACTGAATGTTATTGATAAAGAATGCATTGCAGTTAAGCAAAAACGAGATACAGTGAACCAGCAGCTCACTGTAAGAATTAACCAACTTCTGGAGTTGCAAAATGAAGAGATGAAGGTAAAAAATAAATATTAATATTAAAAAGGAGGGGGAAGGTGGCATTCACAATGCAATTTTAAGTGTGCTTTCCTTTTGAATAAAATCCTTTAAACAAACTGGGGCTTCTTTCAGAGCAAACAAGCATAAGATTGGGCTGTGTGACCATCATGTTTGGATGTAGTGCCATTGATTTTTCCTGGGATGCCAACATTGGTTAGCAGGGTACATGGGCTGGAACTACCAGACTTGTAGGAAGTCCTTTATGAGATTTGCACCTTGTTTTTCCCCCCTTTTCCTTTACCTAAGCTGAAAATGGGTCATAATGATTTGCAGACCTCAGTAATGAAAATAGGAATGGAATGGTGGAAGTAGACAGAAGCCTCTCCTACCTCCATGTCCAATTGATTTAAAAAATAGTAGAAATTTAGATCTAGGTTTTACAGCTAATTCCCACAGTTACTAAGATCTGTTGCTTAGGCCCCATAACAGCATGTATTTCTTATGGAGATTCTTTTTCCTGTGAAGGAAAAAACACAGTTTTGTTCTGCCACTCTTATGAAATAATTTGATTTTAGTCTTTGGCTGCTAATTTTATGGACACTTTTCATGATTTTTTTAAAAGCTATTTTATCATATTTTGTTTTGTCATATGAAAAGATTCCTTCAAAAATGTTTATTTTCCAAGAGCTCAGCAGAGGTTTGGCAGCAGAGGTTTGAGAGAACCAATATATGGAGTAAAGCCGGAGGATTCCAAAAATTTTATTTATTTAATCTTAGTGCCTGAATTAAAATGTTTTATTTGTTTTGCAGAAATATATGTCTATACAGTGCAGTACTCTGAACCTGTACCCCTCTAATTACAGAAATACTGATGGAATTTTTTTTCATTCTTGTTTTTTTAAAAAATATGTAATTAGAACACTTCATTGGAAGAAGAGATTTACGTTGGTGATCCTATCAAAGTGAATGAAGTTACTGTTTCTGTTCAGAAAATCAATAGCATTGCCTGCATTGTAGAAGAGTTCAGAAGGAACCTGGAAAATTTACTTGTGGGGAATTACCTTGCACTGTGGCCAAACGGTGAGTGAGGTTTGTCCCTTAAGGAGTAGTCATTAGAAATGTGCTGTTTTGTTACAAAGCTGAATCATATACGTTACAGAGATTGCAATCTTACGTTCCACAGGAGGATGTCCCCAGGAGGATGTCCCAACAACCACAGGATTATTTGGGTCTCCCTCTTTTGCAGGGTGTGTGTGTGGGTTGGTGGGTGGGGAGGATGGGTTATATTTTAATGTTGTTAATGTATTTGATATACGGTTGTAATACCGCCTCGATCCGTTGGGAGAGGCGGGATATTATTATTATTATTATTATTATTATTATTATTATTATTATTATTATTATTATATTAAGAGAGAGAAATCATCTCCTCAGAGGCAAAATCCACAAAATGGTGATACCGTTATTGGGTCAATTAAGAAGCAAAAATTACATCATGCAAGCTTTCAAAGCTTCACATGATGTTAAAGCTGTGCAAAAAATTGAAAGTGACAGTGTTAGAGTTGCAGACCTACATTTTGTCTCAGATATTATTTCTGTCATCAGTTAAGATGCTCTGGAGGGAGATTGGAGAGACAGAAGCCGCTCCACTTCTTGGCCGTATGGGGAGTGGGGACACAGAGCAATAAAGAACTTTAACATCTTTGCCTGATGAAGAAGCCAGGTTTCACTGTTTTGTGGATGTTGTATTTTAATGCACGGCCAACACAGCTACCCTTGATTGTGTCTCCTCAGAGAGAGATACAGCCTTGGATCTCAATTTCCATGTAAATATTAGCAACTCTTATTTCCTTGATACTATGACTGGTTTTGGGAAGGGGGAACTATTTGAGCTCTAAAAATTTGGGGAACCTTAAAACAACTTTAAAAGGGATAATTGTGCTCTCTGGAGACTTCTGGGGTACTGAATTCTTCATTTGGGGGCTAAATTGTTGAGTGAAGAGGTGTTCAGGAACATACTGGAGGCCTTGGCAGTCCATACCTAACCAGCAGCCCACACAATTCCCACTCCTGGTTGAAATCACCAGGGTGCTTGACAATGAGGAGTACATTTTCAGTAAACTGCTAGAACATGTGCCCTATTTGGGAATTTTAAGAACATACAGATAATTAATAATGAAGTTGATGATAGCCTTTATATGTAATTTCTTCAGAATTTTTTTTAGTGTCCTTGAAATAGGGATTACTGTTAATACACTTCAGGACTGAATCTGTTCTCTGAGGTGTGGCAGCTATTGCCCCACCTCCGGTTGTTAACTCAGAGAAAAAAAGTGTATAAAGAACTGGTGCTGGGTCCAAACCTGGCCCATGATCACCACTGCCCAATTCCTATTGAAGGTCGCCTTGTTGTCAGACCAGTAGCTGCAAGAATCCTCTAAAGTAGATGAGGTTATCTTCTTATTGCAGAAGGCGGGTCTGAGGCTGAGATGTAAATTGCTTGCCTCAAGTTACATACTGAGTTTGTAAGGGATGCAGAATTTGAACTGAGGACTTTCTGGGTCATAACACGGTCCCTTAGCCTTATACTGCATTGGCTTTCATTTGGAATACAGACTTAAAGATGCATCCCCTCTCTAATTAATTCTAATGGTTCCAGACCAGAGTAGCAGCATTCGCCTACAAAGGGGGAGGAGCATGCCAGCTGCTGTCCAGATAAGCTTCCAGTCTTCTTCTCTCTTTAAAATAAAATGTATTAAGAGTTTTGTAAATACAATAAAAAAAGGGAAAAGAGAAAAAAGAAAAGATCTAGGAAGAATGCAGATCCGACTACTTTTTCAGAATGTACACACACATATGAATAACTGAATGTGCTTTGTTTTGCTACAGAGTCTACTTCAGGAACAAGCCAAATCCAAAGCGATGTAGCAGAGAATGAGACAGCCTCCTCCAGTAGTCCCTGTAGGTAGTTTATTCTAGTGAACCTGGTCACTACTGTTGTTCTCATCTGTCTGAGCAATAATTGTACAGCACTTAGCATCTGACAAAAATGTACTGAGTGAGGGGGCCAATCAAGCAACCTGTTAAAGACACCCAGTCAAACAATCAAGAACAGCACACAAGAAACAGCTCACCATGTTTTCTCTTTTTAGGGACTTGAGCCTGAAAGAGAAAGGCAGCAGTTATATATAGAGTTAGAGGGCTGCACTCCTTGGAAGTAAATGATGAAGCAGAAGCCCCACCCCTTAGATCAGGTACTCAGGTAGAATACCCAGCAAGAAAAAAACCCATCCACACCAGTCTTTAAGAACTCTCAGTCAGACAATCAAGAATGACCTGCCAGAAACAGCTCAGTATCCGATCTCCTCTCAGAGAGTGAGCCTGAAAGAGAAAGACAGCAGTTATAAAGAGTTTGATGCCACTAGCTCCACCTCTTAGAATTAAATGATAAAGCAGAAGCTCCAATCAGGTGCTCAAGGAGAGCACCTAGCCAGAAAGAATCACACCCACTCAAGACTTTCAAAAACAAGGAGTCAGCAGTGAAATATGTTCTCCCAGGCTGAAGTCACCTCCTCCTGGACTAACTCTGAAAGAGAAGGAAGAAATTATATAAAGCTACAGACTGCTATCCCTCTCCTAAACAAGTGAATGACTCAACAGAAGGCCCACTCCCTTAGACCAGGTGCTCAGAAAGAGCACCTAGCCAGAAGCAATCACACTCACTTAAGACTTTCAAAACAAGCAAACACTGAAATATGTTCTCCAAGGCACAAGTGATCTCCTTCATTCTCCTCCTGGACTAAGTCTTTAAGAACTCCCAGTCAAACAATTAAGAATAGCCTGCTAGTAAAAGCTCACCATCTGGTCTCTTCTCAGAGACTGAACCTGGAAGAGAAAGACAGCAGTTATATAGAGTCTGAGGCAGCTAGCCCCACACACAGGAAGTTATGAAGCAAAAACCCCACCCTCTTAGACCAGGTGCTCAGGGAGAGCACCTAGACAAGAACAACTTCACCTATGTAAGACTTATTAAAAAAAAAAGGAGTCAAACAATGTAATGTTCTCCAAGACTGAAGTCACCTTCTCCATTCTTCTCTTGCAGTAATTCTGAAAGACAGAGGCAGAAATTACGTATAGCTACAGACTGCTATCTCCACTCCCAAACAAGTGAATGACTCACCATAAGCACCACCGCCCTTAGACCAGATGCTCAGGAATAATACCCCACCACAAAAAAAAACTATCCCACACAAGCCATTAAAGACTCCCAGTCAAACAAACAAGGATGGCACGCAAGATAAAGCTCACTGTGTTCTCTCTTCTCAGGGACTGAATGAACCTGAAAGAGAAAAGCATCAGTTAGATAGAGTTAGAGGGTGCGAGCTGCACCTCCATGAAGTAAATGATGAAGCAGAAGCTCCACCCCTATAGATCAGGTGCTCAAGGAGAGCACCTAGCTAGAAACAATCACACTCACTTAAGACTTTCAAGAACAAGCAAACACCGAAACATGTTCTCCAAGGCAGAATCACTTTCTCCATTCTCAGACTAACTCTAAAAGAGAGAGGCAGAAATTTTGTAGAACTATATCCATTGATATCTCCACTGCCAAACAAGTGAATGACTCAACAGAAGCCCCACCCGCTTTGACCAGGTGCTCAGGTAGAATACCCAGCAAGAACAATTTCATCCAGACAAGTCTTTAAGAACTCCCAGTCAAACAATCATGCATATTATGGTTGTATATGTGGTTTGTTGTTATGTCCCTTCCAGTCATTTCCAACTTATGGCAACCCAAAAAGCAACCTATCATAGGACTTTCGGGGGCGAAGAGTGTATGATGGGCCCAAGGATACCCAGTGGGTTTCCATGGCTAAGCAGGGAGTCAAACCCTGATCTCCAGGAATGTAGTCCAGTGCTCAAACCACTGCAACACACTGGGTCTCTGTATATGTGGTACCCTTTCCAAAAGGTTACAGTTCTGTTGGTATGTGGTTTAGGAGAGGGAGTGACACATTATATTATATTTTCACTGCTTACCAATGAAGTTTCATCTATTTTGGAAGTGATATGTATATTCCAATGTGGATCTGACTATATATTTGCTGGGGAGGGATGAGAATTGTTAGCTTTCTAGGTATAACTGGTTCTGTTGGCTAGGGCTGCTAGTATTTTGCAGTCCAACCATTTGTATAGATATCCACATTCAAAATCTGTACACATCACATCAGCAGCATACACATTGCTTAAATTGCCACTTTTCTCACTTTCCCAGTCCTTTCACTAGGTTGTTGTGGGTTTTCTGGGCTTTGAGGCCCTGTTCTATTAGTATTTTCTCCTGATTTTTCACCTGCATCTGTGACTGGCATCTTCAGAGGACCTGGTGGCATGGAAGTGAGACAGGGTATATATACTTGTGTAGTCCCTGGGTGGGAGGAAGCAATTTGCATGTGTTACAGTTGGCCTGTATGATGACCTATTGTTAAATGAGATATCCCCCAGGGTTGAGTTGTTAGTCAGGGGATATGCCTAACAGTGCGTTAAGTACATTAGCCATCTATTGTATTGTTTCTTGTAGAGGGACCTCCAGAGTCTAGGTGGTGTTCATTGGCATATTTTGAATCTTGATTGTAGTGTTCTTCAGTACTGCTAGCCAAATTTTGTTTACTTTCTGAGTTTCTTCTTTCCTGTTGAAATTATCCATGTGTTTGTGGATTTCAATGGCTTCTCTGTGTAGTATGACATAGTAGTTGTCAGAATGGTCCAGAATTTCTGTGCTTTCAAAAAGCATTCTGTGTCCAGGTTGGTTTATAACATGTTCTGCTACTGCTGATTTTTCTGGCTGGATCAGTCTGCAGTGTCTTTTGTGTTCTTTGATTCATGTTTGGACACTGCATTTTGTAGTCCCTATGTAGACCTGCCCACAACTGCAAGGTATCCGGTAAACTCCAGCAGAAGTTAGAGGATCCCTCTTGTCCTTTGCTGAACATTGCATTTGTTGAATTTTCTTGGTCAGTCTGTAGATTGTTTGGAGGTTATGTTTCTTCATCAATTTCCCTATACGGTGCAGGCAAAATGTCAGGAGAAAATACTAATAGAACACAGCCTCAAAGCCCAGAAAACCCACAACAGCCTATGGATTCTAGCCATGAAAGTCTTCGACTTTACACCAGTCCTTTTACTGTTACTTTTTCTAGTGGAGTCATACAAATTTGGAGCCCTCGATGTGTAGCAGCTCATTTTCTCTTTATTGGATAATGGGCCACTGAAGTAATATTTTAGTGACTTAACCATGTGGAGAGGAGACAGTTTGTTGAGTTTCTCTCTTTCAGAAACAGATTCCATAGTCAGGTTCTGTGTGATTCTCCCCTCTGTTTGGATGATTAGCTTAAATATTAGACCATCCTCATGCTATTTGCACTGTAGAACTAGGGTAAAGTCCTCCTGAATCTTGTTAAGAAAGGTCATACTTTAAATGGAAGTCTGCTGCTATGCACCATAAGAAATAGCACAGCTTTTTCATATAGTCTTGGGGAGAGTTTCTGGAGTCAAAACATGGTATATGTTACAATATATCTATTGGCTGGCAGCATCCCTCTGTTGTATCTTGAGAATTTCTCCCTTGCTTTCAGCTGAACTAAAAAAAATAACAAGGCAGCTCTCTTTTACTTCATTAGCACAGAGTCAAAATTCACTTCCGGAACCTAGTTGCTCTTCTTCAATAGTGTCATCCCCCACAGACAGGCCAGCGTCAACTGTTTCAAGTCGGTTTTCTCAGTGTAAGTATAAACATAAAAGCACATGCAAGATGTGTAAATAAGATGTTCACCGGTTCACTTTCAGGGAAAAAAACAAAACAAAAAACAGCTATTGAACAGTTACCACACAACCCCTAAATGGATTTTCTTCTAATGAGAGCAGTTAATTTATGCCCAATTTAAAAGTAAAATCTTTATTTTGAATTCAAGACTTTTGCTTTCTTTAAATCTTAAATGCACTGTGTACTGCATGGCATCACCTTACTTCTAAAAATGGGCATTTGCTTTCAGAGGTGTTGGGATTGATACTTTTAGTTTTACAGAGTGTGAGAGTGTTTGTAAACTTGCCAGAAATTATACAGGGTTTCACAGCCATGGAAAACCTCTTTATTTTATTTTGAGTACCTATAAATGGACTTTAATTAAAAGATATCATGACAATGAGCAATAATTACAAAAAACCACCACGACAAAATGCTATCAAACCAGTAGATTGCAGTAATAAAACAGTAATAGGTGGCAATAAAAAACATTACAGAGTTTGATAAGCATAACATGCCTGTACAAACATGGTTATAAAGATGGCAACAGTCATAGCTCCAGATATAGGGCACCAGAATGGATAAATCTCTTTCCCTAGTTCATATGAGCAGAGGCTGCAAATCTTAAGGCACAGATTTGTATAAGGAGACATGTTGCTTCAGGTCAGTGGGCCCTAGGGTGATGAAGGGATTTAAAGGCAAACACCAGCACCATGAATTGGACCCAGAAGCAGATAGGCGGGAAGTGTAGCATCCTTAGTACTGGTGCAATCTGACTTCATTTGACTACACCCATTCTGTCAGATTCATTGTTGTAAAAGGCAGCCCTGCGTACAATGCATTATAGTAATTCAGTCCAATTACTGTTGCATGGATCACTCTGACCAGATTATCGCTACCCTGGAATGATCATAGCTGGCAAATCAGGTAGAGCTGTTAGCAGGCATGCAGTAGTGGAGAACTTTCTTACTGTTACTGACTGTAATTTCCATCCCCCGTACCCATAATAGCTAATGCTGAAGATGATGGGAAGTACAGTCCAACACTTAAAGGGCTACACATTCCCCCATACCTGTTCTAACAAGACTGGCTTGGGAGATATTTTGTACAGTCAGCCCTCCACATTTGTGGGTTTCACTTTTGTGGATTTGATTATTCACAGATTATTTGCTGTTACTTTGGCTGCCTCCCTATGCCATTTGTAATAGGGACTGCAAGCCTCATGAGACTAAGAAACTGTGAACAAGGCTTGTAAATCTCTATTAAAAATGGTGTGGGGCAGCAGCGGAGGTGGCAGTAAGCCCCACCACCCATCTACTTCTGCCATGTGAAGGAACCCTGATGCTTCAAAGGAATCCACAGTGGGCTGAATATGGTAATCACACTTTTTTGTATGTTAGTGATGTTTTGAGAGAGCCTAGAGTTATTCACGTTTTTTTCACTTTCCTGTACCCCTAATCCTAGCGAATGTGGAGGGATGACTGTACTTGTTGGCCCTGACATCCAAAATGGAAATTAATGCAAGTGCTCTTTTGTTTAATTGAATCTCTGTGCCATTTCAAGTTTACAAATGTTGACAGAAAAATGATGGAAATTATTATCTGACTTCAGCATTGGTGTAAGAATCTGAGCAGCTTTTTGTATGAGGGCTATCTTCCATAGCACAGTGGTTCTCATGCTTTGCCTCAGACAGTCAGAAGTCCTACCAGCATGCCCAAGGGTCTGTCATTATGTGAACTGCAGTATCTTGATGATGTAAATCGGAGAACCACTGCTGCAGTAGATAAATCATTTGAACAAAGAAAACAAAAGATTTCTATTCCCACTCAGTAATAAAGCTCACAGATTACCTTGTACAAGTCACACCCTTTTTCTACCCTATATCACAGACTTTTCACAAAAGTGGAGTAACTTGAAATAACTGGAGGAAGCATATGTATGCATTACAGATAAATAAATGAAACTGAGGATTGTAGGAGTGAACTTGTAATTCTTAATTGTGCCTGAAGGAAGAGCCTTCATGTATGGGGAATACCTTTTGTATTACATCACCTCTTCTTAGAATAAACACTTTCCTTTACAGAACTCCCTGCTCTCTCTATTTTCCACGTGCTTGTTGGTGACACGCCTAGATAGAATTCCTCTCACCCAGGGGGGTAGGGGAAGGAAGGGGATCTCTATCTAACCTTAGCGATTGTTGGTTCCCTTCTGGCATTCCACTGTGCTACTAAGACAGGGATTTGTAATCCAGTAGGTGGTGGTGGTGTTTAATTAAGGGAACCAGTGGAGTTTCCATCTCCTATTCAAGGGCAGAAATCAGCATTCTTTTGAGGCTATGTGTGTTACTTCAGGTATTCCTTTGATTTTTAACACTTCTGTTTTCTTTCATACAGGGGCAACTGATGTGACTTTTGATCTTAAGAGAATCAATAACCAACTTGAACTTTCAGAGGATAAAAGGAAGGTGATTGTTTCACTTTCCCCCCCACATATGAACATTCTGCAAAGAGATTCCGCATCAGCCAGGTGATGGGGTCCCCAGGTTTCTCAGAAGGGTGTCATTATTGGGAGGTCAGCACCAAAGACTCTCCTGGATGGGCCGTTGGCTTAGCTTATGAAGAAATTGGGAACCGTGACCAACTGGGGAGAACTGGGCTATCCTGGTGCATAGAATGGTCAAATTGCCAGCTCTCAGCATGGCATGGGAACCAAAAAATTGACATTAGCCAAGAGAGACCTTTGCAGGTTGGAGTTTTCCTTGACATTCCAAGAAACCGTGTATCTTTTTACTCTCCCATGAATAATGAAACCTGCTTGCATACTTTTGAAATCAATGTGGCAAATGCTCTTTATCCTATTTTTTGGATACTTGGTTTGGATGTTGGTAATTCTTTAACTATAAACAAAATTGAAAGTGTTGAGACATAGTGGCACTGTAAGGCCCTTTTCGCACTTTGCCTTCTTGCGAGAGGGGGGAGGGTGTCTTGCGCGAGAAGGCTCCTCCGGGAGGCTGCCGCTTCACCCTCGTTCCTTCCACAGGCGCTTCCTGCTGGCGCGTCCATCGCGCTAGCGCCCCGCCCCTTCCTTCCGCAGGGGCCTGTGGGAGCTGTAGGCCCCGCGGAGGGAGGGAAGCGCGACCCGGCCGCCTCCCCGACGTTCCGCACAGCAGGTAAGTGTGCGTGGGCGCCGGGAGCGTTGCGCGAGCATGGGTGATTTTCGCTTCAAGTCGAAAATAAAAAAATCCGCGCTCGCACCGCTTCAGCCCCGTGAGCGCCGCAGAAGTGGAAGTGCGTCGTGCAGAGCGATGCTCCCACTCCCGCGAGGCTCACGGGGCTCTCACGCACGAGAAAGCCCGTGCGAAAAGGGTGTAAATGTTTTCACACCAACTTATCCCCACCCCCAAATTCTAGGAACTGTAGTTTAATTATGGTATGCTAGTATTCAAGAGTAATGCTTCATCTTTCCCTGTTGCAAGCTACAGTTCCCTGAGAGGGAGTGTCTCTTAAATCAGCTCTATAATATTAAGCCCAAAGTTTACAGTGTGGACTCTGTAGTATCAACAGAATGAAAGGTAGAAAACAGATAGCTGCAGAGAGATCTTTAGTTGGAAATGCATGAGACCTTACCTCTGATTGTCTGGATATCATTATTCAGTTATTCTGGTTGATTCATGCCTTTAGAAGTATATTGCTAATATATCTTTTATTTTACAGCAGTTTTATGTCTGAGTTTGCTGAGTTAAATAGTATACCCACAGAAAATGGGGAGAAATTTGGAATGTCTATTTCCCCTAAACCTAAAAAATTAGTAAACTTCATAAAATTCAAAATTTACGGTAGGTTTAAGTACTTCACTACTGTTTACAGTTATTAGAATTTTACATTTCCAGTAACTAGTTTCCTGGAAATCTGCTAGAAGTATTTGTATTAAAAGAAAGAAGGAAGTCTTTTAGCAGCTTTCCCATAAATTAGTTATTGGAAATGTAAAATTCTGATAGCTGTAAATGTTGTTGAAGTATTTGAACCTACTTTAGTTAAGTGAACTTGGGAAGAACAGTAACGTTGGTAAGAACAACAGTTTCATAAAGTTTTCTTTCCATTCCTCAAGAAAAATAAAATTCTTGAGGTTGGTGGCTAGCTGGTAATACAGTCATCAGAATTTCTCAACTAGTTCTGAGTTCCAAACTGTTGTGGTGGATGAAGGGGCAAATGCAGTACTGTCAATTAGCAAGCAAGTTAGTTTCACCCCTTTTCTGTCATGAGGTAAAAGATATTTTTCTAAGTGATCTGAAGCCAACAATTCATACAGAACTGCACACATAATGTCATGTTTTACTTTCTTGGTTGGAAGTAAGACTCTTCAGCTACACAAATCTTACTGTAAGAGCCAATCATATACCACACACACAAAAATATGGTCAGTGTAAAGGATGTAAGACACAAGCTTTGAGGTGGGCTGGGGAAGCCACAGTGCTGCAGATGGTTTTAGACCCCAGCTCACATTAATCCCAGCTAGTCTGGCCAGTGGCAAGGTATTATAGGAACTGTAGTTCAGCATCTAGTGGTCCACAAGTTCCCACCTAAGAAATTTCTGAATAAGAATCTCAAAGCAAGTTAGGTTTGGAGTCCTTTGGAAAATGCTGTATGGTGTATGCTGTATGTATCATATGGATAAGGTATATTCAGTAATCATGCATTAGGTACCAAGATAAATGTATTTCCATATTCTATGCTTGGCTTTTGTGCTTTACCTCTAGAACAGGGACAGAAATCATAGAGTCCTCCAGATGTTCTTCAACTGTACATCCTAGTAGTTCTGATCAGAATAGTCAATGATAAATGCTGGGATCTGCTATCTAAAAACAACTGGAGGGAAACATGTTTTCCATCCATACTCTAGGAGGTGTTTTATAGTCTTGCATGCTACCTCTTTAATCCAAGAGTCATAGCTCAGTTAGACAGAAGTGGGAAAATGGAGTGATAAATTTACGAGTTTTGTGTCTGTGTGCCTTCACCTTGTCTATCAACTGATGGTGAGCCCATGAAATTTTATGGGATTTGCTTAGGCAAAGAATACTCAGAGGTGCTTTGCCATTGCCTTCCTCTGAAATGTAGCCTGCAGCACTCGGAATCCCTTGGCAGTCTCCCATCCAAGTACTAACTTTGGCTGAGCTTGATTAGTTTCTAAGACCAGACGGGATCTGGTGCCCTCAGCATATTTAGTTATGAGTTATTTGACCTCGTATGCAGTCCTGTGATCAGTATTACAGCTCATGTATGCAGAACAATAATAAGAACTTTGAAGGTTTCAGAGGTTTTCTGAAGTGATAAATAAAAGTGTAGGATGTGGGTCCAGAATGAATAAAATTAATGTTTGCTTCATTTATTTACATAATTTGTGTCCTGTTTCTGCCATAAGTTATTTCAAAGCAAATTGAAAGCAAAACAAAAGTATGACTCTCAACATCTTTCACAAGCTCCATCAATAGAAGTGCTTAATTTTTAATGCATTTATTTGGTGTATCTATGTTATGCTGAGATATGGCCTCACAGAGCTTAAAGGAACACATAAATATATAAGAATAGTACCATCAGAATGGAAGAAGTGAAGGAACAGAGATTCTGATCTCCAATCCAGGTTAGAGGTGCTCTTCGTTTTTAAATCTGTCATCAAAGCCTGCACTAACGGTTAAAAAAAGGTAAGGTGTAAAGTGCCAGAAAGAAATTTGCATAGGCATCCTCTGGTGTCCTCATAAACTATTGGGCAATTACAACTTCCTGATAATTGGCTATGTAAGCTAGGGACGATAAGAGTTGTAGAGCAAAAACCTCTGGAGCGTCAATCATTCCCAGCCCTGACATAGATTATCTCAATCAGGCTTTGCAAAAATTTCATAATATAAGTGAATACGCCTATAATTAGAGTCATAGAAGTGGAAGAGACCACAAGAGCCATCAATTCGAACTCGCTGCCATGCAGGAATACACCATCAAAGCATTCCTGACAGATGGCCATCCAGCTTCTGTTTAAAAACCTCCGAGGAAGGAGACTCCACCACACTACAGGGTAGCATATCCCACTGTCCAACTGCTCTTACCACCAGGAATCTCTTTTCCTGCAGTTTGAAGCCATTGCTCTGTGCTGTAGTCTCTGGAGCAGCAGAAAACAAGCTTGCTCTATCTTGCATATGACATCCCTTCAAATATTTAAATACAGCTATCATGTCTCCTCTTAACCTTCTCTTCTCCAGGCTAAACATACCCAGCTCCCTAAGCCCCTGTTCATAGGTTTCCACTATGATTGTGGGGACTGAAACTGAGAGAATGGTCCCTTCTATCCAACATTGTGGCTGAAATCCTTTAAAAGATTACCTGGAATAAAGCCCTGTTAAACTCAGTGGGAGTGATGTTTGAACAATATGCCTAGGACTGGGCTGCAAGTAACTTGGTTGCAGCTGAGATAAGACTTAAATTAATAGAAACAACAAAAGTCATATAGTACCTTAAAGTCTAACAAAAATTTTAAGGGCAGTCATCTTTGAACAACATCTGCCTTCATGAAATGCATGGAGTCTGTCAACAGATTATTATAACTTGCTTCATTGAGTGGAGGGATTGAAATCAAGTCAGTTCAGAGGAAATTTAAATCAAATATACAGCAGTGATCATTGCTTTAACAGTGGTCATTAACAATCAGCCACTGGATGGTAGTACAATCTTGTATGGTTGAGTTGATTCTGGTCCTTTTCAAGCATGATGCAGGTTTGTTTACTGAACATAATGAGGAGAAATGGTGTACTAGCACACCCTCACTATCTCCAGTTCCAGTTCTTATACATGAAGGGTGATAGTCTGGAGTGGAGAACCTCTGTGTCTGTGAAGCCTCTCCATGTGATTTAGAACCTTGATTTTCCAGTGTTCTAACTCAAGTGGAGAACTTCCGTTTGTTATCATCTTCCGTGTGTAGAGGACACTGGAAGTGATGGCAGTGGAGGTGATGCATGCTTAGGAAGATACATAAATAAATATAAATATGGTTGCATAACATGTATTCTCAATCTGGGTTTCTCCTATAGTTGATTAGTCCTGTTTGCCAGCCTGGCTGTGTTGATCTAGGGTTGGTTTCTTTTCCACTTTGTTAAGTGTACGTTTTAGAGATGCCTGATTTAAATTCTTGGGTTGTGAGCCTCTGTGATGGGAATGAAAAAAGTGTACTCATCAGTATTAGCAGATCCTGCAACAGATGTACAGACACAGAAACCTGACCCTGGGGCAGATCTAAATTCCAAGTATGTCCCCATGTCTACTTTGGCAATACCAGTGCTGGACTCATAATATCAGGAATTCAAACATCTACTCATCTTCCAGTGTGATATTTGCCAGCAAATATCTCTTAACCACATTTTGCATAAGACACAGGGAAGTTTCTATGCAAAAAAAGAAACTATTACAAATCTGATGTCAAATAAGGCAATTTTTCTACAACACTGGGGCCACAGTTTCCCAAGACAGACTGTTTCTGAATTCAAAGTGGCTATCCTTTAGCAAATGAACTTCAGATAACAGGTACCAATGAGGAAACAATAGAAGAGATCCAGAGTATCCTGTATCTTGAAATAAGATAAATAATTTTTATCTTACTACATGTGTTAATCAACTCATCAATGCAAGTAAAATCTGTGTTAGTATCCAATTTATTCCTTTCAATCCCACTGTTACTACGGTTTGTACTTCTTGTATTTCAGTTCCCACTGATTACAGTCTCCATTCACTCAAGCATGTGTGTAATAATTTGCCAACCAGGCAGCACTCTGTGCATGTGATGAAGTACGCCGAAGTTTATGCCAAACAGAATTTGTTGCCTTTTAAAGTCCTGACAAATTTTTTTGTTTCTTTTGCTACTTGTTGCTATTGTGTGCCTTCAGTTTATTTCTGACCACTCAGAGTGTTTCTATGGCCAAATTGTCATCCAACACTCAAACCACTACACCACACTGGCTTTCTGTTTGCTATCTGCCTCAAAACTTAACTACAGACCTACATACTTTTGTAGCATTCCTCTGAACTATAATGGAAACCTATGTGGCACCAATTTGAGCATAATATTGCTTGCATGAGAGATTACTGCAGTGGTCCTGTAGTTACTGCAATCCGTGGTGTTTTTCTGAGAAATTGCAATGTATACTGTTTCCAATATGTGGGTCATTATTTTGTATTCCATTTTTGTTGACAGATTTTAGTTAGGATTTGAGTGGATTCTGCCTCTGTTGCTTTAAGCAACTTTATTAGTAAGCCATCTGTCCCTCGTGATTTATTTCTTCTAAGTATTTTGAATGCAGCTTCCACTTCACTTTCTAAAATTGGTGGTTCATCTTCAGATGGTTCTTCTTTGAATGAATCTATCATCCTTTCCTGTCCTTTTTATAATTTTTCAGTGAACTGTTTCCATTGTCTTTTTATTTTTTGTTGACCATGCAGTATATTTCTCTGCTGGCCATAGAACATCCCCACTTTTGGTTTAAATTTCCCTTTGAATTATCTTATCTTGTGGGGGGAGTCTCTTGCTCTACCTTTTTTATTGTGATCTTTGTCCCTGCACAGAAGTTGCTGGACAGCTGCTTTCTGTCCCTGTTTGCTTTGACTTTTGCTTCTCATCTGTCTGTAACTGCGAGAAGAGTTTCATTTGTCATCCAGTGGAACTTTTCTTTCTTTTTTGGCTAAAGATACTGTCCTTTTGCATTCTTCCTTCACAATATCTCTGGCTTTAGTCCAGACTTCTTCTGGCTCCCAGTCAATTATTCTTAGCATGGTGTAGTGATTGCAGCGTTGGACTATGACTCTGGAGACCAGGATTCAAATCCCTGTGCAGCCTGCTTAGAGTCACCATAAGTTGGAAATGACTTCAAGGCACACAACGACGAGAGTGCACACACCTTTTGTAAACATTCTCTTTGAATTCTATGGAGATGTTCTTCAGATTGTATTTTGGCACAATTATTTATTTAATTTCTTCTTTAGCTTTACTCTAATTTTTGATATTAGCCGTTCATAGTCTGTGCCACAAACTGCACTTGGTCTTGTTTTTGCAGACAGAAAGGAGATTCCCCACCTTTTGCTTCCAATTATATAGTCTATTTTTTCTGTATTGACCATGAAGTGATGTCCATGTATACAGGTTGCCTGAAAAATATGTTTGCAATGAACAAACTGATCATTTTAACAAAATTTAGTCAGTTGCTCTCTGATTGCTTCTTGATCCTATTCCAAGTTTTCCAACTCTGTTTCCTACTTTTATATTCCAATCGCCTATGATTACCAATATGTACGTTTCTAATTTGTGATCAATTTCCTCTTGGACTTCAGTATAGAATCCTTGAGTTACTTACTCTTCTGCCTCTGTAGTAAGCGCATAAACTTTGATTATAGTTATATTGATGGGTTTTCCCTGAAGTCTTATTGATATTATTTGATCAGACTTTGCGTCATATCCCTTGACTGCTTTTGCTATGCATCTCACTATTAATGCCATCCCATTTTTTCTTAGATTTCATTTCCTGAGTAAAACATTGTGTAAATATTTGATTGAAAATGACCCATTCCTGTCCATTTCAGCTAGCCCATGCCAAGTACTGCAATGTTTGTATGTTCACCCCTGAGCATATCAACAGCTGAATGTCCTTTTGGCTTGAGTCCAGTTGCATCATTAGCCACAGCTCTACTTGTACTTGTCCTCTGCTGTTCTCTAGGAACTTGTTGAGTGCTTCCAACCTGGGAGTTTCATAGAATCATAGAATCATAGAAATGTAGAGTTGGAAGAGACCACACGGGCCATCCAGTCCAACCCCCTGCCATGCAGGAACACCCTCAAAGCACTCCCGACAGATGGCCATCCAGCCTCTGCTTAAAAACCTCCAAAAAGGGAGACTCCACTACACTCCGAGGCAGCATATTCCACTGTCGGACAGCTCTGACTGTCAGGAAGTTCTTCCTGAGGTTCAGGTGGAATCTCCTTTCCTGCAGCTTGAATCCATTGTTCCTTGTCCTGGTCTCTGGAACAGCAGAAAACAAGCCCTCTCCTTCTTCTACGTGGCATCCCTTCAAATACCGGTATTTAAACATGGCTATCATGTCCCCTCTTAACCTTCTCTTCTGCAGACTAAACATACCCAGCTCTCTAAGTCTATCCTCATAGGGCATGGATTTCAGGCCTCTCACAATTTTAGTCGCCCTCCTCTGGACTTGCTCCAGCTTGTCAATATCCTTCTTGAATTGGGGTGCCCAGAACTGGACACAGTATTCAAGATGAGGTCTAACCAAAGCAGAGTGGTACCAGTACCTCCCTCGATCTAGACACCGTACTCCTATTGATGCAGCCGAGAATTGCATTGGCTTTCTTGGCTGCCACATCACACTGCTGACTCATGTTCAGCTTGTGGTCTATGAAGACTCCTAGATCCCTTTCACACATACTTCTATCCAGCCACGTGTCCCCCATCCTATATTTCTGTATTCCATTTTTTCTACCTAAGTGTAGGACCTTACACTTCTCTCTGTTGAATTTCATTTTGTTAGCCTTGGCCCAGCTCTCCAATCTATCCAGGTCATTTTGAATTTTGATCCTGTCCTCTGGCGTATTAGCAACCCCTCCCAATTTGGTGTCATCTGCAAATTTGATGAGCATGCCCTCTATTCCTTCATCCAAGTCGTTGATAAAAATGTTGAACAGCACTGGGCCTAGGACAGAACCCTGTGGCACCCCACTAGTCACTTCTCTTCAGGATGAAAAGCAGCCATTCGTGATCACTCTTTGGGTTCGGTCGGTCAACCAATTACAAATCCAACTAACAGCAGCCCTGTCCAGCCCACATTTTACCAGCTTCATTGCAAGAATGCCATGGGGAACTTTGTCAAAGGCCTTTTCATCTTCTGGCACTATCTTGTTTCTTTTTGGATTGTCTCAGTATAGGGTTTTCAAGGCTGAAGGCTTCAGGAATGGTTTACTTTCTTTTGCACAGTACTAACAGCCATGGTGCCAGTGCCATTGTCTCTGAGAGATCCTCCACCTCTCCTACTGCTGCTGCAGCCCAGTAGCTAGTTAGCAGGTTTAGTCTGGCTCATGAGCTGTCTGACATGAAGGACCGTGCCAGCAACACTGCTATAGTCAGCATAGCTTCTTGTCCCAGAGGAGCATGCACTTCCACCACCATGGGAAGGTAGTGCTTTGGTAGGCAGCATACATTAGGTGATAGCAAAGGTAACTCTCCTAAAAATGATCACCTAAATCATTTTTAATTGTAGGGATACATTTTCAATTCTAGATGGTTGCCTTAATGTGCCCCAGCCACAGCCTCAAGGAGGGTCCAACCAGCAGGCAGTTGGTTAGTTGCTGGTTAGCAATTTTCTTCTCCACCAACCTCAGGACTTTTGTAAAGTTCATAGATTTGATTTTGGCTCCACTTCTTTGCATCATAAGAAGGATTGCTCATAACATACTGTTGCTGGGAAAATCCACTTATCCCTGCTACTAGGAGGATTTGCAAGGCTCAGAAGGATCAAAGAGAGGGTGAGGTAATTAGCTCTGCTAATCAAAATAAACAGTCCCTGAGCAGGTGACCTCCAGCTCCACTGGTAGATATTAACCTTGTGCCCCCAGATGTTGTTGGACTCCAGCCCCCCAAAGCCCCAGCTGTCACAGCTAATGCTGACCGGTTTCGGCAGTTGCAGTCCAGCAAAATCTAAAGACACTTAGGGAAGGAGCCCTGGGCCATTTCCACACTGGCCTGTTATAGCGCGATGATTCCACTTTCAACATCCTCTGGCATCCTGGGGTTTGCAGTTTCGGGAGGGGCCAGGCGGCCCCTCCCGAAACTGCAAACCCCAGGATGCCAGAGGATGTTGAAAGTGGAATCATCGCGCTATAACAGACTAGTGCGGAAATGGCCCTTGTCTCTCTACACGCTTCTTGCACACAGACTGGCCATGCTTCTTAATCTCTTTTTCAGTGCGAAGATGCCAGCAAACGGAAGAAAAGCGCGAGTGTGGAAGGGCCTTTCCGCACTACAATGCTAGAGCGCTATTATTCCACTTTCAACATCGTATGGAATCCTGAGGCGGGGGGGGCATTTAGAATTCTCGGCCTCCCTAAATTGCAAACCCCAGAAGAACACGGGATGTCGAAAGTGGAATAATAGCCCTGTAATAGCGTAGGGCGCAGAGACCCCAAGTAAATCTGTGCTTCTCAATGTGTAATAAGAAGACTGAGATGGCGGCCGACTAAAGTCAAGCGATGCCCTTTCCTATCGCAAACACTCTGAACATTGCTGTCAATAATTTCCCTCCGACAACAGCGCCCCCCCAAGCTCCGACTTCCGGTACGAGACAGTGATGGGGAGGGCGGGCTTCCGCTTTAATTCGCAAAACCAGGAAATGCCCGCGGGCGCCGCGCCGTTAGCGCTTTCACCATAGAGCGATACAGAGATAGATCGGCACTCAAGGGCGGCTTTAACATAGCCCCGGAAGTTCAAGGCCACGGGGTGTGCTCTAGCCGTTTCTTTCTATGGTTCGGGGAGGGAAAGGTTGCGAGGGAGGCGGAGGGAGCGGCCGGGGCCGGCGGGGTTGTCGGAGGCGGGGTGGTGCGCGCGAGCGTAGCAGGCCGAGGCGGCGGCTTCCTTCTTGCCCTCCGTCCCCTCCCCCCCCTCGCCGGAGCCCTGATGTGAGCGAGGGCCGGGCCGCAGCCGGGCTCAGGAGGAGAGCGAGCGGGGCGATGAAGAAGGACGTGAGGATCCTGCTGGTGGGCGAACGTGAGTGAGAGGGAAGGGTTGGGAAGGTCACCAGGGGGGAGGAGGAGGCGGAGGAGGAGGAGGGGGGGATGCGGGAAGGGAGGCGTCGTCGTTGGGCGGGCAGTCTCCTCCCCCACCCGGCTGCTGGGAAGGGGCGCGTGAGGGCGGTTGGGACGCACGTGCTTCGTGTTTTGAAAGAAGGGCCGGGCCGAGGGGAGGGGTCCTGGGGCCGGGCAGGGAAAGTCCAGCGAAAGAGAATCAAACGTGGGGGAGTCCTGAGGGGCTTTGGGAGGTGGGCCGGGAAGGAAGGAGCCCGAGGGCAGCAAGAAGGGAGGCGGCACGGAGAAAGTTTTATAGCGCGGGCCCGGAGGCCAGGCTGAGGAGAAAGGAAAACGAGCTAAAAGAGGGTGGTAAACGGGTCTTCAGACGCCGGCTGGGGAAGGAGGCAAGAACGGACAAGAAGGACCAGGCAGAGAAAGTCTTGCTGAGGGGGAGGCCATTGGGGATTAACTTCCCAAAGTTAGTTTTGGCCGACTCTTCCTTTGAAGTTTTCAAAGCAGTAGCCCTGTTAGTCTGTGGCAGCTTAAAAGGGCAGATCGAAGAGGGAGGGGGGAAAGGGAATCTAAAAGAACCTTTAAGAGTAACGCATTTGTATCTTCACGTGGCGGGGAGTTGGGCTACATCAGTGGTTCTCAACCTTCCTAAGGCTGCGACCCTTTAATACAGTTCCTCATGTTGTAGTGACCCCCACACTTAATAACAAAATAAAATTATTTTCGTTGCTATTTCATAACTGTAATTTTGCTACTATTATGAATCGTAATGTAAACATCTGATATGCAGGAGGGGGCAGGAGGACGAGTGCACATGGCTCGCACTTGCGCACCACCACCGAGGAGGGAATGGAGCCCAAGACCATCAGAAATACGTGTTTTCCGATGGTCTTAGGCGACCCCTGTGAAAGGGTCGTTCAACCCCCAAAGGGGTCGCGACCCACAGGTTGAGAACCGCTGGACTACATGGTTTTTGTGGCCCTTTCCAAGATTCTATTCTATGAACTTTCGATTATGTTTTAGCGTGAACGTTTGTGGCTATCAGCCCACTCCCTCAGATGCAGTGACCGTGTGGGATCATTCTGTCACTGCGTCTGAGGAAGTAGGTTGATATCCACAAAAGGTGGAAAGCTAGTGCTGAAGTAAAAACCAGCCTTAAGGTGGCAGCTAGATTCCTCCCCCCTTCCATTTTTCTTCTTTGAAGTGTGGATGGGAAGTGGAGTAACACTTTGCACTCCACTCAACCCAATGGAAAAGGAATATTTATGTTCTTGTTGTTTTCTTCTGTCTTTTATGGATTCCAGCTCATCTTCTGTTTTTGTATTCTTACTGTTAATGCAAGCCACCTACTTTTAGATGGTGGTTTGGTCCTGCAGGAAGCCCAAACAGGTGCGATTCTGCAAAATAGGCAGGCACCAAGTTTCTTCTCCTGAAGATCAGCTATGGCTCTGAAGAAAATATTGTTCTTGTAGTTGCTTTAAATATAGTCTCAGTTTATCCTAGCTGTTCGTACCTGCCTGAAATGTGTACTTGCTTTGGAGCAAAGTGTGGAAGTGATCCAGTGCATATTGTTTGTTGAAGTATGTAACCCCCTGAACAGTTGTCTTGAAGAATTGGGATATAATTTATTTTAAAGCAAAGTTTTCAATTATGTGCAAAGAATACTGTGTTTCTCAGAGAGTAATGTAATGTAAGTACACAGAGCCTGCAGCTTTTCACCCTGGGGTTTTTATAAGCTTAAGTACTTTAATTAAGATTGAAGGAAGTATACAGAAGGCAGTACAGGCATGAGTTAAACTATTTACTTAATTCTTGAGCCTTTCTGATAGGACATCTGGCTCTCAATAATTTGCATGCGTGTTTTGTTATAACCTACCAAAGTTATTGTGTATTTAAATGTGTTTGGAGTGCGTAATGTCATTAGAAGATAAGAGTGTAATAGGTTTGCCTTCTGGTTGAATTTCTAACACAGGTCCAAAATAAATAAAATCCAGAATGTACACTAAAGCCAGGAGCAACATCAGACATACTAATGCGCTAGAGAAATCCAAAGCACGTCCTTTTAAATTATTATTAAATTTTCATAATATATTCTGACTGCAATACTGTGCAAACACAAAACTTTCTTAAAATTGATTCGGGTAGTGTTGCAGAGATGCTGTTATACCTCTTCAATTCATATGGTCTGGTCAAACCAGTTTTATTGGTTTTCATTCACATGAGCTTCTTCTATATAAAAACTAAAAGTAGCATTGCTGAAAGTGACATCTTTAATGTTGTTTTCACTGTTTGGATAGTGTTCAGGACATCCAGGCATTTTTTCTCTTTTCCCAACTCCCACATTGCCTACAATACATGTCTGACTAGAAATTGTCTGTTGTCATGGTTAAGAGAATTGATATTCTGAAAGACTTTAATGTATATCTGTTTGTTGCACTTATGCACACAGATACATTTATTTAAATTTTTAATTTGTGGACTGAAGAGCACATGTAAATACAGCTAAAAATAGTCTCACACTGATCCCCTGCCACTAGTAGTGATGTAGAGTTCAATCAGCTAAAAATTGCTGGCAGCGTTTAGGATCCTAACATGTAAAGGCAGTATAGTTACTGTTAAACGGTATTTATTTGAGGAAGTGGCACGCTGTTTTCTTGACAAGTGTGAGTGCTCTTTAATTTCTACTTTTATGTATAAGTCTGTACTGGCAACACACACACATAACCATTCCTGCAAATAATACAGTGACCCTTCCACTTTCGTGAGGGTTCAGAATGTAGGACCCTTGTGAAAGTGGAAAAGCTGCAAATACCACCCCCTGTGATCCCTCTCCTATTCCCTTTTGGGGCTCCTCTCATTCCCTTGCCTTTTGCCCTGGTGTGTGACCTTTCCTTCTCTGAGCCAAGGCCAAAGGCAAGGGAATGGAAGGGGAGAGCTCCGGAGGGAAGAAGGAAGGTGCAGACATGTGCCTTCCACCCTCATTTCCGTACCTTTTGCCTCAGCACACATTCCTCATGCTGGGGCCAAGGCAAGGGAATGGGAAGGGGGAGGTCTGAAGGGGAGAAGGAAGATGCACATATGCCTTTCCTCTATTTCCTTGCCTTTTGTCTGGGTGCGCTTGTCTTCCTTCTCTGTGTTCAGGGGTGGGGGAGGCGTGTGTGTGCCTTGCAAATAATCTTTGCAAAGGTCAAACCTGCGAAGGTGCAAGGGGGACTGTGCTGTATGAGCAATACTCTATCTTTTAAGAGCCACGTTCTCCATTTTAGTGCCATTTATTTTGTTCTGTTGTTGTGTGCCTTTAAGTCATTTCCAACTTATGGTGTCCCTAAAGTGAACCTATTGTGGGGTTTTCTGGGGCTGAGAGTGTGTGACGCACCCAAGGTCACACAGTGGGTTTCCATGGCGGAATGGGGAATCGAACTCTTGTCTCTAGGATTGTAATCCAGTTCTCAAATCTCTGCACCACACTGGTTCTCTAAAACAACAGTCTCCATGGCTCCTTGTTGTGTGCCAGGAAAACTCAACTGGCTTTTACTGAAATGACCAGCAGCCACCCCTCATCTGGAGGAAGTGTGAAGTTTCCAAGGTGTACAGAAAGCGAAGTGAGGGGTTGCTGCTGTTGGGGCTGGAGAGAGGTGTGAGGAGGTAGGGAAGAGAAGTGTGGGGAGGCATTGGAAGATGGGAGGCTGTTGGTCGTGTCTCTAAAACTAAGTGGAGATTTTTCCTGATCTGAGAATCTCAGAGAGGAGTGCTAGTGCCGGACAAAGAGGATGGGGAGGCATGGACCTTCAAACTCACGAATAATCAAATTCATGAAAGTCAAACCCACAAATGTGAAGGGTTGACTATACATTATTTTAATGCATTGGGAACGCATATGGATTTTTTTTTAAGGATATATCAAAGTTTTATCAATTTCTATATGGTGAGAAAGAGAACAAAATGTTTAAATGACATAACAGGTTTGTTGGTTATGCATGTCTTTAATAAAGAAATAAATAATTCTTTGTTAGTGAAAAAGAGGTATTTGAGGAAAGCATTGTAATACTAGGAAAAGTGAAAAATTCCATATAGTATCTCTTTTCTCATGAAAAAGTCTCAGATTTTTCTAGCACTGGAGTATTGTTTATCAGTCAGTTATCTTAAATTTTCTGGCTGCCTTTTATCAGTTGTCTGTATAAGATGTTTTGTTTAGCTTTATTTTTATGTAGTTTTAACATTTGAAAAGTATAGTCTTAATACTTTCAAGGCTATGCCTTATATGTGGATAATACTAAAAACTGCAATTAGGCTCTTGCAACTAACAGCATCTGACACCCCAAACTGTGCTTAGCAGCTGACTTCAGTCAGAAGATGCTTGATTTAAATATCTCTAAACATCACCAAATCAAGACCAGACTGAACTTTGACAAGTACCTATGAAATAGATGGGATAGCTACTCTGGATACTATTAATCCAGAATGTTGCTTAATCATTTATTGCATTGTAAAAAGTCAGAGAGTACAACATACATTGAGGACCATAGGAAAGCAAAAACCTATAAAAATATAAAAGAGAATGTTTGTGTCAATACAAATAAGGCGTATAGCTTCCTGTATTGTATTTGAAATACAAATGGCAAACTCATGTTCCCTTGCCTAGATAAAACAGACAAAAAACTGAAGCCAAGAGAACTTACACATCACCTAAGTCATTCATTATCCATTTGTAAGGAGTTTCACTACATATTGTAACAGTCTTGGATGTCAGATGTACTGTGAGCAGTATGAATATTTTTAACAACAAGCTTCAACCACAAGAAGTCCTTTCAGTCTCTGTTCAGACAACAGCTCTTTTGTCTGAGTAGTTATGCCCATATCATATGTAGTTCCATGGCTCACAAAGGCCTTTGTCTGAGAATAGCACTCTGTTTGCATCAGGTGAATTGCAAGGATATCTGGTCCTTGAATACCAGGTGACATTTGTATTCAACTAGTATCAGGCCCACATCTATCTGCATTGTATTGGAAATAGAGGACAATTAGAGCCTTGGTGGGATCTGTGCCATAACATGTAAGAGTTTTTAAGAATGTATGCCTGTCTACTGCCAAAGAAGCACAGCAGACTACTGCTACTACTACTATTACCTTTTGTTAAAGTGCTTCAAGTGTGTGTAGGTTGCCTTTACTAAAGTGAGAAAGCTGTGGTTTCCAGCTTGGTCTTCAAATGTTTGTCCTCTGGAATACAGGTGTAGCACCTGGTATTCATCCATGTCCTAACCAGAGCTGACCCTGCTTAGCTTCCAAGATCAGATAGGATCTGGTGCCTTAAGGGTATTATTAGGCTCCTTCAAATGCTTACCCCTTGGTTTCATTTCAGGGGCCTTTGCAGGAGGAGTTGGCAGAATCCTTGTACAACATTGGATCTCTCCCTGGCTGTGCTTCTGAGAACGCAAGCAACTGGTGGCTGTTTTTCAGCATCAACGAGTTTTGTATAAAGCATCAGTTTCAGGAATTGTACAGTCCTGAACACTGCTAGAAGAGACCTGTTTCAGCAAAAACTGAATCAGTCAAGTGAACTTGGAGGGAGCATATGGCACGCTGCCCTCTTTCCATTTCTGTAACATACCTGATTCTGTCCCAGTTCATCTTGTTCCTGTTATAACTAGGCAGATATGATAGGAAAGTTTTGGTAGATATGATCTGTGTACATCCATTGTATTAGCTCATGATTGGTGTTTGTATATTGGAGACTCAGCTTTTGGCAACGTCAGAAAGTTTTGGCAAGGTCAGAAAGTAGACTGCTGTGGTTGCTCCCCACAAGTAGGCCTCTGTGCACTTGACAGAGATTGCTGTTAGAGTACAAATGATTTCTGTGTCTTGTTTGGTCTCTTACTTTCTTGATAAACAGCCATAGTTCTTCATAGTGTGGATAAAAATCTGTTGCAGGGCTGTAATCTGTAGCATAATTTGTGAACTCACATAGCTTACAATATACAATCTGGGCTTCATGACTAAATGTTATACTTGCTTGCCTTTGCGTGTTGCTGGCTTTTACTGAAACAGGATTTCTAGAAACTGTACTGGTTAGAGAGCAGTTAGGCTAATGTCACAGGAAGGACTGATAACAAGATGGTGGAAAACCTTCTGTAGCACATCTTGTCGTGCTCAATCTCCATGATTCCATGTATGAACAACAGACCACTCATTTGTGTCGAAAGCTAGATATTAATCAGATGAAACAGGAGTTTGACAATCCCCACCCCCCACCCCATGGTTTCTTTTCTGGTTTGTGTAAGGAGAGAGGAGTGGAAGGCTGCTTAAAATGGAAAAAAAATGGCCCCCAATACATTTCCAACACAAGCAATTTGGCTGTGGGGCAAAGAATAGTTTCCCCTCTCTTAATCTATATTGTTTTATATAGGCATATTTAATGTTGGTCTGCATGAGACTTTCTCGAATTAAAAAAATAATGATCTTACTATTTTGCGTTCTTATTTTTCTTTGTAACAGGAAAAAAATGAGCAAAATCAATGACTCATGCTACTTTTCTAAAAATATGGCAGATTTTCTAGGGCATGCCAAAACCATCCAGTTTTCTTGGTACTTGCAGTTTAAAATGTTGAGCTATTTTACAAACTGTCAGTCTCATATTTGTGAATCCTCTGCTTTCAGGTTCTTAATAGGTGTCTCAGAGCATCATTGGAAATAAACCTAGAAGGTGTGGAACTGAAGAAAGAGGAGCAAATTAGTCAGTAGGTGGAGAAACAGGGCCTCCCCCTTTGCCATCCCTGAACAAAGAGAAGCAGAAGAAGCTTTTTGGAAGCAAGGTTGAAAGTGGTTGGAGGAAGGTATAGGGAGGTATTAAAAAAGTGTGAGACCAGTGATGGCTGTGGAATTAGTCTTGGCAAGTAATAGAAAAAAGGTCTACAAGGCATAATATCCAAGTAGCTTTTACTAGGAGGAACAGTTGAGAGAGGACGTCTAGGAGTTCAAAGAGACAGCACAGTTTGTTCTTTGGAGGGAGGAGATCAAGAGGATGACTCTTACCATTTAAAATGTAAATGAAATACATTGAACTGGAGGTATCCACAGAGAATTATCTTTGGAACATCTTGTGTGTTTTTTCCTACTCTGAAGTTATGGTTTTGGTGATGCTGTATTGAAAATAATTATTTTGTAGTCCTGATTTTTTTGTGTGACATAATCAAGAGTATACATGAGTAGAATTCTGGTAGCATGATCCATCACGGAGAACATATAATTGTAATTTATGTGAAAAGTATAATAGGTTGGGTCAGATATTGGCTCATACAACTAGGCTGGCAAAAGCAGGCCTTTCAGGAGAGGGAAGAGACTGCACATTGCATAAATGTTTTGGAGGTAATTTGTCAAGCTTGTACATGGGTACATGTCATGAAAGTATCATGAAGTTGTAACAATACAATCTAGTACATGTACTGGCAATCTTAAGTTAAAGATAATCTTATTACTAAATGAATGCTGATAAAATATGAAAGGCATATATTGCTAAAGTGGGGTGCAAAGTTTTTCTTTGTTCTTTCTTTTACACAGATGACCTGTAGTTGGGGAGAACTGGATTTCATGACCTGCATGACTTGGGAAAATCATACAGAAATTGTGCAGTTACATGTGTCTAGATTTGTCCAAAGGCTTCTCAGAACCTAAGGAAGTGGGTCTCAAATGGGTGACAATCTTTCTGTGAAATGTGCAAGTATAGTGACATGAGAAGTATCCACATCGCTTTTTAAGGAAATAATTATATTAATCTGTTTCAGTATAAGAAGGGGGGAGTATTGTAGCAGGCTTAAAACAAAAATATAGATATATGAATAGTTATAGATATCATTATCTAATTTGTATATGTGTTACATTTCACAGCCAGAGTTGGAAAGACATCACTCATTATGTCTCTTGTGAGTGAAGAATTTCCAGAAGAGGTAAGTTTTCATGTTGTTTGAATAATTTCTGTCAGGAAGTAATTGTTTTTTGAAAACCTCATTTTAAAAAGTAGAAACATCATGAAAGTATCACCCAAGAATACATCATAAAATAATTGTTTCTAGAATATTTACTGTTTTTTTTCCCATATAAAACACCTGAAAAAGTGATACAGTCTTTCTGGCTTGTAAAAATGATCTAGAAACAAATATAAGAAGAATAATGTGGGATACTTTAAAAAGTGAAACAAGTAACATTCTAAGTGCATGAACTTAGTGGACATTTCAATTTCTGTGTTAATTTCAAGTCATTGATGTGTCTTGGGTTGACAGTAGATTTCAGTTACTAGTGCACATTGTAACATTGTGTGTTTTCCCATGATTTAAGAAGTCAGGGATCCATAGATACATTGTGAATGAGAAACACGCTTGTGTGCATAAACGAACTGCTGGGTTTTGTTGATATATAGTGCCACTTGGCAGTGAGCAGCTTCTTTTTATGGATTGTTCACTCACTAGTGACCAGAAAAGGAAGCCAAGAACAAATCCTGGATTTGTGGGAGAAATTATTGAAACAGAAAAAGGAAGTTGTTTATTGCCCCACAGCACAATAAACCAGCAGAGAAATCAGACAGCACAGGCTTGGTAGAGTCATTGGCTATTCTGAGAAAAGAGTTGTGGGGCATAACTAATTCACCAGTAGTAATAACACTGCCCATTCCAAACTAATGAAGAAAGCAATATGGATAAAGAGACCAGTATTCTAGCTGTTCAGTGAGAGTTCATTACTTAGCCCTGTTAATTATGGTCTTCATTGATTAGGAGGATAAGCGGGAAGAATACTTCAGACTGTTTGTGTAGTCACTACAAAATAAATTTAAAGTCTGCTCAACCATTCATTGGAAGGTGCTCAGGTACAAACATGGACTTAGACAAAATATGAAAGGGCTTTGTTTTTATGGTGTCTGTAAAATCAAGGAAAGCAGCAATGATTGAAGTATTTTTTTCAGCTTGATCTGAGTTATTATCCTTCCTGATAGAATAACATACAGCCAGTTTCAAAAATGTTCTTTTTTCTCACCAAGGTTCCCCCACGGGCAGAAGAAATCACTATCCCTGCTGATGTTACCCCAGAGAGAGTGCCAACCCATATAGTAGACTATTCAGGTAATGAATCTATTGCTTCCCTCCCCTCCAAATTATTTATTTATTTACTTATAGCCCACATTTCTCTGAACACATGAGTCAAGGCAGCTTACAACAAAGTAAAGCAAAGTCCTGCTACAAATCTATTAATATAAAAGTTAACTATTAAACTACAATTCAGTTTAAAAACATTGAAAACAGTTTAAAAACACATTTAAAATATATTAAAAAGATAAAGAGAGCACACACTGTTAAAAGCTCGATCTAGAAAAGTGCGTGAAACATACACTGCCACCTCTTTCTTTGTGGAGTATATAACTGACGGGCTATCTAGAGGAAGAGAAAAGCAGTATATTGTTGAGTAAATTTAAAGCAAAATAGAGGAGCCACAAAATGTCCTCCCCCCCGTCCACTGAAGAAACACCACTGTTTTGCCTCCATAGTTTATGTGTCATCTATTAATAAATATGCCCAAAACGAGTGTCTCTGCCCCTCTTTTGTGTCCCACAAATGTCATTCTTTCTTTGTTCATATTCATATATCCAGGGTATGGAAAGAGGAGTAGAATCACTCAGGGTTTGGAAAGTCTGCATTAGATGAGTGCTTCTTAGGCCATCTGATGTAGAGATCAGCAATTTTTTAAAAATGTGCCCTGGGACCAGTACAGTGTTTGTGCCCATTGACTGCAACCATTTCTTTCTTTTCCTGGGAGCAACATTACTGAAGAACCTGTGTCCCTTCAGATGCTGTAGATATACAGTGTCCATCACACTTGATCACTGTCTGGACTGTTGGGGGCTGGTGGAATTTAGAGCAAATTATCATTGGAAGATAATAGGGGATCCAGTCTTTTTGAATCATATATTAGTTGAGACGGGATATCTGTTAGAGCTACTTCCAGGTCCAGAATGGCAGACTGATACTCAACTATCTGCCTGTAGCTACAAGTCACATGGCATTTATGATGGACCTGGTTTGTAGCTTGTGCCACATTATATTAGCTTCTACCAAATTTGGGGAGTAATATTTTTAACTGGTAGGGTTGTCCCTGTTTACAACTGACACAGATATATGTCTGCGATAGAACCTAGCACTCTGTATTCAGATGATGATTACCTGGCTTGAGAGAAAATCTTACTTCCCTCACTTCCATTTCATCAGAAGGCATAGACTTTTTTTGCTGATTACCTCTCTGGGATCAAGGAAAAACAGATGATTACTCTTTGTCTGCAGCCAAATTGTTCTTGAGTATTTTTTGGGTTCACATGCGTGCATAAAAATATCTTCACTATGACTTCAAAATCCTTTATTTTCTCTGTTGTAATGTTCTTTTCCCATGACATTTTTCACTCATTCACTTCTGAATTTTTTCCTATTTTAATCTGACTTCCCTTGGGAGCTGAAGGCTGTATTGTGAGTGCATCATTTCCTCTGTGTCCAGATGTTGAGACTTTCTGAATGTTATTGTTATCTAGGCAAAATAGCATCACTAATATAAAAGAGGAAATTATCTACATGGTTGAAGAAACCTCACCTTTTGAAGAAGTTAAGAAGGCCCCACTGAGAGAAAGAGAATGTATAGTGGCTAGGGAATACTGACTGATTGACTGACTGACTGGGGTGGGAACAGAAATCTGAATATGAAATGGAATTGAACAAAGGAGAGTTTGGAACAACAAACAGAGCACTCTACACTGCAACATTTTGTTACAAACACCATTTAGTTCCATATATGTCCAAGAGTGGAATTATGGAAAGGAATAGCACCACTTAAACCACTCTTGCCGAAAATGACAGTTTTCTGAAAAATCATTCACTTGCAAACGTTGTAAAAACTGTAGAACTGTCTTTAGCTAAAGTAGTTTAAAGCAGTAGCCTAGTTCCCTTGTTAGTGGTGCATTGTTAGTCATATACATTTAAATCAGTGGGACTTAAGTTAGCTGTGACTAATATGCTCCATTCGTTTCATTGGGTCTACTCTAGATCAAATTAAAACTGGCTCAGTATTGCCACACATCCTTATGCCTGGGCAAGTTTTTATGGTAAGGAACATTGCAAGATCTGAATCTAGCACCATCTGAAAGAATACATGATTCTCACTCCTGTATTAAAAGAGAGGCTAACTGCAGTTGCAGTTAGCCTGTAATGTTGTTGTGTAGTATTGCTTTTTAGGTTTACTTTACTACTTTGTATACAATGCAAAATATAATAAAGACAGACAAATCAGCACTTGAGAGAATGCATTTTTAGCATTTCATAAACATGGTTGATGCAGTTGCCTTAATTAGACAAACAATAATTGTTAACCTTCTCCTGTTTCATTTTTTTAGAATCTGAACAAAGTGATGAACAACTCTATCATGAAATATCACAAGTGAGTGCCGTCTCTTCTGAATGGTGTTTTTTTTTTAATCCCTGCCTTTCAAAACTCATGATCTGAGAGCAGTTGATTCCTCCTAAGGAAAAGTAGACTCATTTTGATATACTCTTGTCACTCAAGAGGCACCAGTAGCTGAGTATAGGTGTACAGAATGGATGGGGTCCATAAAATAACGGGGTGGATGAATGAAGGCCCTTTTGTTAATAAGGCTGTAACATCTCAGTTTCTGGAAAGAATAATCTGTGTATTTGCTAAGCCCTCAAAACAGTAAATGTCTTCACTTTATCCCTACCCATTTTGCTAGTAACTGAAATGACAGCATTCTGGCTGTATGTTTGGTCAAAAACGTCAAGTCCTTAAAATTCTGTAATGTAATTTAAAAATTAGCAGGGAGGAAACCTTTTGAACCTGTATAAGCAGAAGAATACAAAAAGCTGTCCTTAGCAACATGAATCCTCCTTTTTAAAAGATAATGTTACAATTTGTTTACCTGGGAAAAGCTTACAGTTATAATCTAATTTTTGTTTCCTCTCTTACAGGCGAATGTAATTTGCATAGTATATGCTGTTAACAACAAGAATTCAATTGATAAGGTATGACAGCAGCATTTCATATTCAGCTCCATCTGTCATTAATATAGCTCTTTCCTTTTGATGAGAAAGTTTGTCTCCAGATGCTTAGATTATCAATTCTGAACATCCTGAATATTAAGAGATAATTTATCTGTCAGTGCTATCATACTCCATCTGCCTGTGTATGCAGCCTTTTCTCATACAGTCTTGAAGAGAATACAACAGTTCATTTTCAACTTGGTGTGTTGATCTTTATGGACTCCTTTGAGAAGAGAGCAGTTCTGTATGCATGTGATGAATTAAGAGTAAGATGGATAGACAGGCTGATATTTGCCTTTTATACAATGCTTTATTAGCGTCTGCCTTTTAGTCATTGAATCAGGAAAATGTATTCAAATACTTTGGGTGTGACATGAGCTGGCTAACTGAGAATCTCTGAAGAGGTCCAGTTTCCAACCACTGGAACTACAGTTGCTTCATGGTGGGGTTCTTTCAGAATTAGTTGTGATTCCAGAGAATGCTTGTGAGGGTGATACACACTCCTCCACAACAAATGAGTAGCAAGTGTAGATTTATTATGTGTGAAATCAGTGTGCAAAAAAATATTCTCTTTTCTGTTCACCTTCTGCATCTTGTATCTCAATTTTAGATCTTCCTCTTGGTACCTGTCATGGAAGAGGTCCTAACCTAACTTCTGTACACCCACCATAAGCATTGGGAAATGTTGTCCACATATTCGTGCCTCCTTGCTCTCTCTTGTCAAATATATTTCCAGCATTGAGATAGTGGACTGTAGATTGTGCAGATATACAATCTGGTTGAATGAAAAGAGTATTCTAGACAAATTTTGTTAATGAATGTTGTTGCTTTAGGTAACAAGCCGATGGATTCCTCTCATCAGTGAAAGAACAGACAAAGATAGCAGGTATATTGAAAATGTGGATTGATTAATTGCAAATCTAAGGATGTTGTGGGAGGTTTGCTAAAAAAAAAAGAAGTCAGTGTCAAAGACATTCTATTTCACTGATCTGCTCCATATGGAATTTATATAATATTAGACTGCTTATTATTTGGAGTAATCACTGAAGTGTAAGATTGGCACACTACAATCTCCAGTCTCTCAAGATAGATGCCTTGTGTTGCTATTTACACATGGAGGCTCTTAATCTGTTTCAGCCAAAATAGTTGAACAGTTATGCATTTCAAGGGAGTAGTGTTTGGAAGCTAAAATTACCCATGAGTTTTAGGAGAAGGCTGATGACAGCGTCAAGGCATTCTTTTCTAAATGCTTTGACTTTCTTGGTGCAAATTAGATCCTAACCAGTGAACACTTTGATTCTTTGTTTCTCCTGAATTGTTCAGAGCTGCTTAGATATCCTAAACTTCCTAAACTTCATGAATTTTTCCACCATACTTTGAGAAGAGTTTGTGAACATGCCTAATGTGTTAGGCAAGAAAACCCCACGATAGGGTCACCTTAGAGTTGCCATAAATCGAAAATTACTTGAAGGCACACAATAAAAACAATTAGTACTTTAGCTAATTGATGGTATGTGTGTATGTGTAACATTCGAGACTGAATTGTTATGGATTGTTGCATGTTTAATGAATATTTTGAAACACTCATTGGAGCATTCTACTTTGAGGCTTCTTAACAATGAGGTGCTTTAATAGATGATGCTGGGAAATATTCCATAATACATGACTTAAATTTGGCAGCTCTTGTAATTTGAAATGGCTGCTGTCTCTTCTTAATTAGATACATTAATTGCATACATACATTTCTGTTGTAATTTATGTTCTACTTTTTCCCAGTTTGGGACTCAAGATGGCTTATAACAGCAAAAACAAACATAGCAAAACATTATCAGCGTACAAAAATTAGAAAGCATCATAAAATTTGAAACGAATAAAACAACCACATTCCCACTACAAGTGCCTTTGAGGATGGCAAACCAGATGGGAGGGACTCCCAAGAAGATCTTGGAACATGGTCAGGTTCATATGGGGAGTGCAGTCCTTCAGATAACCTGGACCTGAACTGTAGAGAGCTTTATAGTTCATCCCCAACACTCTGAATTGTGCCCAGAAATTGAAATTTTGTGCAGGCTGTTTGAAGGAAGATTCTTCTGGCTTCATCCAAACAAGCTCCTTTGTGTAGAATTGGAACTCATACCTGCTCATATCATAAATCAGCAGCTTATAGCAATGATGGTGTACGTGCTTTGTGACATGTCAATTAGCAGGTAATGTGTTTCTCACTGTGATAACTTTTCTCATCTGATTTTTCAGGCTGCCTCTTATACTGGTGGGCAACAAGTCAGATCTTGTGGAATACAGTAGTATGGAGACCATCCTTCCCATCATGAACCAATACACAGAGATAGAAACTTGTGTAGAGGTGAAAAAAAAAAACTTTGGCAAATGAAATAGTTTAAGGTGTGAGGGTTACTTAGTTAATTTTCAGTAGTCTGCATTTGCTAAAATGGGAGGGACATTTTGGGCCTTATCACACTATACTGCTTTAGTGCTATTATTCCACTTTAACTGCCATGGCAATATCGCATGGAATCATGGGATTCGTAGTTTAGGGAGAGGCAGAGAGCTGCCATGCCACATCAGACTACAAACCCCAGAATTCCAAAGGGTGCAGCCAAGGCACTTAAAGTGGAATAATAGCACTATTACAGTGTAGTGTGCTAGGGACCTCTGTCACCAGCCAGAGGCACAAAGGCCACTGGGAGGGTGTGTCTCTTTTGTTCTTAAAAGAGTAGCATGAGATGGAGGAGATCAGCTTGGCTGCAGCCATCGATCCCTGAAAGGAGTAGCTGCCAGGAACTCGCTCCCCCCTCCCTCCCAGAAAGAACTCCATCCCAACTGCCAGTTTCCCTGCCATTTTGTCTTCTCCCAGTCAGAAGAAAAGGTCAGGCAACCAGGTGGTTTCTTCCATCCAAACACACCAGGAAAGGAGGATAAGCCTGTTGTTAACAGAAACCATAATACTTGTTCACAACAAACTTTCATTCTGATATTGTCAAACTGATAATCCTCTTGTCTTTTTTCCTGCTACTCTCCTTTCTTTCTGTGTTGTATCTTTTATGAAAACTTGAAGGAAGATCTTTTGTCTTTATTTTTGAGGTGAACTGGTTTGGGAATAGATTTTTGTATGGATTTGGGATTAAAATATAATTAAAAGAAATGACAGTGCATATAATTGAAGCTGCCTTGGTGCTTGTCTCTAGTGTCTAGGTGCCCTTATAAAGTCCATTCTGTTTTTTAATATTAGGTATTTGTGTATTTAGTATTAGATATTTGTACCTTGCTTGTATGTAAATTAAATTTCAAACTTGCTGAAAAGAAAGCCACACCTATGGTTTAAGAGAAAAGAAAAACTATATCATGGTAAAGCTTTTCACATTTGCTCCCACTGTCATTTTTTCCTAGTGCTCAGCCAAGAATTTGAAGAATATATCTGAACTGTTTTATTATGCACAGAAGGCCGTTTTGCATCCTACAGGGCCCCTCTATTGTCCAGAGGAAAAAGAGGTATTTTCATACTCTGGTCTCATAAAATCAGCCTTGCAAATGATTTGCCAAAGCCTGTGTAGCAGCATGGTATCTTTATTTAAAAAAATGCTTTCACACGAAGTCTACCTTTCCCAACCTTGGAAAGCCAACAGGAGGAAACTGCAGTAGCTTGAAGTATTCACTTTGGCTTAGGGTTGTCAAATCTTTGTCATTCCTCGTTTGGTTATTGCCTGCTGTGCATCTGGGAGGTGTGAAAAGACTAGCCTGGGTGCAGGTATTTCAAGAATGGTGGTAGTGTAGTTACAGTGGTAGGAATTGTGCAAACCATGATAGGAGAATGGATATTAAAATATGTTTGGGCTTTCTCTCCTTATGGCTCTCCTCTCAGTCATATTCAAGGAGGACAGCTTTGCCATGTTGGGTTGTTGTTGTGTTGGTGGTATGCCTTCAAGTCCCTTCTGACTTAATAAGGCAACCCTATCATGGATTTTCTGGGGCTGAGAATGTGTGATGCATCCAGGATCAGCCAGCAGGTTTGATTCCAGCTGAGCGGGTCACTCCAACCACTCCAACATGCTGGCTCTGGAGATGATTTATGCAAAAAAAGAAAAGCTGCAATGGAATTCATTGTGTCCGGTGTTCAAACCACTACATCATGCTGTCTCTTGCCATATTGGCTACCTTCCTGGTGTAAGCAGTTTTGTTGCTATAGTGACCAAGCGCTGCTGGTTTGGGAAAGAGAATGTTTATATCAGAGATAGACCTCAGACTAGTTGTTCTTGGAAAGTTCATAATCCATGCTGAACACCCTTGCCTGGCACATTTGAAGATTTCATAGCTGGTTGTATTGAGGTTTAGTCTCTTTGTTCATTCTGTGCATGATGAAGGTGAACTAGAGGTTTGTGTTCATGGCAGGTCTACTACCTTATACAGTTTAGACCAGAGATGGTCTATGAAATATTTATGTGTCTTCTGAATATCATATTTTTGATAGCCAGATATCATGGCACTGACTTACTGTTAGGCATTCTTGATAGTAAATTCTGAAGTGAGATGTCAGTCTTAGTAAAACAGAATTTGGATTGGAGAATTTAAACCAAGTCATCACTGTGCAAGTGTAGCAAACTTTAGCAAGGTGAAAGGGAGAAATGTAAATATATTTTAAAATGTTACGCTGTTTTTCCATTCAATCCTTGAAAGGTTTTGCATTGCTACCATTAAACTTTTCTCTGATTTCTGGTCCTGAACTGATGAAGAGCTTTGACCAGAGGAAAGGATAGTTTTACTGACTTAAGTTTGTTAGCACAGTAGTTCTTAACCTGCAGTCTGCAAAGCCCTGCTACTGGACACCAACAGCAGCGGGATGGGGTGCAGGTGCTGAAACTAACCCCTTGTTTCCCAACGAGAGAGCAGTTTGGGTGCATGCACACACCTACTGCAGTGTTTTTTTTTCATCAGGGGTGCAGCACTGGGGGCGTGGGCACAGAAGGATGCGGGCAGCAAGTGTGTGCATGCACCCAAACTGCTCTCTTGTTTGCAGACGAGGAAACAGTTTTGGCACTTGCACCCCACCCACTGCCATGGCCCCATTGCTTCTACTGCTTTTGGTGGCCACTTCCCGACAAAAGGGACATGGTGACAGGGTTGTGCGTATGCCTGAACTGTGACTCTGGAGACCAGAGTTTGAATCCCCACTCAGCCATGGAAACCCACTGGGTGGCCTCAGACAAGTCACATTCTCTCAGGCTCAGAAAAAAGCAAAGGCAATAATCTTGCCAAGAAAACCGCCATGGTAGGTTTGCCTTAGGATCTCCATAAGTCAGTTTTCAAAGGGGAGATACATGATGGCTAGAAAGAACTTCCCCCCACCATCAGTGGCATTTTGTCGTTATGTGGCTTCAAGTCAATTTTGAATTATGGCAACTTTAGGGTGAACTTATCACAGGAGGGGTTTGGGTTTTTTTTGCGAGATTAGTTCAGAGGGGATTTGCCTTTGCCTTCCTCTGAGGCTGAGAGAATGTGACTTGCCCATGGTCATATAAACAAACAACCACAATGGCCTCTAAAACACTATACAAGACAACCACTAACAAAGTTGTTTACTTGGTGTTTATATATCTATATATTTATATGATTTAATCATTAATACTGTTCAGCAGTATGGTTCAATATAGTTTGATTTTTGTCATTCACCTATTAGTGGTTGTCTTGCCCACAGTCACCCAGTGTCTGAACAGGGATTTGAATCCTAGTTTAATAAATTAATAGATATATAAATAGTTGTATATTTGAGTATTTAAATCTAAATTTACATATTTGAATCTTAAGTCTTGGGGGGCCCTAGCAACAAATTATATTTACAGGAGTTCTCTCATAAAGAAAAGTTTAAGAACTATTGCATATTTTGGAGTCCTGATCTGTTTCAGTTGAAATGTCAATTTACAGAAACAACCATTCGCAGCCTTCAGCTATTGACAGCCTTATTCTTCCTTAAGGATTTCAGATGAGTGGTAAAATTCTTTGGCAAAACATAAAAAGATCTCATATCATTATAAAGACTCATTAATGTATCAAGTCAAAAACAATTTGAAAGCCATACAACATGCTGTATTTAAAACCTGCCAGTCCTTCACACTAGCTTAGGAGTGAGGAGGCTTGAGTCTGGGCTGAATACAGCCCCACTTTCTCCATTACATTTTTGCTCAGTGGTTTCCCACTTTCTCTGTGGGATTTTTCCCATTCTGAAAGGTTGAAATGCCTCTTCTAAGACCTTTAATTACAGGCAATGAAAGTTTTCATTAAAATATGTTGGTATTGTTGCTTTTGGCCTTTGACCCACTCATCACTAGTAGGTAGCCTCCAACACCTTCTCTAAATTTGAGTTCAGCTCTCGGGTTGAAATAGGCTCCCCACCATTGCATTTGTCTGCTCCTGCCCTGCTCCCAACAGTTTTCCTGGTATAAGTAAACACAATTACTCTATTTGCTGTACAGGAAATATGGAACCAATTGTGAGGGTTCTTTGTTAGAATTCTTTTGGCTGATGCCTTGTGTCACAGATCTTGTCTTTCATATTGAAGCAAAAAATGCAGAGTTATCAAAACAAATTAATCCTGTCTTCTTTCTGTCCCTTGATCTGCAGATGAAACCAGCCTGTATAAAAGCACTAACTCGGATCTTCAGAATTTCAGATCAGGATAATGACGGCACCCTTAATGATGCAGAACTCAACTTCTTTCAGGTATATATCTTTGGTGTGTGTGTCACTTGCTGTTTCTCTTTATCCATAGCTTCTATAGTCGGAAGGTAAGTAGATCAACTGGAATCTGTTGGCAGCTTTTTAATGCATTGGACAGGATCCAACACCATGTCTCCATGCAAAGGCCCAGAGTATTTCTGTTCAGTACTAAGCCTTTGTGTGTCATAAAGGGTCCAGAGGGTAACAATGTTGAAGGAAGACTTTTGAGTGGGTTGAGGGACCAGGTTCAGGAAAGAAGAGCTGAAATCTGTAGCACTTTGAATCCTGTCTAGTATCTTTCTCTCAGGAAGTCCTAGCTAGCTTAGTCAGCCCTAGCTAGCTTAGTGGTGAGGGATTGTGGGAGCTCAAATCCAAAAACACTGAGAAGGCTGCCATTGCCCACCCCTGTGTTAAAGAGAGATAGAGAGAGAGAGAAAAGATGTGGTGTCAAGAATATGAATAGTATCAAGGTTTCACATATGACCATTTGAAGAATCACAGTTACTGGTAAGCAGCATATTTTTCTTTGTGGTATCTGTGACTCACACAAATGAGCCTTGCATATGTGCAGAGCCACATGAGGAACATTTTGCAGCTGAGAAGCTTCTGGTGGGAAGCCTCTCTGACACCTTCAGCATACACGCCTCAGTGTAGCTAAACTGCTCCCCCTCTGTTCTGGTTCCAGTACACCAATATAATTGAAATGTGGGATGGAGAGGACTGAACAGCCACTGTGTACCAACAGTGATGTGACAAGGCAGTAGAATCTGCAGTTGGCACTCTCACCTGGTGTCCATTGAGTGCACTTTATCACTCAAATCTGATTTGCCATGGCAAGTGCCTAATTACAAGACTGACTTAGGACTGATGCTCAGATTTCTGTATTTTTTGCCATTGTTGCCATGGTATTTTGCTGTTTTATTGATATGAAATTTCTAGCATGAGATCATAAACCACAATAAAATGTTCAATAAGTCATGTGTAGCTTTATATTGTCAAGGCTTGACTTGAAATATTTCTAATATTCCTTTTTTTTTATTTTAGAGAATTTGTTTTAACACACCCTTGGCACCTCAAGCACTAGAAGATGTAAAGAATGTAGTCAGGAAAAATCTAAGTGATGGCGTTGCAGATAATGGATTAACATTGAAAGGTAGGTACAACATATCTTCATATTAAAATACGGAGATGAGATGGGGTCTGCTAACTGGGAAAAATGGCAAGAAAGCCATTTGTGTGATAAAGGATCACTTCATCTCCTTTTACTACTTTTGAAACCAAGCATGATGAACTGATCCTGTGTGTAATATACTTGATGTGACATTTAAATTATATTGGGTATGCTTTAGGTTACCTGTATAAATCAGAGTTTACAGATAATCTAAAATAATGATAATGATAATCTAAAATTGTACCTTTGTAACTTGTTTGTTTGCATGTTCAGTGGATATTTTCAAACTGAAACAAGAATACAAAAGAACCAACAGTGTTTTCCTTACCATCCTGACATCAGAATGCCTGGGTATATCTCACTGTCTCCATCTGCAAGATGGGTTTGGACGTGTGGTGGTGGTCTCTTATTTGATAAGCTTCCATGCGTTCCATGAGAACCACAGTTTAATACAGTCTTAAACACAATACAGTCTTATACACAAATGTATAACATGTGTTTATACATTTAATACATTTAATGTATAAATACAACATGGTTCGTTAGAGACACGCAAGAGTTTTTACAGGAGAAGACCCTTACATAACTCTCTTTATAGGAAATCTCACTCACATTACTGATGTGCATCCAAGACACTTAATTTAGAACGTTCTCTTTTCAGGCTTCCTTTTTCTACACACACTATTTATTCAGCGTGGGAGACATGAAACAACTTGGACAGTATTGCGGCGCTTTGGATATGATGATGATCTGGAGCTCACACCTGAGTATTTATTTCCTCTGTATGTATCTATAGCTCTTGCTTTTATTTAATTGTAAATATAGTTTATGCTTTGTACTTATAAAAGCAGATTCCTTAATTCTGATAGTTGTGGGCACTATTCCTCTGCTGGAGTGATCCACAGAACATATATTTCCAGTGTTTTTTCCAGTAATAGCAAGCGAAATAATTCTGGAACATTTCTAGTCTTCATTATAAAATGAATGTTGTTTATTATTATTATTGAGTGCAATATTTTGTAAAGCAGGAGTGGGCCATGAGTAGTCCATGGCAGACCATGACCCTCAAAGGCCACTTCTCGCTCCACTTCCCGGTATTTTGGCTGAAAAAAAGAGTTTGCAGCTCCCAGAGTCCACATTTGTGCTCTGGGAAGTCAGTACTTCCAAAACGTTTTTTTAAAAAGAAAAGGAAGAAGGGAAAAGAAATAAAGGAAAAAAACTGAAAACAGACTGAAAGCTGCTTTCAGGATTTTTTATATTTTTGGCGGGGGAAGGACTAGTGAACGTGTTTAATCCCTCCCATTGAAGCAAGCTGGATTTTAAAACTTTCTGCTCATTCTCAGCTCCTTTCATTCTTTTTAAGGCATAAATACAACATGGTTCACAAGACTGAACAAAACAATAACTGATTATCCAAACATTCAAAAAGTGGTGCCCAGAATTTTCCTGATACTTCTTATTGATTAAATACATTCCTTCTTTTAGTTGCTCAGTCTTTATGTATGTCCCCATTTTTGGATGGAATATTGAGCAAATAATGACTGGTAGTCATGATACATGATACACTCTCTCAAGGAGTAGATAACAGAAGCTCAGGAACAAGTACAGTAGAGCTATAGAGTATATATTGCCCTCATGTCCTTTTTGAGGTCTTCCTAGAGGGGAAAAAAAGACCCTGGGTTAGATAGGCTTTGGTCTGATTCATCAGGGCTCTTACATTTCTACTGTGTTTACGGGGAAGTAACTTACGAAAGGGTGAGAAGGGGAAAATCAGAACAAACTGATGCCTGTTTTTTCAAAGAAGCTTTTTTCACTCTTAACAGGTTAAAAATCCCTTCTGACTGTACAACAGAGTTAAATCACCATGCATATTTGTTCCTCCAAAGCATTTTTGATAAGCATGATTTGGTAAGCTTTTAATCTTATTTAGAAGATACTTTCCTAAGGAATGTTTGAAATGTCTTTTTAACAGTCTGCACAGTGAAACTGTTGGGAGAGGGGCGCAGACCTGCCAAGCATTTTTTAAAGTTTTGATTTGTAGCTTCTTTCAGCATCTCACATAAGTGATAACATTCCCCTGACCTAGATATTCCTAATCTAAACTGGTAGAGGCGGGGCTCAAGAGTCATGAAGAAAGAAGAATGTTGATAATTGTTCAGTAAAGTTACGTATTTGCTATTATCAAAGATGTAGTAATGTTAGCTGTTCAATATAAAAAGGAGTTATGTGGCAACTTAAGATGAACTTTCTTATTTCAGTGTTACCTTTCATGCTGACATATTGGGCTGTAGTCCTTAAAAGCTTATCCTAAAATAAGTTAGTTAGTCTATGTTGTACTACAAATTTTTTTAATTTGCTTCTAGTGTTTACATTTACTTTTGCTTTTTAATCCACTTACCGCAACCCTATTTGCTTACGTGAAATCAAATGTCATTTTTATCAGTTTTAACAATGTGATTATAAATATAAATAGTATGAGTATTTATTTAATCTGTTTTCAGGACCGAGATTGTGCTTTGTCTCCTGATGAACTCAAAGATTTGTTCAAAATCTTCCCTTATATGCCGTGGGGACCAGATGTCAACAACACTGTCTGTACCAATGAAAGGGGTTGGATAACTTACCAGGGATTTCTGTCTCAATGGACGTACGTGCAACACATACCTGAAACTGCAGTGCTTTCATATTCATTCTTTTGAAGAGGATTGCATAGTTCCACTATTTTATTTTCTAAAGGACCATATTGAAATTATCAAATGTGCTGTGAGTTTTGAAGGTTCAAGGCCTGTACAATCAGAATCAACTAGTAAAGTTTTTCTGTTACTTAACCACTTGAAGCTGCAGGTGCACAGTCGCAGGACTGAATATCCTCAACATGCTGAGAACAAACGTGTCTGAGGAGAGACCAAGGCTAGCTTGATTTCTTCTTAAAAATCTATTTTTCTACATGTAGGGTTTGAGGAAGGCATGTGTGTCAAGCAGCTCTTTGTACATAATGCAGTTGACTTCACTGCATTTAAAAATCGGCAAGTCTATTTGAAGTGTCTGCAATATGCTTCTTCCATCAGTAGTGTGAGGTTAATGTACAAAATGTATTATACGCATTTAACACAACAGGCAGCATGCCTAAGAGATATTAATTACTGTGACCAGAAATAGGAAATGGATACCCTTCTCTGTTTTTTTTCTCTGCTGTCCATATTTTAATGCTTTATTGTCCTTGTGAGAGATGGAATATAAAATGATCTATCTGTCATTTACATTCTTTTTTCTATAAGTCTCTTTAAATGTTTAGGTTTTTGCACATGTTAAATCACAGGTCTTAAGTGGCTTATGGCTTATTGGAAACACACATTTTCTCTCTTAGACTTACTACTTACCTGGATGTACAGCGTTGCCTTGAATATTTGGGCTATTTGGGCTATTCAATACTGACTGAACAGGAATCCCAAGCCTCAGCAATTACAGGTAACAGCTTGCTGTCTTGCAGTATATTTTGGAAGAGTTTTAGAAAGCAAAACTTTCACTATCCCCAGTTGCCTTTTTTCTGTTCAAATGAGTACATGGAACATCATGGGCGCAGAGCCCAGAGGTGTGGTATCTACAGAAGTGGAGCAGAGCAAGTGGTAAAGTGATACATGTGAAGCTGTAGTCTAAATGAAATACCATGGGGGGAAAATGGAAGCATTACCAACCTTTCTCTCCTTCAGCATCAGTAACAGGGAGAAATGCATAATAGTGTCCCTTACCCCTACCTCTGTTACACTTCATTGACTGCCACTTGGGCTTGGATGGGTAAACAATGAGGCAGTGATGTTATATCACTGGTTTTTTTTTCTCCTACTATGTGTTCCTGGAGAGATCTGGTTCAGCAAGCACCTACACACCTCTTTGTAGTGCTTAGTTTGTACTCATGAAGAGGGCAGCTGTGAAAGACACAATGTCAGGGAGCTTGGATTGTGGGCTAGTGAGGCTGGAAGTTGGGTTTGTTAAGTCTGGACTCAATTTGCATTGAAGTCTTCTGTCACCTGTTGCTTTTGTCAGTCTTAAGGGGTCAGGAAGGGCCAAAGAAGTGAAGATGATTCTGAATTCCACACACAGTTTAAGTTAACCATTGTTTCTGATGAAGAAACATTGGCCTTGATCCAGCTGCCCATTTCACTGATGTAGATCAGCAGCAGATAAAAGTAGATGGACCATGCTAGTGGCAGCCATATGACCCATGCCATGTTGCTTTCTCTCCTTCCTCCCTACATTCCCCCATCTTAGCCGACATCATCCAGGATCTTTTTTGAATGGAGGAGCTGAATATGACTGTGCTCCCATCATGACTTAAAAGGCTCAGGCAAACTTAATGGAAGATTCTGTGAATTTACTTTTATCTTACATTTATAACACTATGCCCATGTTTGCTACCAAAGAAAACTTTGGTCACTGATTGGCTTTCAGATTTATAAAAAGAGTAAATAACATTAGTCTGATTCCATTTTTGCAGTATGCCTTGTTACAATATGTCTTGTTTCTCTTTCCCTATAATGTGTAAATTCTTTCTTTTTAAAGTAACAAGAGATAAGAAGATTGACCTCCAGAAAAAGCAGACACAGAGGAATGTGTTCAGGTGTAATCTAATTGGAGTGAAAGGCTGTGGGAAAAGTGGAATTCTCCAGTCACTGCTTGGAAGAAACCTAATGGTAAGAATCCCATTGTCTTTATCTACAGTTGGCCTTCCACATTTGCCGGGGCTAGGGGCACAGGACCCCAGCAAACGAGAAGAACCACAAATATCAAAATGTGTGTGTGTGTGTGTTTCTATGGGAAGGAGGCAAGGCACAGTGGGGGGAATGAGCACCCAGGGTTCAAACCAAGTCAGAAAACAGGAAAGGGAAAGTGGGTGGGTCAGCATGGTGACCCTATATTTCCCTCTCTCACTCACTCATCTGCTTTCTTGAATGCATCAGGAGAGGATTTATGGTTCTGAGAAATTGGGCTGCAATCTGTCCTTAGCTTCTAGGTAGTGGCTGATGGAGAAGGGGAAGGAAGAGAACCACAGGCAGTTTTTTTAAAGGGCTGTATGGCCCAATCAGAACTGCTGAGAGGGAAGGTTCCCCTGGAAAAGAAGTACCTGAGGTGGAGGGGCAGGGGTTGGAAAGACTTGCAAATAATCCATGAAAGTGGAACTCACAAATGTGGTGGTCAATTGCACGAGTAATTAGGAACTGACTGCCTACCTATTCAGAGCTCCTGAAAATGGCAGTTAATAAAGCTAATAGTAGATGCAATCTTAAATTTTTCCTGCATCCCACCTTCATTTATATGGCCTCTATTTCTTTGATGTGGAACTACTGGGCGGTTCAGACCTGCCTCTCAAAAGCTGCGTTAGGCATCACAACACTTATTCTTTGGGTTTAGAAAGTGAAACTAAGGTGCTTTTGCTCTGAGCACTTCATTGCCAAGAAAGAAAGCTACATCTGTTCTCGAATCCTTGTTTGACCCAGAGAAGAAGCACTGTGAAGCTGGTCTAGTTGTGTACGATACACTAACATTTAAAGATGAAGAAAAAAAGCATGACCATAGCACCACACCAATTTTTTTTCTAAATAAAGAATGGCTTATTTGTTGAAATCTTGATTGTATTGTTAGTATGTTGTTTTTTAAAACACAGTCTTCAGCAGAGACACTTGAGGACTCCTACTTAATGCATGATATGTTATGACTTTGATTGTGTCTAAATCAGCATGCCAGTTATGAAAATGTTTGATTTCTGGATTCTTTTATGTTTTCAGAGGCAGAAGCATATACGTCCAGACCACAAATCTTATTATGCAATTAATACAGTGTATGTGTACGGTCAAGAAAAATACCTGCTGGTAAGATTATATCAGTCTTCTGATACATTAATAGGAAGGTCGCCTCTTTTGAGACTGTACAGAGCATCAGTAATGTGATTTGAAAAATCTATAAAAAGTGTATGGTCTTTATTTCTCACCTGTAGACATTCATGATTCAAGTGCGTAATGACTGGTTGTGACGCTTGTAGCTCATTCGAATCAACTTTCTCTCATGCTTGCAGTTTATATATTGATTTTTGACCTTAACTAGTAGCCTAATTAGATTTGAAATGTCATGTTTCACAGTATAGAATTAATATTTGTGATATAAGAAGAGTGTTTATAAACAGTAAATTCTCCAGGCACACATACATGGAGATTGGCACCTTACCGCACTGTCATTGCCCTGGTCCCATTCTCCATACACACCTACCTTCCTATTGCTACGTGCCTCTCCAGTGGCAGCAGTTTGAATGGTCGGGTAGCCCTGCTGTGCCTTTCTGGCTCCCCTTGCAGTGATCAGTGATTGCCTTGGGACTGGACAAAGTACAATCAAATGGCCTAACAGTGATATGCAGCATTAAAGTTAGATGTGTTTTGGGCCAATGAAATAAAGTGCACGTTGCTACTAGTCCACCAAAATGGAAACATGCAGATAGTGCTATGCAGATAAATCTGGACTTTATGTAGTATTTTGAATAATGTTATTGATGCTGTATGCAGAGGTTCTGTAGTTTTGTGATGGTAGCCTTAAGTCTCAGGATATATCTGTCTTCTGAAGAATGCCTCCTTAAGAATGAAAAGAAAAAGTTCATTGGTTGGATTAAAAATGGACATTCACTCACATCCCATGCATTCCTAGTAAACAGTGATCCATCTTTGCTAAATACCGTTCACATATTTGTTGGTTGTGTTTTTTTGTGCTTTTAAAAGGAAGAAGAAACAGAGCTAAATGTAAATGCAAATATACTTGTCCTATACTTTGTAATTTTTAAAACTCCTCTTTCCTCTTAGTTGCATAATGTTCGTGAATCCGATTTCTTATGTGATGCTGAGCTCATGTGTGATGCTGTATGCCTAGTATATGATGTCAGCAATCCTAAATCCTTTGAATACTGTGCCAGGATTTTTAAGGTGTGTATCGTTTTTACCTTCTGAAAATTGGAAAATCAAAAGTGATTATTCCTTCTTGCCCAGTATATGGAAGTGACACAGCAGATTTCTTGTTGCCATGTATGTACTTTTAGCCAATGTGGTACAGAGATTCAATATATGCAGCTTTATACTTGAGAGTCTCACGTTCAAATTCCCATTAGCCATACAGATCCAGTCTCATTTTCCCAGGCTAACCCACCTAACAAGATGACTTTGAAGTCCTTGTGGGAAAGGTAGTGGAAATCTCCAGAAGCAGAAGGAAAGAAAGAAAGAGTACTATGAGCACCATAGAAGGAGGATAGGGTAGAAGTAATTTTTTTCATCTAAATGTCACGCATTACTTGAGTTGAAGACTTTATGTGAGGGTTGCTTCACATACAGTAAAATTCCTACGCAGAGATAAGTTCTGTGTAGGAATTTGCAAGTCCACTGCATGTATATTGTAAGGTATCTTTAACAGATGTAACCTCTTAATGCTGGCATTCTGGAAAGATTTTATCAACCCACCAAATTATAGTGATGAGGATCGTCTGACATGGACTTCAAATGTCCAATGATCATTTGCAAATGTGATTTTAATCATAATGTAATGATATTTCATAAAGTGTGCACAACGTTTCTTCTGCAAAATGTTTCTTCTAATCTAAAGCATTTAATAGAGTTCTTTTGTGGGGAAGTGGGGAAAACAACTGAAAAATCCACTGGAATGTCCAGATCTCATAGCAAGATTTGAAAACTGACTTTGAACTTTATATAGAGAATAACCACATAACATGCTTAAGCCACCTTGAATCCCATTTGAGAGAAAGGCAGGGTATAATTTTAATAAAATAAATGAATGAAGTATAACAAAACTCAGATCTGAATTTTGTATTTTTTTGACTGAGACCTTTCTCCATAGTACTAATTTAGAAAGCATCCGCTAATTTCATTGAAATGTAAATAAAAATAAATACACCTAGGATACCTACATATTAAAACTGAGTCTGAAGTTTTGTTCACAAAGTATTAGCAACAGCAGCTAACCTAAAAACTGCAGTCCTCAAAATGCCTACTCAGATATACATCCAGTTGAACACAGTAGAAATAACATCTGACTATTGATAATTGTGATTCTTTGTAAGTCTGTTAAGGTTTTGTCGTATAAACATATTAACTATGGCCAGCTGCCCATTTCAGTTTCAAAAACACCTGTACTGTACTGGAGAGAAAGGAAATCTTAAGTCTCTTGGGCTCATATGATTAGAGTCACAGTCTGTATTTTCCCTTTTAATTACCCTTTTTTTATTACTTAAAACATGTAGCAACACTTCATGGACAGCAGAATACCTTGCTTAGTGATAGCTGCCAAGTCAGATCTACATGAAGTTAGACAAGAATACAGCATTTCCCCAGCTGACTTCTGCAAAAAACACAAAATGCCTCCACCACAAGCCTTTTCTTGCAACACAGTTGATGCACCGAGTAAGGACATCTTTGTGAAGCTGACAACGATGGCCATGTATCCGTAAGTATCCAGAGCATCTGTGTTCATGCTGCATGGTTCACAACAACTTTGCATGCTGTAAATACCATAAGGATGGAACTCTGTGCCTCACTGAAATTATGTTTAGCAACAGAGGGAGATGTAAGTGATGCAACTAAATGTAAAGGTTTATTACTCAATTGGCTAAGAAATACAAAATAATTTAAAATATATTTTTAAAAAACGCCTGTGTGCCAGCTATTATTGCACTTAGCATACCTTTGAGAAATATCTTTGCCTAAATATATTGCAGATTTAGATTTAGCTTATAAGACATGGGGTTCGATTCTCTCCATGTATGCATGCGTTGCATCGCTCATTGTCATTACTCATTCATTAACGAAAGAGTTGTGAGTGTGTCCCAAAGAAAATGGGCTTCTTCTTTATTGAAAAAAAAACCCATACATAATAAAAACTTCAGGAATAAGCTAGTATTTATTTTTTGGAATTCACTGACATGGAATCATATATTTTTAGAAAGGGATACAAGGCTAACTTCCAAGCCACACATAGAATGTTTGGCTCTTAAGGTGGTATCTGGTTCTCGGTCTGCTTTATTGCCCAGAATGTGGGTAGCTCTTTAGTCAGCCCTTTGGCATATGCAGTATGGTCCAAAGAATTGTGATACCCATTTCATGAGCCCAAAGAAGCTTTAGGTACAATAGTAGTTTTCCATGACACATGGCAAATTACATCTGAAATGGTGAGGAACAGTGAACATCTTTTGAGATGTGGTGTAGTAGAACTGTTACTCAAAGGAGGAAGACAAGTCACAAAATCTACTGGATCTTAACTATGTCCTTAGGCGATATATACTAGGTATTTGTATCTCAGTTGTATGCTACTTAGATTTTACAATAGTAGTGTGGGGAAACAATCTTTTTCTAGGAGACTGAACAGTTTCTTACTCTAGAAATAATTTTCCAGAGAGAGCCAAACACTAGTGCACATGTTAGCCAGAAAAAAGTGTCACAAGTCAGGCACAGAGTTTCTGGGGGCCAGACCAAGGGATTGCTGCTTAGTCAACAGTAAGGCAGATAGAATTGCCACAAAAAGTTGGAAGTGAAAAAGCTGTGCCAAAACTCAAATGAACATAGCTTTGGTGTTCTCTTTAAATCATCGCTACTTAAGTAGTATGGAAAAATATCCTAATTACAGTGCTTAACCTAAAGCAGCTTCATAATAAGATACAATGATATCATAATATTGTTACTTACTACCCTGTATTTTGGTTACAAAAATGTGTTTTATCTGTCCACTTGATTTTCAAAAGTTTACACTTGGTTGCCTATATGAGTGTAAAACAGACAGGTAACGAGTGTTTATAGGCTTTAGAAGCTTTCAGAGCACTTCATATTATCTCAGTATATTGATATGAAAAAATGAGACACTTCTAGCAAGTTCTCTATAATTATGCCAAAAAACCCTGACCTGCAGTTATTATGTGATTGGGATATAATATTCTGTGACATTTATATCATCTCATAGCAGCATTGCTGAATAGGCTTCCTAACAGTTCTCTTGCTTATTTATCTCTGTGTAGGTCACTTCAAGAGATCCTCTTTGTTTCATATATTTTCCATGGACACTTCTCAATCTAGAGATTTAGCATGTTTTAAGGTTATTGTTTCTCACTAAGCATCTCACTCTGTTGCCAAACACAACCCCGTATGTGGCCTGAAGCCTAGAATCCAGTTGCTAATATAAGCTAGAGTAGACCTATTGTACTGATGAGATTTTGATTAGTGTTTACTTACGATCATTCAGCAGTAAATTCAGTGGATTTAGCCTAGTTAGGACTAACAGTTGGATTCAGACCTTTGTGTTCAACAGGCTAAACCTTTTCTACAACATTAGGTCACACATCACTTAAAATAGCAGTGAAATAGCTGATATTCAGTGCGGTTCAGGGATTCACTTGGATGGGAAGGGCTGGTGGAAAAGCAGATGAAAACAGATGATTGTGTCTTCCTCCCTTTTTAACCCTGGGACTGCGTATCTGTGGTGTCATTAGAACAAGAGTGTTTTGCCCTCTTCTGCAAAGCAACATGCCTTTACAGGGATTTCCTATTCAGGGCTAACTTATTTTCTCTGTGAAGCTTTGAAGCAGATTAAAATGATGGTAGACTTCATCTGCTTTGTCTTCACAGTTGATAATCTTGAAGTATATATTGCCTTGGGCTTTCCATCTCTTCAGTTAATAGCCTTTGGTAAATATACTTGTGGGTGGTAGGCTTAATTCCTTTCTACATTTTAAATGTTTCTGAGATCTTGTGGAGCACCTGGAAGTGCCTGAAGGTAGAAGCACCAATGCTGCAGGGTTATGACTTCCAGCTGTTCTCTGGAAAGTCTAGATACTGGTGGTGAGGGGGGGGGAACTTAACTAGAGATTTCCTAATTTTTTTCTCTCTGTAATGCATATGGCCAATGTGAGATATTCAGGAATTTTGAGAAGTATATGCAGTAGTATATCTAACTTTCTTATCTTCCCTTGATCTTTCCCTGATATTAAGCATGTGTGTGTTAGCTGGGATGGAAGAGGTAAGGGTAGCTGGCTTTTAAAGAAGTTGTTCAGTTTTGAGAATGCAACCTAATTCATTTTTTTCATGGATTAAGGAGGAGTTCCATTCTACTTCTCTTTCTAAGCTCAACATAAAGTAAAAGTTGGGTTTTTTTTCTCACAGGGGTGCAAACATATCTGCATAATGTATTTCTCTTCTTTAAAAGTCTCCTGAAAATCAGCAAGTATTAGCCTACCCTTGCCTCAGTCCCACCCTCGTCCATGTTCCCAAGTTATTCCCACTTCTCTTGGTTTTGGCTCAGCTCTGGTTTCTGCCTGAGATCTCAACTCCTGTCCTTCTGTGTGTTTTCGCAGCCATGCCCGGTTACGCTGTATGTGCACCTGCAACAGGTGTACATTTTGCATCTGTCAGAACCTCCTCAACTCAGACTTGCTGCAATCTGTAAAGAACAAACTCTTCACTACAGTTCTTAACAGGTCTTTGATTTTATTTACTAGGTACCAGGCGTGCTTTAAAATTACTTTTTTTTAAAAAATTATTGCACTTTGTAAGTGGGACAGACCTTTCACTCCATATCCATTGAGTAGGCACATGCTGCTGACAATGTTACAAATGTTAGTTTTCATCTTAAAACATTTCTTTTCAGAAGATGCTTGTTCCAGCTGTCATATTGAAACATAGCAGTTAACAGTGTAGTAAGAATAAAATATGGAGGAACTTTTAAGATGGCTACTAAAAAGTAAATAAATCCCTTCCAAGTCCTATAAACAACTGTATCAAGTTAAGCCATGAGGAAAATATTGATAGGTCTGATCAGTGTCTAATTTTCCATAGATTAATTTTGAGAAGGAGATAAAGGATGGTGGACCAATGACTCATTTGTCTACCCATAAAATTGCCTTTCCTGTCATGTTCTGTTAACTCTGAAACCATGTTCACCATATTTGCCGCTTGCTTGGCACCCAGTGGCCATATGACATAGTTTCGGAGCTAGACTTACCCAGAAACCTCAACTTGCTGATTCTAGTATTGGTGTGCCTAAAATTTGGTTTATAAAATATTCTGGATGCTAGTCAAATTGACTCCTAGTGTTTGGAATACATGTGTTTTGTCCTTGTGAATGGATATGGTGTGATGACATCTGTGGCATTTAACAGTGAAGTCTGCTTTAACACAGTACATCCTATTAATACATTTGGAGAATAAACAGTGGTAGATTGTTTTCTGTTCAAGACATTCAGACAATTTGTGTGAGTTAATTAGCAACAAATATATTCATGAAGACTTCTAATTGTTGCAAATAGTGCTTCTCCAGTCGTGCACAAACACACACACATGCAACAGCATCAGGATATGTCTATCAGATTCTTTTGTGCACATATAAAAGAACTTAGTAACTGTCTCCGCTAGTGTTAAATGCATACCCCGTGTTGTGTCAGAGTGGCTCAGCAGAGGAATGGAATTTCAAATTATAGTTCTATGCTGTAGTTCTTGTTTAGCCTTATTGCATTGACCTGTGGTTATAAATGGGCATTTGGAAAAATGAAGTTTAGGATAGATTCTATAGTTAGATTTTGCAAAGTTTCTGTGCCTCATATAGTTTAAGTATGAAAGCACTGGTGATATGAATAAGGTATATGAAAGTCATCGTGGCAAAGTGTCTATTTTAAAGCAAAACTGTTCAACAGTATAGTAGCAAACTCTACAAGGAATATGAAGGTATTTGTACAGTGAAAACCTTATATCGTATGTCTTTGCCACATGTTCAGTCCAGCTGCTTAGTCATTTCCTGGAAAATTTTAAGGAGCAAGAAAGCCTCTTAATCTTGCTCAGAGGGTCCCGTTGAGAGTTAACACTGTAGCTTAGGTTCTGATTAGTCTCACACACACACACACACACCAACAACTAAGTCAAGGAGGTTAAGGACATTATCTTGACCTCTGTCTCTTTCTGTGGGCAGGTGAAAGCTAAGCATTGTATAGTACTGGTGCCTTTATAGATTTATAATTCCTATAATGGACAGTCAGAGAAAATATATTTTCCCCTTGAGGGCAAGAGGATAGCCATGATGGGTAAAGGTATTTCTGCCTGAGCTGCATAGATGGCATCTGAACTTAGAACAGGAAGCGAATAGGTTTTCTCCTTGAATCCCCAGCTTATTTTCTTTTTCACCTTGAAAAGTAATGGCTTGCAAGGGTTCCTTTCACGAGTATGCAAGCTCTTCTCACTCTCAGAAGAGGAAGATGGCACTGGTGGGATAAACAAATGGGGCAGGGATGGTAAATGTACATATGAACTGGCCCTTTTCAGATTGTGGGTGAGATTCCTGTGGCTGAATGGTCTTCTGCCATATCCCCCCATGGTGTCATTACAAACCAAAAGTCAGTCCTAGCCAAGCCTTCTCCCTAACATAGTAGCTTTCTCAGCTTAGAAGAACTTGCTCTTTGGGCCACAGAAGAGAGGCCATAGCTGTGTGACAGAGGTCCTACTTCACAGGCAGAGAGCCCCAGGTTCAGTATCGACCATTTCAAAGCATCTTGGATAGCTGGACTGAAAGAGACGAATACATAAGATTCTGGAGAAAGTTTACCAGGCAAGAGTTGACAGTACTGAATTTTGTACTATTCCTGTTCAAAACATTAATGGGCTACTCTGAAGACCTTGTTCAGATTGTAATGATGACATTGGAAACTCCTCCTTAACTGTCCTTGGTGTTTGGAGTGCTGGGATGAAAGCAGATGTAAAAGTAGTTCAAACACTGGAGTATGTGCGGGCCTCCCTTCCTGCAGTTATCTTTACTGGTGCAGGTTGGGGGCTCCCCAGATGGGCTTTAGATCTTGTTAGGGCCCCAGTTTCTGAGTGGGCTTAGGATTAATCAATATGATTCATTGTTTGATAGGAAAGTTGCTTGTTTTACTGGGCTCGATTCCAAATAATTTTGAGATGTGGGTGGGTGGTACAATAAGCAATACTAGGACATGGGGACAGATAATCTGATTTTATGTATAGTTGCTCAATATGTTCATATAAACTCACAGTATGGTTCAACCCAGCCCAACTAACTCCACTAAGCAGAGATCTCATCTGAGATCATGCCCATTTCACATATCCATTTGGGAGCATCTACTGTTCCATAATGTTAAAAAGGCTTAGAAAGGATCTGAAAAACACCCAGTATGCCAGAGATCTATCTTCACATCCCAGAAAGTTCTAGAGCCTTGTCTGTTGATATTTGCCATCTATAGACCTGATGGAAGATCAGTGGAACCATCAGATCCTCTAAGCCTATCTTTGCCCAGCATTGTAAAATTGATCTGGTTCACCAGGGTGGAATCTGTCTTTGGCCGACGAGTCTCACACAGTTGTAGGTCGGTGGAGTGCTGTTAAGGGGTGATAATTATTCATGCACTCCCACTAGGCAGTGAGTTCTGCTTCTAGGTATCCCTAAATTTACTGTTCTCTGGCCATCAGTGGAAGAGTGACAAATTCTGTACTAACCTGTAAGTTTCTGTTCTTATGCCAATGAGAGAGAGTAAGCACATTTGTTGGTGTGCCACTGTCACACTGTCTCTAAGCTTACGCTCTCTCAGATGGAAGACAGGATATATACTCTCTTTCTAGGTTGTGAGTCTCTTGGTCAGTGTGTAGAAGGAACTTTCATTTTTTGAGGGTTCTGAGCCCTGCTTCTAGCTTCAGTTTGGTAATTTGGTTTGACAGTTCCTGTTGCAGAGAGTGTAATCAGTATTAGTGTTTGGGGATTGAGGAAGAAAGCCCTTCCTCCTCCTGTTTGGCATTTACCACAGCAGCCCTAGAGGAAGGCATTTTCCCAAGCTGATTGCCTTCCTTAAAAAAATGAAGTCATAGTAATTCCAGACTTGGCATTTTCTGTTGAGTAGGGTATGTTCATATTGCCATTGTCTGGGAGAACAGCTGTATGCTGCTTAGGAGAGAGAAGCCCTGATATTGTGGGAGGTTTACATAGAAGCTCCTCCAGTAAGTTCTGCTATATAGTAGTAGGGCTCCTGATTTTTATAAGTATTTGCAAGTGTTAAGCAGAGGTGTCCAACCTGTGGCCCTCTAGATGATATTGGACTGCAGTCCCCTATAAGGTACAGGTTGATGGGAACTACAGCCTCTCATCATCAGGGGGCACTCATTCCCATCCCTGCCATATAAAGGAAGCAGGGAAACATGCTCTTAACAGCACAGTTCTGTCCATGTCTATGCGGAAATCAGTTGAGGTGAGCTTAAATGAGTGTAGCAGAGGTTCTCAACATTTGGCCCTCCAGATGTTTTGTACTCTCTCTCTCAGAATCCTCAGTCAGCACAGACAGTCGTCAGGGATTCTGAGCTGATGTCCAAAACATACACAGAAATGTAGGACTGCAGTTGGAGCCAACTGCATTTCAAAATGAATTTATAGCTAGTGGGAATCATGCAGTCATTCAGGGGTTGTTGGACTGCAGTGCCCAAGAACCTTGACCAGTGGCGATGAACGCTGGGAGTAGCAGCCCAACAACAGTTGGAGGACTCCATGATTCCCAACCTTACTTTGTATCTTCCTGATGAAATTCCTCCAATAAAGAAAATGCATTCTGTTACTTGTAGTCCAGTTTAAAAAAACTCTTGATTCAAAGGTTGGAGATTTCATCTAACCGTTATCTTAACTGGTAAGTAGGGAATGGCAACACTGAAGTTAGGAGTCTCCTTATCACCTGGAGAAAAAACAGGTGTGGCAGGCTTACAACCCAGTAGGTTGAGCAAGGGCTATGGACTCTTATGCCATTTGGAGGTGTTTCTCCTATTACAGAAATAGAAATACATTGTCTTCCCATCATGGGATGCAATGCTGATGGTCTAAATTGCCCAAGATTTGGGCTTTTACAGATAGAAATAGGCACATGTTTGTCTTAAAACCACTGTCCACAACATGCGGCCCTCCAGATGTTGCTGAACTGTACCACCCTCATATGTTGTGCTGACAGTGGCTGATAGGAATTGCAGTCCAAAAACAGCTAGAGGATCACACATTCTTGCCTTCATCTTGGAAGAAATACTGAGCCATGCTGAGTTCTTTTTATATTTAATTTGTTCTTTTTCTTTAGGTGTTCACTTTCATTTGTCTGGCTGGCACTTACTCTCCTCTTACTGCATTCTTGTGCATCTTTTTAAAAATGTCATCTCTGTATGTGCCTTCTAATTCATTATGTGTTTCCAGCTCATCAGCTCAATTGTGTTTTGGTCACCCACATGTCTCGTGGATATTAGAGGCTGATCGTGTGTGTTTGCCTTGTCTGTTTGAAATACTGGGATTGATCCAGATGTGTAGTTAGCAGCAGTTTACTCTTTCTTGAATCCCTAAATATTGAATCTCAGTCCAAAAATAGAAGTCTCCTACTGATTCCTTGTTACCATGGAACTGTAATTGTCCTAATGGAAAAGCTGTTTTCTTCATTGGAAAATTTCAGGATTGGTGGAAGTTTTTAATAACGTCTTCAGTTTTGTGGAAATGGATAGTGTTACAAAAAAACATTAAGGTGAAAAAACTCAAAATACATGGAATCAGGATCTTGATATACTGTACTGAGCCAAAGGGTGTTGATTTCACAAAGCGTTTGCATTTTCAGCTAAAAATAGCTTTGCAAAGCCACCTGTCTCTCAATCAGGGTAAACAGCATCATGGCTCTTTTGTTCTGTCCCGTGATGAAGATTTCAAAATAGACACAGTTTTTTAGCTCAGTTGCCCTTTCCAGTACGGTGTGGAAATAATACTCTTTAACTGATTGTTGGCTCCCTTCCAGAGGTGCCTATTATTAGGTAGATTTGGGACTATACAGATGGCTCTTTAGTATGTAAGTACCAGTCTACTCTGGTGTGGATGGACTCTGTCCTCTTTGCAGACTTCCTATATTCTTGCCAGCATCCATCTTCAGTTGAAGGTTGTCTTAGATGTGGCTGGAGAAATGAGGCATGGTGAACTCTTCCTTTTTGGGTTTCGTGAAGCTAAAAGCAGACGTACATGGTTATTATAGGCTGTAGTAGAAGTGTGGATAGCATAGACGAACTGTATCCTTGCTCTGAGGGTAAGATATATAGCTGAGAGCTAATGGAACCACAAGGTGTACAAGCTGTACTTCCCGATAGTCCTCATCCTCTTTATTCCTTGGGTTTGTCTCTGTAAAAACAACAACAGTTGTATCTGTTTTTGTTATGCCTAACCTAGACTTGATGCTGCTTAGCTTCACTGTTGTACCTACACCCGTAGGCAGGATCATACAGATCTTTCCCTCTTTTTTTCACATTTCCTTTCCTTTCTCAGATAAACCCTGCCCCGTTATTCCAACTAATCTTTAAACTTTCTTTAATTTGAAAAGCACTCTAGAGGAGTAGGGTTGATATAAGAAATATGGCAGGGAGCCAGGAAAAGACAACTTCCTGTCTTTTGAGAGACTGTAGAAGTAGAACAGGATGTAGTGGGTTTTTGGAAAAAAAAATCTTGAGAGAAAACAAAGTCGATACCATCTCTCCATATATTGATCTGTAATTATGACAGATTAATTTATGGTGAGTGCCATCAATTAAGTTACTTTCTCGAAGCCACTTTAAAGTGTAGTAGAATACTACCTAGTGTTTGTTCACATGAACTGCTGCTTACTATACATGTGGCTGATACGGTGAGAGGCTTAACTGTAAATTAATGATGCTGCTTAAAATATTCCATGTGGTTGTCATGCAAGAGTTCTGGAGCCTTGTTATAAATCTGGCTTTTTTTCCTGTAACACTGCTGAAATTTTGAGGGAGTAAGAACTGGTCTTACTTACATTAAATGGTCATTTTGGCTTTCTAAATGTCTCTGCCTCTTATTTAATAGTGTGAGGTTCCCATGCAAAACTAATAGTTCTGCTCAGGTAACATTTTTGTTTCTATGTAAGGGGTCTTGTTAGTTCCTGCTCCTGATTGCAAAATAACAGATGGCTAAAAGCTGATGGAATAAAAGGAGAACTTAATAGTTTTTCTTTACAGAATAGAGTTGTCTGTGGTTTCTATTTGGAAAACACATTTTGCATTCATTAACTTAAAACACTTTATGTTGGAAAAATCTTTCCAAAATCTTGACAAACCTTTGTGCATGTGCTCATTTATTTTATTTTTTTTTTAAAAAACTTAATACAAATTGATTCTGCACTTACATGATCCAGGATTTCTTACAGCTTGATAAAATTGTATTGTCAGGAGACTTGAAAAAAAATCCTACTTATTCTGTATAGATTCAAGTCATTCTTCCCTAATCATAAACCAGAAGTAACCTTTGTGATTATTTTTTAGAAGAGTTCACTGTATCTGTTTCTTAAGCACAGAAATATCATCTTCCATATTTTATGTCCCAGGGCAGTTTCCAGTGCAGATTAACATTCAGACATATTAGCATTGGCATATCTGACAGCTGCTAGCCCCATTCAGATGTTGCTTATCTGCTGTGAAACAATATGGAAAGAGAGGTGGCCTGGTACCCCATCCCATCATCTCTTCTCATGTAGAGATCAGCAGATCTGAAGAGACAAGTGCCTGATTAAGCCTCTGGAAACTTCACAAAAAGGTGCTGGGAAATCAGAGTTCTTGCTCTTTTCTTCAGGCTTGTCACTTTCTGATTTAGGAAAGGAATAATGGAAGGGACAGGGCTAAGTTCTCCCCTCTTTGCATATTGGTGCAAATACTATGTGTGCTTGATTTTTTTAACATGCCTGATCCATTAATTTTTTTATTAAGCTGTCAGGGGCCCAACTCTTAAAAGTTCAAAACTAAGCTTGAGACTAATCGTTTAAAAATCAAACTAAGTAGAGAAGTGGACTGAATGTTCTCCAGAGCTCACCAAGGTATCTTTTGGGCACAGAAACAAAAATTTCTAATTAGATTGAGGGGAAATGCATATAAGAGATAAAGAAGGAAATATCCACCCAAGTAGATAAGATATTATAGGTAAGTAGGTTAGGTCAGCATTCAGATGGCCTTTTTCAAAATTTCAGGTATGTTAAAATGCAAAGAACTTTCTTTCTGGTTAGAATTTAGAATGAATACTTAAATATACAACAGCTGCATTTAAACGTCAGTCCAGTGCATGGTTTAGCAAGGCATGAATGACCCCTCTAGGAGTTAGTTGGTCTCGGTCCCGCTCTCTCTCTCTCTCGCACGCACACACACACCACACAAATGTACACTTAACACACACACCATTTCTACAAGGAGCTAAGGAGCTTTTGTTTCTGCTTTTGGTAACTTGCAATCTGTTGTATCCTCCAGGCTACTTAACATAATGTATGGTTAATTTTAAACAACCCAGCTTCATATTGTGATTTTGGAAGTCAGACAGATGGACTTCTTTAAAAAATAAAATAAAACACCATCTTTTCCAAGCTATTGTTTCAAAGGTTTAAGGCCTTATCCTGCACACACGATGGGGCTTGCACATATTTGATTCAGCTTGCGTACCTGGGGGGGGGAACTGAAGTGAGAATTTGCCCCCAAAATGTACTGTAAACACATTTCTTTCTTTGAGCAAAATGACAGGTTTTAAGGGAAGCATGGGGTTCCTAGGCCCATGTTTGTTTTATTATGCTGGGGAGAGGGGATGTTTAACCACTCATTTTTTTTCTGCTCATGTCCTATAACATGAGTACATGATACATGAGTATTTTCTAGGGAGAACTAACAAGAATGGTTAAGTATCTTATCCAGATGCTCCCTTCATCTGTCGATGCATTAAGAGCAAATAGATGTCTAGAAAACCAGTGCTGACTGGTATAATATTCCCATCACAAAGTGACACTTGTTAACAGTAGTATAATTTCCTTATGTACTCATAAAAACTGCATTTCAAGACCAACACAATTTACTGAAGAAGAGTTTTAACAAACAAACAAAAAAGCCCTTCCCTTACATTTAGAGTGCACTCCTGAAATAACCACAAAGAAAAGTGAAACTATTTGGACAAGTTAACTCTCTTCCAAGTTTATCCAATTATGTTTAGCAAAACAACTGCAGAAGATTAATTGCCATGTCTCTTCACCTTGTTGCCAACATTCAAGGCTTTGTTTAGACTAAATCTCCATGTCTTTTGAATCCATAATTAATTTCCACATGCTATTTTATTAACCTGCACACAAGACCAAAAGCTGTCTTATTAAAAAGAGATGAGTAGCTGGTTATAAGCTGTGTTGGTATGTAACATGTTGTTTTGAGCAATGCTGTGAACTGCCAACTGTGTGCATGTGTGTAAAAAGGTTAAGAGCCCGTGTAGATGAGTTGGGTGCCATGCTGTTATCAGATGAGGGAAGCAGTGTTGTTCACCAAGTGCACGCCGTCAGCTCTGTAGAAGAGTCCATCTTCATGGAGTCATCTCTTGAGCCACAGTTACTTGAACACAGGTAACATGATCCTGACTGGTCTTTCCCTAGAAGAGAACCCCGACAAATGCCTTGCTTTTCAAGACTTGGAAAGTACTAACTCATACTAGATGTTTTTAAAAAATCTGTTTCAAGATCATGTGAAACAGAAACAAAGATAAGGAGATTGTCTGCAGGTGGTTTTATACCTAGTTTCACAGATTTCCTGGCTGTGAACTGACAAAGCTATTAATGTTGCATGGGTTGTCAGAATGATTGTTGTCTGAGTGCCCAAAAAGGAACTGTTTTGGCCTGTTTGTGACAACATGTAACAATGGAACAATCCCTGTGTTTCTCAAAGAGCCTGGTAGTTCCTTGATTTGTACTTCAAAATCTGCTCTGCCTGAGGTTGTGGAGTACATACAGGCTCTTTGTGTCCTGTACCTTTGTGACAAGCCCATTATTTCTCATTTGGATTTGAAAATGCCTTGGCCAGAGGATCCTTTCAGTGCTATGGAACAATCTTAAATCTGTTCAGTAACACTCAATTTGAGAATCAGTGTGCCTTGAATTAAGGTCACTGCAATAACCTTTGCTTGTAAATGTTTTATCTGTCAGATTATGGTAAGCCACCTTTTAAAATGATCTAGCTGAGCATGCTCACAAACTGGTGTGTGGGGAGATTTGGGCCATTGGTTTTATGTCTTGTCAAGCTTACTATGGCTTTTGTTCATCCACCATTCTCATGCTGGTCTGTTCCATTGTGTTTTCGGTGCCTTTTTAACTAACATTTAAGCTTACATAACTGATTTAGCTTGATGATGTGAATGAATGATTACATACTACACGTAGGCCCTGCCATTGGACTTAAGCTTCCTGTCAGAGATACAGGCATGTAGCTCACGGGTGCAACTTCCTTTCCCTCTAGGACAGGGGAAGGTATTATTGAACTCCAGCTCCCATCAGCCTTAGCCGGCAGAGCCAGTGGTCGGGGTAGAGGGCCACCCTTTGTCCCAGCCTTCTAAGAGCTGGTCAGGGCATGTACTGTTTTTTCTTTAGTCTTCTGTTTTTCTTCTAAAAGTCTGCTATTAGTACGTTTAAATCAACACCCTGTAAGTGCTTTGAACAAAAGCTCCAATAACTCTCACTCAGTGGTCAGGGATTATTAAAATTTCAGTTCAAAAGATTTGGTCAGTGAAATGTTGGGTCCAGATGATACTGGAAAAGATGGGAGGGTAGCCGTTTTCTAGCTATTTACTAGATATGTTTTGAACCAATATAAAAATCATGATGACTATGTGGAAGCCAACAAAAGTCACTTCTTTACCCAGCTACCCATATCTAGGTTTTTCACAAGATTGGTGATACCATGACATGGACAGACTTCAAATTTCAAATTTTTCATTGATTGAGGATCACCTGTATGAATTAGGACCCATGATATTTAATTTGTTCTTCAGGGCAGACATGGGTTTAAAGATGGAGGTGAGGAAAGGTGAGGGCTAGAGTTTAAGTGACTTAAAATACCAATGGCCAGCCTTGATTGTGTGTTCCTCTGATATGACAAAAACATTTGCAGTCACCATAATACTGTTCTTGTTCTTGGGAAAATGTTACACTCATCAGTTCACAGTGGAATGAACCTGAAGAATTACTACCATTTCACAGTGCCTTGAAGCTTAAGTCATGAAACACACACAAATCTGAAGTACAGGTTCTTGAACATTATCTTACTGATAATTCCACATGTCTGCCACTACTCATGAAACCAGGGGATGGTTTATTATCATTGTGCACAATTTGGTTGTCACTTGCTGCAGCCAGATTATTTCTTCAGTCTAATCCTGACCCACAAAGGGTGATAGTATGAGGTGGTTGAAACAGCTTTCTTGAAGAGCAACCTAAGTACTCTGAGGCCAAAGTGAAGCATGCCCCTGTAATTTATTATTACACTGGTGTCAAAAGTGGATTGAATTAGAGTTCAGTCTCATTGACCTAGTAACCAAACCATAAATATAATAGTACTCTCAACAGTTATTACAAAAAGGTCAGTTCCTAAGAAATATTGAGTTTCTCTACCTGGCTTAAAACTGACGAGTTTAATAGGTTTCCAAGAGCAATCTTACATTGTGTGTATGTGTGTTTGTGTGTATTTTTGGCTGCTGTTGCTAGAAGATTATTTCATTTTCTTTTAATTGTTCTTTGTGTTACAGGCATGTGACACAAGCTGACCTCAAGAGCTCTACCTTTTGGCTTCGAGCAAGTTTTGGTGCTACAGTCTTTGCTGTTTTGGGCTTCGCCATGTACAGAGCATTACTAAAGCAGCGATGATCTGGCAGAAAGCACGTTTCTTGGGGGTGGGGGCAACCAAAGGGGTGGGACTTTTATGTACATTCTGAAATCTGCTAGAAATATTTATATATGCGAGTTACTTTATTATTTGTAATTCATGGATAAGATTATTTTAAATGATAGTTCTAAACTTGCAGTATTGCATAGGTTCTAGAAAAGAGACTTCACATTACAGTGGCTACTACCAGTGGCTATATTTGTAAGGCCAAAAGGGAATTATTGTAAAATAACTTGTACATATTAAGCCAGTGAGGCATAATGTCCCCCTAGAATATTACAAGTCCCATTGTTAGGTGTTTCAAATGGAGTGAGAGAGTATAATTAGAATTTATTTTCAGCAATGTAGGTTCAAGTCCAGGATCACTTATTCATTTATTTATTTATTTCACAGGTATATGATTTTTTTTTCTTTTTTAGAACTCTGTATGGCATTTGGGGAGGGACAATTCTTCTTTTCTTTTAATAACTTAACTACTGATTTACCCACTTAGTTGTATTTTACAAAAGTATTTTACTATGGCCTATTTGACTGGACCTGGATTGTTTTTTCTGTGCTCCTGTGTCCTACATTGTACAGCTAAATGTGCCACAGCTGAAGGAGAAGAGGGGAAGGATGGGTCGTTCTTTCTTCAATGAAAGACAAGGTTCATCAGCCACTTGTCAGCATCTGGCGCTGTGTGCCATTCTGTGGCTCTCTCATTTCCCAGTTGATGTTTTGTAGCCTTTTCCAATTCATTGGGCAATCAGTTTGTATAACTGTTTATAATTCACCTAAAGTGTTTGTTTCATCCCTTTACTTCTGCAAGTCCTTCTTCTAAAAACTGTGTATGAATAGAACTGAAATAGTACACAGAGCTTTACTCTACTCAGTAGTAGACTAGTTGCATGGTTTGCACTGCGTTCTAAACTTGGCTGGAATTACCTGTTGGTAGCATTTTTAAAACAAAACAAAGAGGAGGGTCAATGAAAATTCCTCCAGTCAACCCTGTTTTCCCCATCACTGGCCTTTTCAAGTATTTCAATAAATAAGTGTACTGTGATGTGCTTTGAATGCTTGTTTTTCTACAGTGAGAGGCAGTACTGATCACGTGTGAACAGTGGTAAAGAAACATTATTCCTGGCCAGGTAATGCAGCTCTAAGATGGAATAGGAGGGTGCACCCCACTTTTGAAAGTAAGACCATATTAAATTCTTGGTTTAAATCTTATTGACTTGTAAATCTCAGTAGTTGGCATTGGCTTGTCTCTCCTAGCTTATCATGCCTTGGAGAGCCCTGAGCTTCAGTTTGGGAAAAGGGGAAGCACAGAGCTACTTATAGTCCCCAAGACACTTAGTAGCAATCAAGTTGCCCTACATGCTTATGCAGTCCCCACAGGAAGAACTTTGCATGAACAAATGATGGCACTCTTAGTCATGCTGTGTGATAGCAGCAGAGTGAATGGTTAGGACTTTCTAACATTTCAAACTCATAGTGCTTGGTAGATGCAAAGAAATAGAAGAGTTACCTGATAAAGTGAGACTCATTCACCTGTCACTGCTTTGTGGGTGTCATAGTTCAAGTTCCATTTCTACAAAGGATGTAAATAGTCGAGAACTATTGAGTCAGGACTGTTTGTCTCTTCTCCCCACTGGTAAAGTGGATATCCCTGGGATTGAAGGAAGGATAACCACTGGAGGGTCACCATTGATTGCTTTTACTCTAGGTTGTGGAAAGGGCTGGGCAACCTCTATGGGTTTTGAGGCCTAATACAAAACTCTTGAGGACAAATGATTCTTACTCCCCAAAAAACTCTCTTTTTTTAGTGAAAATAGGACTAGTAGGACACATGATATGCTAATAGCCTTATCTTCACTAAAAATAGGATTTCTGGTAAGCTTTCTGGCATGCTGTTAGCCTCACAAGCATAGACTGTGGCATGTTGTTTTTATCCTTTTTTTAAAGTTGGTTTTTGCCCAAGAAAGTGGTGATAATGGCCCTTGGAAGGCTACAAAAATAGATGGGGGCTACACGTTGCCCACCCCTGCTCAGAATGTTGGACAAGACGGCTTTGGAGATTTGTGTTAACAGAATTTGTTCAGATCTGAAAGATTTATCCAAGAAAGCTTCTGTAGCTCAGGTTGGATTTTGTCATCCCACACACCAGCTGTTAGCAGTGCTGCGAGATTTTGAAGCTGGTATTCAGAAAACAGATAAACCACCAGTTAAGGATTTGAGCTTAGCCTGGATTTCTACACCATTACCATAATTACCAGGAAGATGCTTATAGTGCTGCTCTTTGGAGAAGTTACTTTTGTGGTTTGCAGGTTTTCCCCTTCGATTGTCTTTGTCAGCTTTTCATTACATCATAATGTCAAGGATTATGGGTACAAAAGTAGAGCTACAAGATTGGCCACGGAATCCCTGAGGCTGACTCAGTGAAGAACGGGGTAATTGCAGAAAAATGAATGGTGCCAGACTCAAGCAAGGATGGTTCTAATTGGGTATCTGAATTAGATTATTTTGTGTTAGACAACATGAACACATTTTTTAAAAAAAGATCTGCTTGCCTACTATACAGGAGTTTTGGTGATTAGAAGCCCATATCATGCAAATCGAACAGACAGCTGTGAATGTGAGTACTTGTGTAGTGCAAGTAATAAAGTGAATCCTGGTGGTGGAAGACAGACAGCCAACTCCAGACCATGGGGAGGAAAAATGCAGCAAGTTGAGTTCTAGTCCTGTGTGACACTCATGAGAGTACCATAAAAGGGGTGCCTTATGCTGATCCATCTAGCCAAGTAGGGTCCACTCAGAAACAACACGATCTGTCCCAGGCCTGTTACCTGAGAACCTTTTAATAGGATGCTTCAGATTTTATTTAAGCTAAGCTTAATGGAACTGAAAATTTCAGGCTCAAAGTCTGGGGCCCCCATGTCAATTTTCAAGCAAGTTCCAATCACTCTTTTCTAATGCGTTGCTGTGCTACTATGAAAAAACAATGCAATAAGTACATTTGTTTATGACACTTGAGGGTATATTGTATATGTTTCACTTTACAGTGTGTATCTGCAGCCACTATATAAAAATGCCAAAATAGAGACTGTATTTGGTTGCCTTTGCTATGTTTGTTTTTTGAGCACGTGAGAAAAAGTTAGAGACTGTGGGATAGGGTCTCCCCATCAGGTGTTCTATTTTGTCAAATCTGCAAACGTGTTTTTTTTTATTTTTCTGCTTTAAAGTATGTTTGCAATTTGGTGTGCTTTATGCTGAGTGGCTTTACTTTCAACAAGAACTAGGAAAGGAAGCAGATTGCCATGGCAATGTATGAAAATAGCTTCCTACATCACCTGATCGCTATATCTGGCTTTGCCAGATGGGAATGCAGTAGCTGATCAGGACTTAGGAAAGAGAGTGCAATGGAGCAGGCTGAAAGTCACAAAGAGACCTGTGTGCTTTGCTTATTTAGCTACCAGTTTGATAGCTTAGATTTTCAAACACTGACTATGTTGGATCTTTTTACAGTCTTCCTCCCATTTGACCTGACATGGCTGATGGTGTCCAAGTTAAAGCAGCAATATAAAGCATTAATGACTTACAATTATCCAAGCCATTAAGAGTCCCTCTGTATGCAGTTAATCATGAGCAAGAAACTGGCTCTTTTCTCTTTACCAGTTTCACACATAACACCCACCTGCTTTGACACTTTTCTCTAAAAATCTGAAAAAAAAACAACTGCCTAGAGGAAAAGGGCAGTGTGATTTGTCTCCTGGTCTTGGTCTTACTCAGGTATACAGTCAGCCTTCCCACAGATATTTGAGCCATGATCTCAACTAGTGTTTTGAGGCAAGCCACATTTGGTGTAAAGCTTTTGCCTCCGTATTTCCTTTACTATTTCTGTTGATACTGGGGTAAAATCTCTGCAAACCTTTACCTTTGCCAGTGGAGGATACATCAGTTTTTCTGTATTTAGCTCTGGGTATAGACTGGGTTTTTAATCTGATTGGTACAGTGCCACCTCGGTGATGAGTGCCCAGAAGTTTCTGTTGCAGAAGGCAGTTACCTGTCTCTTCCTCTGTTTGCACTGGTGGCCAGTCTTCTTGGTGCTACTGAAGGGGTTGGTTTTGATCTGTCCAGCAATTTACTGGCTTGGGCCTTAACAATATTGAAAAACAGCATTGAGTTGCATAGTCATGACCTTTGAATCTCAGTCGATTATTTTCTCTTCACTCTTATTGAGATACTAAAATTCAAAAGGCTTTCCAGTCCTCTTGCTTATTGTTGTTTATTTATTTAATTTATATCCTAATTCAAGTTCAAAAAATAGATGACTCACAGTAAAATTGACTGAAAGCATAATTAAAACATGAAACAAGGCTTGCTACTGAAACAAAATTAGACACAGTTTAAAAATACCTTTTTAATGTTTTTAAAACTCATTACTGTGGAAAATATAGCAAGTCATTTTCTAGGCATTTAGAAGGTTACCAAAGGCCTGCCTGAATTTTTATAAACTTTTGACTCCTTCAACAAGAAGACAGGCAGCCTCACCTGCCTCTGTGCATTTCAGACTGTGAGAGGTCATTGCAACACCTTAGAAGACCCATTTTCCCCAAGAAAACCATCTTGAGTCCAAGCCACAATACCTTGTGGGAAAGCTGTACAGTCATCTCTCCACATTTGCTAGGGTTAGGGACACAGGACTCCCATGAAAGTGGAAGAACCGTGAATAACTCTAGGTCCTCCCAAACCATATTTTAACACATACAAAAAAAGTGTGATCACCATATTCAATCCACCATGGATTACTTTGAGGCATCAGGGTTCCTGCCACCTCCACTGCTGTCCCACACCATTTTTAATAGGGACTTACAAACCTCATTCGCAGTTTCTCAGTCTCACAAGGCTTGCAGTCCCTATTAAAAATGGCATAGGGAAGCAGCAGAGGTGACAGGAAATAATCCGTGAATAATCAAATCCACAAGTGTGAAACCCACAAATGTGGAGGTTTGACTGTATTATGTTTTCCATTTTGGATTTGTATTCTTTAGCAAGAGTAACAAATCTCTGTGCTGTAACTCTACTTCTGTTCTTTGTGTACGTCTGCTGATGTATCTTGCCCACCTTTTCTGCCACAGAATGTAGCTGCCACAAGAGAACAGGATAGACAATGTTTTGTCATGTCCTCTTGTACATGGGCAGTTCTTCAGTGGCAGGCAGAAAGGGCAGGAGTTATGAGGGTCTTGGCTCCTCGTGAGAGCTTGCGAAATTTCCAGGGTTCAAGCAGCAGGTTCCTACTTGCAGAAATATAACCAATATTCAGGAAGTGTCTGTGCTGTAATTACAGGCGCCCAACAAATGACTTGCAAAATGTGTAATATGAATAAATCTTGAAATGACATTTTTTTTAAAAAGGCAATCATTTATGGTAGTAGCAGCTAGTTGCCACCAAGTGGCAGTGCAGTTTTAAAAAAAGCTTCCTAGGGCCGTTGGCTCCTGTCTTGGTCATTTGGGTTTGTGTAACTATATTGTTTGCAGAGTCTGATTTAATCGTGTGTTCCGTGTTCTCATAATAATACAAGTGTCCCCTGCTTTTTGTTGACATTTTTTCCCCCCAACTTCCTTCTGTTTGGACACTTGCAAATTACAGACATGTTCCATTAATTTGACAAGGGGGCAGCTATTTCATCAGTTCTTCTTGCCTACAGAGGCTCACTTGGGACCACTTGCACGTGCACGGTCCCAGGTCTTGCTTACAAAAAGTGCAGATCCCCTGTCAAATTAATGGAATTCGTCTGTAAATTGTGAGCATTGAAACAGCGGACTTCCATCAGTTCTTCTTCTCATTTGGCTTGGTGCCTTTTTTTCTCCTGCTCAGCTTACTTGGTCCCAGGCGAGCCTCTGTAATTACCTCATGTTCCCTGCATGGGTTCTGCTTTTTGACCATTTCTGCTTTTTGACAGGTCCCTAAACTAGAATAAGCAGGGGAAGCCTGTACTTTCAGTTTTTACGTTTCAGTTTTCAAAACTTCTTGAACAGCAGTAAGTTTTCCATCAAGAAGTCAAGATGAACCTGAGAGAAAAGGATGACTTTTTTTGTCCCTGGGCAGTCTCATCATATGCATGGAAAATAAAAGTGAGCCTCCGGTCTCAGACAAGAAGATGCATTGTTTCAGGCACACAAAGGATAAGCATGTTTTGTCACAGATCTAAACATGACTGAAAGGTCATCCTCCCACCGCTCTTTCCCTCCACGTTCCTGCTTTTAGTGGCAAACAGGCGCCCCTCAGATGTTTTTGAGCCATAGCTCCTATCAGCTGCTAGCCAGCATAGCTAATGAGGGATGTTGGGATTTGCAGCCCAGTGACATGGAAGACCACAGATACTACTATGCCAGAGGTACTATTCATGCCTCATAGGAAAAACAGGAGTGCTGCTATATAACCGGCTGGTTCTAGGTGACTTGCAAGTGAGCCAAGTTAAGTATGTCCTTTTTCAAACCTGAGAGCCTTTGAAGTACTTGGTTTTGGCTGGGTAATACCCATGCTTTTTGAAAACTGGATTTGAAGTAAACCCAGCTGCTTGGTACAGAGAGAAGGCTTCCTACAGTTTGTATTCTACATGAGAGCCAGGATGGTGAAGTGGTCTGAACATTGGATTGTGACTCTGGAGTCCTGAGGTTAATTCCCCATTCAGCCATGGAAATGCACTGGGTGACCTTGGGTGCGTCACACTCCGCCCCAGAAAATCCCATGATAGGTTTGCTGCAAGTCAGAAACAACTTGAAAGCACACGGCAATGACAAATTTATTCTGCATAGGTAAGTAGTGTCAGTAAATTCTCTGCCTTCTCTTGATAAATGTTTACATTATAGTGTGCCCTCCTGTAGCTAAAGATCTAACCCAGGGTTTCTCATTCCAGGTTCCCTGGAACCCTAGAGTTCTGTGACAGGTCACTAGGGGTTCTGTGAGACATTGTCATTGGGGGGAAAATGAACTCATTTTTGCACTGTAGATATGCACGGATACTTCGAGAACTGAAAATTATTTCAAGGATTCTTCCAGGATAAAGAGTTTGAGAGGAGCTGAACTAACCAATATTTTCCTTAAAATTCAGTTCCTGGGGTTCCTTCTCTAAACAGGGTTCCATTTGATCTAAACATCTAGAAACTTTGCAACATCCTCTACAGCTTCCATTACTTCATTCTGCTGTATTGTAAATTGCTGCAGAGGTTGGGCTGTGCCTGTGAGGAAGTCTCCCTCTAAATCAATCCCATTTCTTGCATTGCTTATGCAAATCCCACCAATCAATGGGCAGAGCCACATTAAAGCAATGTCACGCTGCATTGGATTATTATTATTATTATTTTGAGTTGTACTGCGTCAGGTTTTTTCCTCCCTATTCTATGCAGCTGCTGTTTCAATTAATGAGGCCACATGAAGAAGGGTGGGAAATTAATTTTGGAGCTGAATTAAAGTGGAGACTGAGCAAAGGAAGATGATTCTTAATAGTCCTTCACAAGGAGGAAAAGAGGCTGACCTGTTAAGGTTTACATAGAATTTAGATTCTTTCCATGGAAGAAGTTGTTGAACAAACATGTCACAAACCATCAAAACTTACAGGCACCTGTGTTGATTCATACAGAAAAATAATTGAACAGCAACAGTAGCGTACTGTTTTTTTCTTTAAAATAGGGAAAGCCCAGCCCCCCCCCCAAAAAAACAGAATAGCAAAGAGGTTTTGAGTTCCAACAGCGCTTTTCAGCAAGAGGAAAGAAGAGAGGAAAATAGCATTGCTTAGCATGCTGGAATGCATGTCTGCAATTTGTAATGGCTTTATAGTGGGATGAAAAAGGAGGGAGTGGAACACCAGTAACCTTGAAGGTGATGATGTATTCCAAGTCTCATTTGTCCCAGTTAGTGTGGTCAGTTGTCAGGTGAGAAAGGAATGGTAGAGGGCTAAGGGTTTCCCCATCCCTGGATTAGACCATACTTGCTGCAGAAAGGTCTGAGGCTGCCACAAGAAAAATGATAGGTATTCTTTCTGAGAAAATGGATGGTGTGATATTATTTTTGTTGGTCTGCTTAGGGAATTAACCAGGTTTAACTCCCCCAGAGTAGATTGTCCTCCAGTCACTACTAGCTATCCAATTTGGCCTCTGTACCTAGTGCATTATCTCAACTTAATAGCCTACTTTACTAATGGAAGGGCTTATTCCTTTTTCTTCAATGATTTACATTCAAAAGAGATCTCAGTTGCATACGATGATGTTCATTATAACAAAAGTAGGAAAATGAAAACAGGAAGAAAAATAACCACATTAGTGGTAAGTTTCTATAAAACCTGACCAAATGTCATTTGTAAATTGTGTCTATCCATCATTCTTTCAAATGTTGCAACCGTTGTTAGATATTCTGTCCATTGGATAACAGGTATAAAAAAAATTCACCTTCTCAACAATGAAGTATCAATCTTTTAGCAATCAAAAGAATGTGGAAAATCCACTTCAGTTAGCCATTTGTTCATTTCCAAGAAATATAAATAATTCAAAAAAACACACATATTTCTTAACATTAAGGAACTTTCCAAAATCAAATTTACTTGAGTGATTACTTCCTCCCAAAAAGTAGTTACTATGGGACAACTCCAAAACGTAAACATAAAGAAAGCATAAGCAGTACATGTTGAGTATCCCTTATCCCAAAATCCAAAACTTTTGAAATGTGGAACCCAGTTTTATTCCTGTAGGGAACATGAATGAATTATGGAGGCTCATTTGGGACTCTGTGTGTGCAGTCCCATGTGAGCTGAGAGATGGGAAAAGGAACTAAACTGACTGAGAGATTCTGCAAGCAGAGTGTATGCGTGGTCTCAAGCAAGCCTCCATAAATTCTATCATGTTCTCTCCAGGAAGAGGGCAAGAGAAGAACTGATGAAAGAGTGGACGCTGCATTAAAAGAACAGTATGTAATTTCGATTATACAACAATATGTAATTTACAATAATGTAAATTTACAATTTAAGGTTTATATGAAACAAAAATGAATTTTGTGTTTAGGCTTGGGTCCCATTTTCAAGATAGCTCATTATATATATGTGTGTGTGCACGCGTGTGTGTGTGCAAGTATTCCAAAATCTGGAATAAAAACAACTCCAAAATCTGAAACGCCTCTGGTCCCAAGCATTTCAGATAAGGGATACTTAACCTCTATTAGATCCCCAACAATTTGCAATTTAGAAAGCTCTTTCTTCAATAGACATTGTGGCGACCAATATACCCAAAAGAGCAATTTCTGCTGTATAAGACAGAGAGATCTATAGCCATACTATTTATAGATGTTAAAAACTGATGGCCATTGATTCATCAGAAGTGGATATAGATAGCATAAATTAGTAGATAAAAATGGTGTGGATACTTGGTTGGCCTCAGTAGACATCTCTAATATTAAGGAAACCTCAGATACATTCCACGCATGACCAAATCTGGATTGTAACACATATTTCAGTTATAAATGCTGCCATTTAGCTGCCATTTAGAGGTAGTTTAAACTGCTCTTGCAAAATCAAAAAATGCAAAAACTCATTGTCAACAGCAAGTATCTGATTTAAGGTAACAAACCCACTATTGACCTATACTTTCCATAAAAATAGTTTCTCACCAATTTTCAAATCTAGATTGCCCCCCCCCGAAGTCAGTTTGGCATGAGTGTGTGGGTCAAACTGCAATTATGAGACAATATTTGCCACACAGTTCTAACTTCTGAAATTGTTGGCAAAACACTGCCCTTTTTAATAAAATGAGAATCAAGTACTGTCCATTTGAATTGAGGTACCAGAAATTAAGACTCTAAGGCTGACCATGATGAAGTACTGACGTTAAGTGGATACATCCAAAAATTACTACAAGAAAGCAGATATGGTATATAAGAAGATCTGGAAAGCTAAAGCCTCCCTCTTTGATTGGAACTCGCATCCTTTTAATTGAATTTCTGGGAGGAGATGAGTACCCCCCCATCTCCTGAACAATGCGTTTGGCTTTTGAAAATACTTGCAAGATTTAAGTAGAGGAGTTCTGCCAATAACACAATTCTAGGTGTAACATTCGTTTTAATCACATTTACTTTACCCCACAGACCCATCTTGAAGCCTACCCATCTTTCCAAATCTTGTGCAATATCTTTTATAAGTATACTTATATTAAGATTAATGATCTGAGATGAGTCCCCAGGAATAATTATACCCAAATCAATAATAGAATTTGGGCAATATCAAAACTGCGATTTTTTTAAATATGCGAATCTTTAAATATGAACCAGTTAATTGATTACCCAGATATTTTACCAAAATGGTTAAAGAACTTTATCAAGACAGGGATCAACTGTTCAGGCTTTGAAATGAACAACAAAAGATCAGCTGCAAAACCCCCACCACCACTCATTTTAAAGTTCTAAACCAACACGCACAAATCCAGTGATCCTGGAATGTTTGTCTATTAGCACACGTTAAGGGTTCCAAGCACAATGTAAACAAGACTGAGCAAAAAACTTTGGTCATAACCTGTGCTCTTGGTGCTGAATATAAAATGTTTATCCATTTCAAGAATATTTTAGGAAACTCAAAATTAGCCAACATTGTGAAAATGAACAGCCAGTAACTTTTATCAAAGGTCTTCTCAGCATCTAAAGAAATAATGACTGGCTGATCAGTTCTATCTGAGCTTAAGGCAATCAAGTCCACAGCCAATCACCTTTTTGTACTTTGTACTTAAAATAGCTGTCAATGTGTTGATATCAACATTAAGTAAGGATACAGGGCAGTAGTTAGTGCAGCTAGTATGATACTTATCAAGTATAGGTATCAAGATAATGTAGGCATCATTTAATGATGAGGAGCGGGAGCTGGATTCTAAGATATGTTTGTAAAGTTGGAGCAGTCCTGGTGCTAACAGACTGGAAAAAGCATTGTACCATTCAACTGGAAACCCATTAGGGTCAAGAGATTTTTCACTTATTTGCTACTAGCATATATATACGATGTTATCTGGGATTTTATTTTCTCATAAGTAATACTTGTTAGAAAGAGCTGAGATCCTGTACCTCTAATTCCCCAAACTGTTTTGTCCAGTACCTGTAACTTTCCCCCATATTCCTCAATCCAATCTGTTTTCAGTTATTAACGTACAGAGGTTGGGTTCCTCAGGGAATACACTGCCTTCCTCCTTGCTGCTAGGCTTTGTCTCCATAGCAAGACAGATACAGGCCATTTCTACACGGGCTAATAGAAACGGTGCAGAGCATTCTCCAGGGAGGACGTCTACACCTGGGAGTGAACTGGGTTGGACCTACTTAACGTAGATCCGCACCTCAGCCCGCTCCAGAACGACCCCAAGTGGTTGTCAAACGTGCTTTTGAAAGACCGCTTAAAACAGGTCTTTCAAAAGCACGGAATGCGCCATTCCGTGCCCACTCTCTGGCGCAGATTTGCAGGCTCACAGCAGTGTGAGCCTGCAATCTGCCGGGGGCGGGCTTTAGGCTGGCAAGCTTCAGCGGTTGGTCAAGACCCTCAACCAACTGGAAGCTGCCATTTTTGTCCCCGGAGCAGCGCGGACCGGACCAGGGAGCCAAGAAGTCCGGTAAGTAGCGGCACGGAGCGATTCCCTCCGCTTGTGCGGAAATGGCCACAGTTGACTGAGGCTCAAGAGCTCTCTGGCTGAGGGTTCTAAAGGCCCCTCCCTAAACTGCAAACCTCAGGATTCCATAGAATCTTCTTAGGCAGCCAATCATATGAGAACTTCACTTGACACAGACAAACTTTGACTTTTATATATTAGGTAACACTGATAATCTCCTGTAAGCGTAAAGGTTTTTGCTGCTATGATAAGCTAAGATGGAGAAGGTCAATATGAGAAAAGAAAGCCCTGTTGGTGAATTTCATTATCAAACTATAATGATCTGCGTAAAACTTCCGGAATTATAGATTTATATCTGTGGGCGATGTATGCAAATTATTGTTTTCATCTTTGATAGCTGAAATAACAGTGCATTGCTATTGATGCTTAAAATGATACATCAGAATCTTGTTGGGACTTTCCCCATTTTTCTAATATGTTTGCTATAAACATGTCAAAGCCAAGTCCGTCTGTCGCAAGAGAATATTGTTCAATTCATATTTTAGCTTTTTGGAATTCTTGATAAACTTGTTCAGATGGAGAAACAGCAAAGTGAGACACCAGAGCTTTCAGCTGCTTGTTCAATAATTCCTTTTTAAAGTTTTTAAGTCTTATTTAATATGATTCTACTCCAGACATGGGCTTTACATGCCTCCCATTCAATAGCATATGAACTTGCAGAGCCTTAATTCATTTTGAAATACTCAGTCAGATCTGTTGGTATTTGAGATCTAGACAATTCATCATTGAGAAGGAAAACATTAAAACACTAGACACTAAAGGGTTTAGGAGCTTTAGAGAAGTACAGTTCTAAACAAACAAGATATCGACAATTCAATCTTGCATGTGTTTACAAACTCAGATTTTTTTTGTTCGCTAGTTTTATTATTCTACGGTGCTAGAGCAAGTTTTGTCTTAATCCTGGTATTCAGTATAATGCAATGCATGAGCAATGCAATTTGGCTAGTTTCTCTCTCTCTCTCTCTTTTAAAAACTGTTTTAAAAGATGAGCAAACACACCCTTCCAATGCAATAGAACAGGCAAGTATCCCTGCCATGATGCAAAGGCAGACTGCTATAACCTGGTGCCCTTGAGCTTCATTATTTTCAACTAGCATATGAAGTCCACTATGTCTGGAATGCTGCTCTAAAATGTGCAGCAGAGATGCTTCGGGTTGGAGGTAGAAGGAGGAATGGTACAAAGCAAGCCAGTGATTGACAGCAAATTGCTGGTTAGCATGCAGACCTACAGCTGCACTGCACTAAAGTTACAAGACTTAATCTGCAGTGCTGATGGGTGCCCTGATTCAGAGTGGTGCCTTCAAGGACAGGCTTCCCTATAATTTCCCAAAGCATTGTGTCATCTATTGCAAAGAATGCAGAGGAACTTTGCAGGTAGCTGTGTGTATGTGTGCGTGTGCGTGCATGCTTGCTTTTAAGCCCCCATGCATGCAAAAGATCAGAAGACAGGGGTACAGAAGTGCATCTGCCAGCCCACTGGATTAAACAATCGCGGGGTACAGCACCAGTTTAAAAGAATAAAGTTACCTCCATGAGGCAAGCCACCTATGCATCCAGCAACAAGCACATAGCTTTTCACATGGCTGGTTTCCCTTGCACAAACAATGCGTGTCTTATATTTTCATCAAAACTGGGGAAAATGTGTATGCTACTCCTTTCTCTCACCTAGGGGATCAGATAATAAGATAGCCCTGTTGGGTGGCAGAGAAAGAGTTTACTGAGCTAGAGGCTATTGTGTTAAATTAAAAGGTAAATCTCTGCCCCACAGTTGGTTCAGATCCTGAGCAAACAGAAAGAAGCTTAGAAAATATTCATCGATATGTATGTGGAACCAAAATCATATTTTAGTTAGCCATTGTGTTTCATTATATAATTTAAGCATGGGTAATTCTTACTGGAAGTACAAACTGAACAGCAAAAAATTGATCCTAGTTATAGTACTGGAAGTTTTCAGAGAAAGCTGGAGTGAGCATACCAACGTATTGGTGTTAGGGCTGCTCTGTGAAGACAAGGAGATAACAGAGATGCATGGTTAATAAAAAAAGATTACGTTATGCTCTGCACCTCCCAAAACATGGCATTTAATGCTAGATGTTCCCTGCCTCGCCACTTGCGTTGCCTTCTTTCTCAGGCTGTCACCTTTTCTCTCAGCGTCTTGGTTGATTCATGTTGCCCACAGGAATGTGCTCCCTTCACTTCTCCCTGACAGGGGGCAAACATGATGCACAAAGCTGTACATCAAAGTCAGGCAGCATTTAGGGCCCCTTTGGTAAGAGAAAAAACTCACCTGAACCAAGTAAAGGCATTTCTATAACATTCCTTCTACTTACATACTAGCTAGGTGCAAATTCTGCTGGGGATTCTCCTGATAGGACCAGAACCGCTGAAGCACAGTGCCTGTGGTTCCTAAATGCCTCAGGGGTTCCAGAAGGATACTGTGGTCGATGGTACCAAAGCTGCTGAGAGGTCCAAAAGCACCATCAGGGATACACCTCCCCTGTCAATACTCACATGAAGATCGTCCATTAAGGCGACCGTAGTGGTTTAACTTCATATCCTGCTCTGAAGCCAGTTTGAAATGGGTCTAGAAAACCTGTATCATTCAAGACTGCCTGGGGTTAAAAGGCAACTGCCCTCAATTATCTTGCCCAGAAAAGGAAGATTTGATACTGGTCTGTAGTTGTTAAAGTCCAGGGGGGCCAGGGAGAATCACACCACTGCTTTTTTAAAATAAGATAGAAAACTTCCCTCCCTGAGAGATGTATCAATAGTATATTGTAAATGAAATCTAATTGCATTTTCTCCCTGGACAACTAGCCAAGAAAGACAGGGATTGAGAGGACAAGTTGTCTTCCTTACTCTTCTTAGCAGCTTACCAACACCAGCAGTACCCACAAACTGAAACTGACTCCTACTCCCAGAGTCACTGGACACTCCATTGTCAACTTCTGCAATAACAATGACATCTAAGTTGGCTCTTATCTGAGAGATTTTATCTGTGAAGAGATCATTAAAAGCATCACAGCAAACTGCTAAGGCTCTAGAAATGGATTTGAGGGGAAGGTGCCTGAGTTAAACTTCTCACCACCCTGAATAATTCAGCTGGATGTGAATTTGTAGGCACAATATGCGCAGAGAAGAAGGCTTTATTTGTTGCATGTATTGCCACCTTACAGGAACAATGACGTTCTCTATATTGTGTCTTGTTGGACATAAGTGGAATATTTGAACCCCAGACATTGTCCTTCCCATTTCAGCTCCCTGAGATTCTCTGTAGACCAAGGAACCCAATTAGTAATGGGTAAGAGAGTACATTTGGGAGTGATTGTGTCAACAGCCATAGGCAGGTCTTGCTCTACTGACTAGGGCTTCAAAAAGATAGTCAGTGGTACCAGCCATAAAACCTTCTAAGATTTTCCAGAATCTGAAAGATCCATTAGTTTTTGAGAGTGGACTATCTTGGACTATCTTAATAGGCCCGCCACCTCTGCATGGGCAGATAGTAGCCCTGATACTAACTCTGACCAGAAAGTGATCTGTCCATGACAACTTAGAGATATTAATCACCTCTGGCCACGTATCTGCATGCTCTGAGCTGAAAACAACATAAAGAGTGTGACCTATGAATGTGTGGGCCCTGAAACCAGTTGGGATAGGCCAATGTTTCTCATGGATGCCATGAGCTCCCAAGCGGCCCCTGATACACTGGCCTCAAATGGGATATTGAAGTTGCCCAAGAGCAAACGTCTGGGCACTCCAACAGCCACTCCAAAACCACTTCCATGAGCTTGGCTGGGGAGTCTGACAGGCAGCAAGGTGGACAGTACGCTACCAGAATTCCTACTCTATCTCTGGTCTTCAGGTCCAGGTATATACACTCAATGTGGTTGAGGTCCCTAATAGATAATCTGGTCAGGTTAGGATGGTAGGCCACAACTACCCCCCTACCCACTTGCTTATTAACACAGTACCCTGCCGGAGGAGCCTGAACCCGTGTTGGGCCAATATCATCTCCCAGTCAAGTTTCTGTAAAGCCCACCAGGTCAACCTCCTCATCTGTAAAGAGATCTTGGATTTTATGTCCTTTATTTTTAACTGACCATGTACTACACAGTAAGAAGTTGGGTTTTTCTGGGTGACATTGTTCACTCTCTGAGTCCCAAGGATGGCAGGATGACTGGAAAGTAAGACACATATTAAGTGTCTCTCTCTTTCCTCTGTAATGACATGCCATATCGCCATGTCTCCTTCTAACCTAAACAATTCGTATTGCTACTTCATTTCCTTTACATGTTATGCTCACATAAAGAATACCCAATAAATAAATATTAAGCAATTAACTATAACAGTTAACAACTCATTAACATGTCTTAAAATCACTAGACAATGATTCCCAATTTGTGCATTCCAGGTTTACAAACTTGGCTGGTTGGCTAGTCCAGAATACTCACACTAAAGAGAAGCCTTACAGCCAACTAGATACCAGGCTGTGCTCCCACTACTACCCGGTCTTACAGCTGCTCCTCTTACTGTCAGCTGGTTTATCAGTATTATAAAAAATGATATCTTCATAGAGGCATCCAGTCATGTAGAACTCTCTTATAATGTACTGTTGGGATTCCAACAGATTACAATGCAAAACAGAATACAATACATTTCAAGATATAATTAAGAGTTTTCTCTTGCTTCAGTTCAGCCATTTGCACTTCATAGACCTCTGGTTATGATATCAACACCTCACTCTCTCCTCTGTAATTTCATACCCCTTGCTTCCAGTCTCCCCATAGTCAGTATGCAGAGCGATGCTACAGTAAGACACCCTTCAAACACCAAATGGGTGATGCTCTTTGCAGTGGCATCACTTGGATTGGTGTCACCCAGTATGAGAAATCATGGTCTTACCTTCTTGGAAGTCCTTTTGTACCAGACCACACAGAATCCTTTGTAATGTTTTTTGTACTAATGTTACTCATAAATTGTAATTCCTATGTATCAGTTAATATAATGGTAATACTGACATAAACAACCAGTAAAATTAAAATTGCACCTTTTAATTATGATGTTATATGTGTAGCCTAAATGTATTTACATAGTTTCATATGGTTAAAGTGAAAATCTGGTAACAAAACAATAGAATTCAAAGTAAAAACATTTAATAACTACATCAAAATCATATTCATTCAACATTAAGCTTTACATTATATTAATGGATTATGTTTGCATAATCAGTAATACCCCAAATAATATAGAAGTTGTAGACAAATGCATATGGCAATATAACTTATAAATGAAATAATGCCAAAAACATAAACAAGAACAAATACACAAGTATTTCAGCACTTAGTGAACATCTTCACTAAATCAGAACTTTTCTTTCTTGGCTTCAAAGCCGTGTACTTGTGAATCACTTTACTGAAATCAATGCCTTTTACCAACTCCCTTCCAACTGATAATATGGCAAGATTGGAAAGCCTTGATTATCCCATGGTAGATCACAAGTAGTTCTTTATAAATTTCAGCTTTTGAAAAGCTCCTCTCACATGAAGCCATAGACACACAGATCATCAGAAATAATTTTAGGCTTAGTGAAAGGGTTGGGAGAGGTTCTAGGAAGTTCCATTCAGCGATGAATGTCAAAATGTCTAATATAACCAATCTCTGGCTTCTTCCAGATCAATTTCTGCTGCTTTCAGATACCTTTTCAGCCTTGGTATTTCTATTAAAAGCATACTCTCCGACACCTCATCGTCGAAAGTGGTCAGTTTTCCATACACAGGCATACTTCTGTTAGGAAAGCCTCTGACACTGAAGCACCTTTTTATACAAAGTCTATTTATGTCCATTCCACCTCTACTTTTCTTCCTTGTCTTTTGGCTAGCTGGACATTTTTCAGTAGCTTTAGTAGGATGGTGTCTTTGGTGTCAGCTTCCACCACCACTGTCTGCAATAAGCAGTGCAGTTAAGCACAGCCTGAACTGGGAAAGAATGGGATCATTCTCCAGCGGAGCCTACTGTAGCCGTGTCTGCCTGCCTGCCTCAGGCAAGCTAAACAACAGCTGCCCCTAGAATTCCCTATTGAGCATACATGAACAGCAAAACAGAGACGAAAGGGGAGAGAAGACAGGCCTACCTCACTAGCTACCCTGCCATGTGGGAAAAAAAGCACAGATCTGTACGTTCCCAATGGAAATTGCAAGAAAAGTGCTGGAGAAAGACAAAGTCATCTATAAATGCGGTTTAGAAGAAGCCTTCAAGTGAGCTATAGAAGGTTCAAAATGTCTTTGTTCTCTTATTAAAGGCTTACCTGACCTGGTTGTTTCATCTCATATTTGCATATTGTTAGTTTTGAATAAAATGTTTTCTTAAGCATACCTGACTGCTATTTTTTGTGATGTACAGACCTATCCCTACTCTTTCTGTGTCATTTCTGCCTCCAATACCCAATTTTCAATGCCCAGAAATGTTTCTGTTTTGTTAACTGAGGTATAACTGTATTCTTTTAGCCAAACAATCTTCTACATATTCATTTCTAAAGGCCTGTACATTGCTTTTTGCTATTTTTCTTATGCTTAGGTTGTTAAAAAAAATCAGCAAAGCTTTTCATCCACAAGGGATCAGAAAGGAGTGCACACAACCATCTAAAATCACAGACACTCAAAGAATTACAAACCAGGAAGCTTAAAAACTTGCCCAATCAGGAAACTAACAAATGATCCATTTTTAAAAAAATCCATTTTTTAAAATAATCAAGTTAAAATTAAAATGCCTGGACAGAAAAAGAAGTCTTCAATTTGCCACAAAAAGCAGAGCAAAGTTGGCACCAATTCCAGTCTGCTTTGGAAGACCAGGGAGGCACTGCAAAGAAGGCTCTTTCTTTGTAAATGCATAATGTGTTTTTTCCCACAGGTGGTACTCAGAGAAGAGCCTCTTCTAGAGATCTCAATACACAAGGAGGATGATATGGAAGGAGGTGCTTCTTCATATATACAAAGTCAGCCTGTAGCTCTGCCACTATTGCCTGAGGGAAGCCATTTGGGGAGGGCTGTGAAATCACAGGAAGGGGAAGAAGGCTGCCTGTGAGGCCTCCTCTTGCTTCCGCACATGGAACTGGTGCTAGGCACTGGGCTTCAAGAAGGAGTCTCAGGTGTAGCATGCAGCTTCTTTCATCAATGGCAGCAGTGGCTCTGTTCCCCAAAGAAGGGGCCTGAGGGTTGGCCATTCATCTCCTTGTGCTCTTCATCGCTTGTGAAGTTGATCTCGTTCTCTTTGAAGGAGTCCTCACAAGCCTGGTGTCTTGTGCTGGCAGCCTGCCAAGGTTTCTCAGCTGTCTAATCAGGCAGATAGCAGCAACTAGCAAGTAGTGTTAAAGCAGTCCAGGTTAGAGCAACTGATTCTGAATTTACCAAGAGTCCAGAGAGGGAGTGTCCAAGAGCAGAATCTATAGTCCAGGCAAAGGTCCAAGTCCCAAAGAACACAAGCAAAGAATGTAGGAGTCAGCAAGACTGTCACAACCAATAGAATCAGTCAATTCCAGCAGCTTTCTGCCATTCTGACCTCTAACAAGCTCTTCCCATATAAACACTGCCAGAAGCCTGGGCTCTCCCTTTTCTACCTGCACTGGCTACTGTAAGTATTGCCCCTCTCATGTCTCTAGGGTGTGGTTGTTGGGAAGGGTCCTTCTGAGTCCCTGGGGCAGGGGCAGGGGCAGGGGCATGACACCTGGCTGCTGATGCTGCAATTCTCCCCTATGGCTCACTTGCCAGCTGAACTGTCACTCTGAACCTCACTTCTACTGAGGCTTGCCTGTCACTCACTGCACCCATGCCCCCCTCTGTGATTCTCCAAAGAGGCGTGGCATCAAGTCCCCGCAGGCACGCTCGCCATGGCCCCTTCTTCCGAGACTTCTCTGCCAGTGGCAGCCCATTCCTGAGTGCAAGGGCAGAAGTGTCACTAGCACTGGCGACATCCCCTTCTTACGGTGTAACCTGGTGCAGTCCATTTCCCCCACATTCCTGCTAGTGACTCTGCTGGCCCTTTGGCACTGCCCTATGGCCACTTTTGATGAAAATAAAGCTGATTGGCCATGCCTCTGCAACGGCATCTGATGCTTCCTATGAGCAAGATGGCTAGTCTCACAGATAAAGATGTTCTTTGAGCCAGCACAACATTAAGTAGAAAAGAAAAGCATTGCTTTCCAGGATCTTCAGAATATAAATCCCTAGACTGAACATAATTGAGAAATTTGTATTAAATATCCCTTTCTTTTTTCTTTTCTTTTCCCATTTCTTTTTCCCTTTTCTAAGATCAATAGCAGGAGTCAGCAAAATGTGGCACCCCAGATGTTGTTGGTCTGTAACTCTCATCAGCGTCATCCAGAATAACCAATGGTGAGCAATTCTAGGACTTGCAGTTCAGCAATATGTGAAGGGCCACAAGTTGCCTACCCCTGATTTTACAGTGTGATGCCATGGCATAATTTTTCCACCACTGTGCCCTTTTTTGAAAAGTATCAGATTTACACCAGTGGTAGATAACACAGGCTGATAATGTACAAATATTGGTATGCTTAGCTAATTGTACTAATGTTTCTGTTTGGGCATGGTGCAACACTCAGTCATGCACACAAGATGCATCAATTGACATCATGTGCTAGTAATTAGTAGTTATTTTCACATATGGAAGCACATGATATTGCTCACATGTAGTAATTATTTTCACATATGGAAGCACATGATATGGCTCACATATATGCACAGAAACCTCAGTATGTGAAAATGATTACCATGGATTAAGCCACTATTGATGTCAATTTGGTGCCTCAAGAAAAAAGGTGCAACTGGTCAGCTATGCTGCTGCTACCACTGAGAATGTTCCCTTGTCCTTTTGGCCTGTGAACATAAGGACACCAATCATATACAGTCAACCTTCCCCATTTGTGGGTTTAAGTTTCATGGATCTGATTATTTGCAACTTTGCCATTAATAATTAAATGGGAATTTTTGTGTAGTTTTGTGGCCTACAGTTGAAAATTGCAGACAACATGCATGAACTAAATAAAGCTTTAAAAAGTTTAGTAAGTCATAAATGCAAAAAGTATATGTATTATTAATTTATTTTATCATTTATTACCATAAATATATACACAAATTTATTATAAAAAAACTAAACCTTGTAAAAATTTAAGTGCACTCAAGAACTGCAAACTACACGCTCTGTTTAGGGACACCACATTCTTTGTCCCGGTACTTGCCAACAGTGTGTGGTGTATCTTACACTTCTTGCAGTTTTGTGCATCTTTAAAATATTGCCTGTGATCATGGGTCCAAAGTGTAGTGCAAGAAAGTGAAGACCTTACAAGAATAGGTTGAATTATCAGATGCACTCTGTACAGCAAAATCAGTTGCTGCAGTTAACCCACCATTACGGTATCAACAAGTTGACTTGTAAGAGATCTATCAAGAAAAAAGAAGGGGAAATTCATGAAGCCATTGCTGCAGCTACACTTCTGGGCATGAAGGCTCTTCATCAAATGCCAGATCCATATATCTCTCATGCAGAAAGTGCTACTTTTATGTTGGTGAAGGATTGCTAAAGAGCATTTGCATAAATTCAAATATAAGAGTTTTTGTAAAAGAAAGGGAAGATGAACGGTCTAGCTCCACAGAGTTTCATGTCAGCAAAGGCTGATTTGTTAATTTTACAAAAAGGTTTGGCCTACATAATGTGAAACTTATAGGGCAACAGGCTTTTGCTAACCGAGAGGCAACTAGGGAATTTCCTGGCACCTTAAGGGAACTTACTGAAGTATTCAAGTGCCTATGAAAATGCTCTATTTTGGAAGAAAATGCTACAGAGGACATTCTTTAGCAAAGAAGAGAAGCAAGTATCATGCTTTAAGGCAGGAAGGAACAGGCTAACCATGCTGTTTTGTGCAAACGTAGCTGGGCGTATGATAAAGCCTACCCAACTCTATAAAGCTGCTAACCCCCGTGTCTTGAAGGGAAAGGTAAGTTCCAGCTCCCAGTTTTTGGATGCATAATAAGAAGGCTTGGACAGCAAGAATGCTCTTCCTGAAGTGGTTTCATCTGTGTTTTCTGTCAGAAGTCAGAAAATACCTTTCCAGTATAGAAAAGGTTTTTAAGGTCCTGGACACCCAGAATCCCATAGGTTCAACAGAAAGTGTTAAAACTGTCTAGGTGTCCCCTGACAAAACTTCCCTCATCCAGGGATTAAGAAGGACATTTAAGGCACACTACACATTACTTAATAGAAAAGCTTGTACAGTCTGTGGAGGAATACCCCAACATAGAGAACATAATGAAAACATGGAAGGAATACAGTTTCTGATGCCGTAACTGTTAACGAAAAAGCCATGAAAGCTATCAAACCAGCAACAGTAAATTCGTGCTGGAAAAATCTTTGGTTAGGATGTATGAACAAATTCATTGGATTTACAGCAGAACCAATCCAAGAGATTATGAAAGACATTGCAGAGTTGGCAAAGAAGGTGGTATGGGGAATAGTTTTAAGGATAGATATTGGAGAAGTTCAGGAGTTAGTCAACACCACCCTCGAGTTAACACAGGGTGGCCTAATGGAGCTGACAGTTCACAAAGCACAGGCGATACCAAACAAAAGCCATTTCTACCTTACACTGTTATGGTGCTATTACTCCACTTTCAACATCCTGTGGAATCCTGGGATTTGCAGTTTAAGCAGGGGCACTTAGAATTCTCAGCCAGAGAACTCTTCGGCCTCAGCAAACTACAAACCCCAGGATTCCACAGGATGTTAAAAGAGGAGTAATAGCACTATAACAGTGTAGGGCAGAAATGGCCAAAGAAGAAGAAAAAAAGAAGTACAAGAGGACAGGTTTACATTGGGCAATATTGCAGAGGGTCTGCATTAAGTTCAAGGCTTGTGGTGGACTATTTTTATGACATCAACCCATCTGTGATATATTCTCTGAAGGTGAAGGCACCCCCTTCTCCTCCTCCATATATGGAGCATGACGAGGATGAAGACTCTGACAATCTAGTCCCAATGCTTGCATAAATGACAATGACACTATTGCCTATCTATCTGTCTGTCTGTCTGCCTGTCTGTCTGTCTATCTGTGTCTCATTTGTCTGTGTGTGTGTGTGTGTTGGCTTATATTGTATGTAATTCTACTGTCTATAATTTTAAATTTATAAAACATACTGTTGCGGTACAGTGTATTGTTTTACTTTTTTGAGTTAAATATGGTCAACAGTATTAAGAGTTAAGGTCTGGGGAGCCTAGAGATATTTGTGGTTTTTCTACCTTCTTGGGGATCCTGCACCCCTAACCCCTTGAATAGGGAGGGCCAACTATATACTTCTCAGGGCTGAGCAAAAGAGGGAAATGTGAGAGGTGCTACTTTCCATATCACTGTGCTGCTGTGAAGGGGAGACTAAAAAGCCATTTACCTGGCTGACATTAAGGTGGGACTTTGGAGCAGATCTCCAGGATTAGTAGAAGGAGAAAGTGGGTGCCCATGTACAGCAGAGCTGGTTTACCACATTGTGAAGTTAGTAGATATGCTGTTTAAAGAAGTGGTCTTCCTTAAACAGAAGATCACTTCTCAGAAGAGGACTGTTTGTCCATGGCCCAAGCAAAGTCTGTGCTTCATTCTGGTAGGGCGGGATAAGATAACCCTACACCACCCTTCAGGCCATGGGCCTCTGAAGGCTGAAGAACATAATATTATCAAACTGCATCCCTGTCTACCTGCCAGAATGTAGTTTGAAGGCAGAATGTCTTCTAGGGTCCATTTATCCTATGCAATTATAGCACTATGATCCCGCTTCTAACTGCCACAGGGACATCCTATGCAATCCTGAGATTTGTTAGTTTCATGATGCATTCGAGGAACTTCCTGGCTCAATGAATGCCCTGTCCTAAAGTGCAGATCCCAGGATCCCACAGGGTGTTGCCATGGCAGCTGAAGTAGAATCACAGTGTTATAATTGTGCACTGTGAAAGGGCCCCTGGTCTGCTTATGATTATACTGACCCCATTCTAAGGTGACAGAAAGTAAGATTTCTGGTAAAGTGGCAGTTCCTCTGACCACCACCACCCTTGACCTCTAGATTTCCAGAATTTGGTCCAGAGCTTATCTGTCCGCTCCCCCCTTCTCCATCACTGACAGCCCTGGGTAAAAGATCACCCTACCACATGTACGAATTATGTTGTTTTAGTTATTTATATGTTGCCCTTCCTTTCCTGGAGCATCTTTATTGCTATTACAACAACAGAAATCCAATAACTGAATAAAAATAATACAATGGATGCATTTGAATTTTTTCTGCCAAGTCAATTAACTGAAGCTGGTGCCCACAAAGAAAAAATCAACAAGATCTCAGCAGATGTGACAGGCTATTTGTGACACCATTATACAAAAGAAAGAAAGCAATTGCCTTGAGGCACAAATCAACAGGTTTTGGTGCCTGCGACACAGCAGCAAAGGGTGCCATCCCTTCCCTATGTCAAGATATCCAAAAAAACAACCAAGTAATTTCAGCACATAAGACAGGAGACCCTATAAACACATTTCCCCTTCCCTCACAGCTAAAATATCAGATAACTTAACCATTTTAACTTCTTTGATGATACCTAAAATGTGCTACTTCAGGCATCTATCTCCCCTTGCTTAATGGCAGGCACTGGACTAAATTCCACTTTATAGTAACATGCATTGATGCCTGCACACCATATCTCTTGAACATTTCTTTCAGGATTGGAGAAAGTCTGGCCTTCAGGCCAAGTATGAACCCACTGGGGGCCTGTTTTATTGCTTCTAAAAACCCCTGTGCGTATGTGGATGTGCCTTCAAGTCATCTGTTGACTTAGGGTGACCCCACGAATTTCATAGAATAAGGAAGGAATAGACAGAGGTGGTTTTGCCAGTCCTTTCCTCTGAAGTATAGCCTATATCACCTGGTATTCATTGACAGTCTCCCATCCAAGTACTAACCAGAGCCAACTTTGCTTAGCTTCCAATATCAGATGGGCACACCTTTCATCTTGGGCACATGAAGAAGAACATATCTCCTGTATCTTTAATTATTGTGAAGGAAAGGGAATTTTAGTGGTTTATCATTCAAGCTATACCTTCTGAAGTCCCCTCTCCCCAACTGCTATGGGAGTCACCTTGCTGGTCATTGCAAAGGAGCTGCCTCTTGTGCAAGATGTCTCTCAGTGCAGACAGTATGTGAACTGGGGCTACCATAGTGTTATGGAGAACAGCAAATTTACCCTACAGTCTGGAGAGGTGTTAAGCCTTAAAGAAATCTTGAAACTGAGGAAAGGTATGAGAGAGAGAGAGAGAGAGAGAGAGAGAATTGTTCTTTTGCCTATTAAAAGCAAGAAATCAAATAAATGTCTGTCACTAGTGGGAAAGAGAGCTTATTTCATAGCCATTATGACAATGAGAAATGCAGGGGCACAAAGAGGGAAGGAAGAGCCCTTTGCAGCTCAAACTGGATCTTTTTGGCAGAAAAAAAAATAATATCCAAAGGAACGCCCCAACTACCACCTATCTGCAGTTGCCTTATTTCACATCAGAGCTGGTGAGAAGCTGTGGAGATGCCTTTGTGAAACCCAGTTAACAACATCTGCACAGAGCTTCAAATGTAAAAAGAATCCATTTATTATTTTCCAAGGCGAACAAAGGGACAAAAGGAACTGAGCATTACTTGCTGGAAGCAGAGGAAGCAAGGGCTAGCTTGCAAAGAAAGAAAGGCAAGCAGGACAGGGAGCATCTCATGTTTTCTTAAGTCTAACAGAGGCCACAAATGCGTTGCCAATGGGCCCGAAAAACAATGGTGACAGCTTGTGCCTTTAACAGAAGCCTGATATGCATGAGTCAGGAGATGAGACTTCTGATGGCACAGAGATTAACATTATCACCATTACTAACCTTCACCTGCAAGTGCAACCTGATTTTGAATGGCTACATAACTACATGGGCTAGTTCAAGTGTTGGCAACCCCAGTATCAGTCATTTGCTGTTGTTTGTCTTTTTTCCCACCGGCTTACTGTTGCATCCCTGGCTACTTTTGCACAGAACAATCACTATCAAATTTCAGTAGTGCTAAAGTATGCACCCACCCACCCCATTTCTGCAGTACAAAGAGGCATAATGGGAATACAAATAAAGAGAAATAAAGAGAAGCGCTCTCAGAAGTCTCCAGGAAGCATGCCATGACTATAGGAAAAAGGGTGCACTCAACATAAATCACAGAATAAATCACAGTTGGAAGGGTCCGCAAGGACCATCTTAGCCTAACCTTCTGTCTCGCAGGAATACATAGACGTATCACTCCCAAAAGATGCTCATCCAACCCTCCAAGGCAGTCTAGTCCAATGCTGAATGGTTCTCACAGTAAAATCGTTATTCCTTATGCTTAGGCAGAATCCCTTTTCTTGTCATTGGAATCCCTTGGTTATTGTGCTTGTCTCTGCAGCAGCAGAAAACAGGTTTGGTCTTTCTTTTACATGATATCTCTTCACATATTTAAAGAATATCATGTCCGTTTTCAATCTTTTCTTCTCCAAGCTAAACATGCCAGGTCCCTAAGTCATTTCTCATAAGGTTTAGTTTCCAGATATTTGATCATCTTGGTCACCCGCCTCTGGATACACTGCAGCTTGTCAGTATTCTTCTGGGAGTGTGGCGCCCAGAACTGGACCTAATATTTCAGGTGAGATCTGACTGAAGCAGAATAGAAAGGAACTACTACTTCTCATGATCTGAACATTATACAGTCAGCCCTCTGCATTTGTGCATTTCACTTTCACAGATTTGATTATTTGAGAGTTTCTCCAACCCTTGCTCCCCCTCACTTCAAGTGCTTCTTTTCCATGGGAAACTTCTCTCTCAGAAGCTCTGGCTGGCCATGCAGTCCTTTAAAACCTGCCTCTGGTCCTCTTCATCCTCCACTGGCCACTGTCTGCCCCACTAAGGACAACTTTGAGCCTAATTTCTCAGCACCACAACCCCTCTCCTAATGCCCCCGCATACTCAAGGAAAGAGATAGGGCAAGAGAGAGGAAAGATAGGGCCACTGTGCCAATCCACCCCTTTTCCATTTCTTAACCTGGATGCTGCTCTACCCACCATGCCTCAGTCCCCATCACACAGATACTTTGATATTTATGGGTTTTCTACTTTCGTGGAGGTCCCACACCCTTAACTCTAGTGCAGGGCTTTCCAAATGGTGCACCATGACACATTAGTGTGTCGCCTGAAATGTGTAGGTGTGTCACCTACAATCTTGGAATGTATGTTATTATTTCTAAATTAAATATTTTTAAAAATATATGGAAGGTTTTCATGAGATAGTTGTGTCCCCATACATTTTGCTATTACAATTTATGTTTGTGTCTCTATCTTTTATAAAAGGTTAGCTTAACCTCCAGTTTGCTAGTAAAACTGAAATTACTGTGTCGTGAAATGATGCATGTCTAAAAAGTGTGTCACCAACATGAAAAGTTTGGAAAGCTCTGCCCTAGTGAATGTGAAGGGTCAATTGTATTCCTAATGACGTAGCCTGGAATTGCAATGTTTTTTATTTTTTGTTATTTTTGCCCTTGCATCACACTGTTTGACTCATGTTTAGCTTATGGTCCACTGAAACCCCAAGATCTTTTTCAAATGTGCTGCTTTCATGCCAAGTGTCATCCATCCTATATTTGCACATGTCATTATCCCTGCCTAGATGTAGTACCTTACATTTATCTCTGTTGAAATTCATTCTGTTAATTTTTGCCCAGTTCTCCAACCTCTCAAAGTTATTTTGAATTCTGATCCTGTCCTATTGGGTATCAGCTCCCCCACTGCAATTTGATATCATCTGAAAATTTGATATTCTGTGACTTCTATTCCATTGTCTAGGTAGTTTAAAAAGATGTTGACCAACACCAGGTGCAGCAGAGAATTCTGAGGCATCCCACTAGTCACTTTTCTCCAAGATGAAGGGCAGCCATTGGTGAGCTCTCTCTGGGTTTGGTCAGTTATTCAATTACATATCCACCTAACAGAAGCATTTCCAGCCCACATTTCACCAGCTTGCCTGCAAGAATATCATAGGAGACCTTGTCAAAAGCCATACTCAAATCAAGATAAGCTACATCTGCAGTACTCCCCCATCTACCAAGCTTCCACCTCTTGAGAAAAGAGAGATGAGATTGACATGATTTGTTTCTGAGAAGCCCATGCTTAGTAATACTTAGCATTCTTTTTTAAGTGTGCCCAGATTACTATTTAATGAAACATTCTAGAACCTTTCATGGTACTGACATCAGGCTGATTGGTCAATAATTGTTCAGGTCCTTTTCTTCTTCTTTCCCTTTTCCAAGATGGAGACAAGATTTGCCCTTTTCCAATCTGCTGGGATCTTTCCTGCCCTCCATAATTTCTCAAAGATTATTGACAGTGGCTCTGGGATTACCCTGCAAGATCTTTTAGCACTGTTGGATGCAGTTCATCTGCCCCAGGGGATTTACAGTAGCTAGATTTTTTTTTTTTTACTACTTCTTTTCAGTATGATTTGTTCTATTTTTACCAACTAGATTACTATTTTCCTTCATGGGGAAGACTGAAGCAAAGACAGTAGAAATTCCATCTTTTTTACAAGTGGGAGTGGATTTTTTCCTTCCTGTTTCTAGTTGCAGTGATACTGCCAAAGTTTGGTGGTATGCAATGGGATGTGGCTCTTGGCAGGATCTGGAGGCTAAAATTGATAATCAGAGTTGCTTCTCTCTGCTCTGTGGCTTGAAATCTTGGAAGTTAACATATTACCAACTCCCACACAAGCTTACTGTTTTCCAGAATTCTTTTCAGAGTAGAGATGATGTGAATGTATCTTGTTACCTAAGTGGATGGTGACCAGTAAAAGAGCCTTCTTCATAATATGCCCTGGCACAAAACAGTTTCTGGAGGGCTGCTTGCTCTGTGTTTGATTTGATCCAATTTTAGCAGGAAGCCAGAATCTTAGGAGCAAGTGAGGCTGTCCTAAATTAGGTCAGACTGTCCATCTACCTCAGCATTGTTTGCACCCTGAGGATTCCAGGATCACAGACTGAAGAAGTCATGACATTGACAAAACTGACATGAGGAATATAATTGTGCTGTCCCAGAAGCCAAATTCGAGTTGCTAGGTAGGAGGTTGAAGACTGGGACTTCTAAAAGAGTAGGTAGGAGAGTGGTCGGAGGAAAAAAGATGCTGATTATTAGGCACCACGACACATATAGGGGCAGATGCTGCTAGAACCAAAGCTGGTTAAATTCAACTTGTGTTTAAGATAAAAAAATGTGGCTGGGCTGTTTTATACTGCTTCTATAAAAAAAATTATATTTTGTATACTGTTTTGGATTTTATATTTATACTTCCTGTTTGAGATGAATCATACCTGGGGGATGAAGAGGCTAGGGGCTGAATCAACACTTCTAGGAGAAAAGGTTCCAAGGGGCCTCTTTAACCACAGAGGGGAAGATTAGGAATAGAGATAGATATGAAATTATGCATGATGTGAAGAAAGAGAATTTTTCTCCCACTCTTCAGAGGTCATCAGTGTACTAAATGGAAGGATATTCAGAACATATAAAAAAGAAAATGACAATAATTGGACCTTTGTAATACTTCGGAGACCAACAGAGTTTCTTCCACACAAGCTAAAATATTTCTGAGTTCTTTCTAGTTCTAGTACTAAATGTGTGCAGGTGCATGCACATCTACACACATGTGCACGCCTGCCTTCAAATCACCTCTTCATTTATGGCAACTCTGTGAATTTCATAAGGCTTTCTTAGGCAAAGAATACTTAGAGGTGGTTTTGCAGGGTCCTTCCTCTGAAATATAACCTACAGCACTTCAGATTTATTGGTGGTCTCCCCTCCAAGTACTAACCAGAGCTAACCTTGCTTAATTTACAAAATCAGACAGGTGCCTTTCGGGTGTCTAGGCTGACTAGACACAAACACCAAATTCTTAGGCTTTAGATTTTTTTTTTTTTTTAGTTCTATGTCTTTTGTTCCAGGCTTCAGTTGGTGGATCTCAGGGTTTTAGTAGAGCCCACCAAGATCACACCAGCCTGAGGTTTATCCACACCAGGATTTTCAGTAGAACTAGGTGCTTATTTGTTTTTAAACTTTTGTACTATAGTTGTGTTTCAGCTGTTTTTTGTTTTAACATATTACTTCAAGCTGCCGTAGGTTTCTCATCAGGAGAAAGGCAGAATTGGCACAGAGGCAGGATACAAATTAAATAAACCAAGACAATACAGCACAAGTAAAAGGCATTTGAATATTTTCCCATCCTTTCAAGGTGCTCAGTTTGCTGATGGTGCAATACTGGTACTGAATAAAAAACCAAAGAAGGATATGATGGACTCCAAGTATGCTAATCAGATCATTGTAAAGACTGAGGATCCAGTCAATAACTAAAAATAATTGAAGTTCATTTTTTTAAAAAGATCTGCACCGTGTAGTTTTTCACTTTGATTATTTCCATAAATCCATACCAAATTTTCATATAATGGCATGTTTTGTACAATGCAGCTGGTGAGGGGGAAAGGAGGAACCATGCTCAAGCAGTGGTGTTTTTAGTGTAAACAGACCCTAGAGAAAGGATGGAAGTTGTACCCCTATCTTCTTACCAAGCATAGAAATTGCATTCCCACCCCTACATGCATGGGTTTTTTTTGCACCGCTCTGGCATTGGTGCCCAGCGGTACATGCTCTACTTGCCCCACCTTAGATATGCCTCTGCTCTCAAGGGTTAGGAGTGGTCAACATTTTGCCAGCTCCTGTGGGACTTTTAGCAGTAATTTGTTCTGCAGACACTTGCAGGAGATAGTGATGGACACTGTGCAATAAAAGCTTCACTTCTTCTGTTTTGCACATGAAAATGTTGTTTGAGGCATAGAAACAGGCAGTGTCACTTCTTACAGCCAGCTGGCAGCCCTAGTCTAGCTGTAGTATCTTGGTAGCATCTAGTGAGAAGTTGAGTTTTTGAGGGGAGCAGTTTTATTAACTTCTCACAGAAATGTCTTTTCTCATTACACAAACTGGGGCTTTGTGCAGCTGACAGAAGACTTTTGTTTTCATTCATATGCCCTTGAAGGCCATGCCATATATGTCTTTTAGCTGTGATGTTCTTCACTGAAAGCCAGTGGGCTCAGAATCAATTACCAAGATACATTCTTTTCAGGTTCTAAATTAAGCTATGATTGCTAATTGGTCTTTGTGATCATACAGATAACTGCTAACAGGGAATCAGCGAATGGGAAGTTGAACCGCCCCCATACACATACTGCAAAACAGTTTCTTCAGCAGAGTGGGGCATTAAGAAAAGATTTGTCTTAGAATCAAATCTCTTTGTTCCAGATTAGATGAATATTGGGGTGTAGCCAGACAATTTTTGTTGGGAAGACAGAAGCAAAAAGAATGGGAGTGGCAGAAGGGTCACTATAAAAGATATTTCTGTGGAAAAAAATGTTTTTATAGGTAATGGCAAGATAATCCTCAATTAATGCATTTTAATTTAGAAATTGTGTTGTGAAGCTTACAAAAAAAATCAAATCACATTCATATATAATATTTTATATATACAAAATAGTTGTGTAAAGTAAATAACAGTGACTAGAAAGTAAATTAATATAGTGCAAGTCATTCTACTATAATGATTAGAACAGTTAATAAATGTGCCATGATTTCTTGGCAAACCTGTGGATAAAGCATTCACTTGAAATTCCCACAAGTGTTTTTCTTTCAGAAACCAGGATTATTATTTGCTTTTCTCTGATGAAGCACTGAATACCTGTATGGTGTCAGCACATGCATTAAAGTTGAAAATAAATTTTCACACACAGCTGTAGATGCACCAAAAAGAAGTCTAGCAGCATACAAAGTGTACATACATGGAAATGCTGCCTTATCAATGTACAATGTTTTAGTAAGCTCATGAAGTGTTACTTGGGGATCCTGCAGGATTCTTGCATAGCCTTGAACTTCTTCAGCAGAAACGTTTTGTATGTTTGAAGCTTCTCAGTTGCAGCTGGCAAATTCACATAGTGGTGTAAACTTGCTTTATCTATCTGTATTCTTTAGAGCTTGTATGGCAGCTGAAATGTGCATATTGCTTTCACACAACTTAGCTGCCATTTTGCCTTTTATTGTATCGATTGCACTGAAATACATTCTCTTAAAAGTTTCATCCTCTGTGGAATAGTTTTCACCTGTATCCTGGACAACATTGCTCTCATACCTCAGCATATTTTGTAAATGAGAGCTAGATTTACAAACCCTCTTTGGCACTGGTCTTATTTCATTTTCATGATCTGATTGCTCTCCATCTGCAGTTTTTGGTCTTGCTTCTTCAAGAACATTTTGGAAACTTTTATCATTTTGCAGTGATGTAATCACTTCTGAAACGTCTGCTATGACATCTTGAGAAACAGTCACTGAAAATAGTGGCAGAATAGTGTTTGCTGAGTATATCAATTTTTTTTTTCATGAAGTGGGCCATAAACAAAAGCTTGGGTAAGTGATCTTTTGCTGAAGTCCTATGTGTTCAATGCTGATGCATCACACTCATCAGGATCACTCTCACAGAATCTGAAAAGTTGTACTAATTCCTTGTAACTTGAAACAATAGCTTGTACAGATGCAAGAAGCCCTGTCCAACAGTTCATGTCATACAACGCTATTATATTTGACTGAAACAACTGGCTTATTGAATGAAATTGTAGGGTGCATCACAAAGAACTCCTCAATCTGGACATTCCAGGGACATTCCAGCACAGTACTGACTTACAGTGTGTTTTCATCAGTCTCTGCATTTCTCAATGTTTGGAAGCTCATACAACGTGCAAATTGGTCACTGATCTGTGCCATTTCTAACTGATGCTCTTGAAAACAGCTCTTTAGGCCAAAGCATACAACAACAACAGAAGTTCTCTATGCCAGCATTATCTCTTGTGCAATCTACTTTTCCCGTAAATAACTGGCAGTCAGTACTGTTGACTCTATTTGCAATTCCTTGGCAAACTATATCCAGACAAACTTGGATGCTTTCATATATAACAGTACATTTTTATCTGTTTCTTGCAAACTAAAGTTGAAACAGCAGAAGCATTGGAATCTCTTAGTTGCTTTTCCTTCCATTGCAAGGTACATTTTATGTGACCTTTGGATGATGAATGCTAGCAAAATCCCATTACTCTTTATTGTGTGCTCCCAATTTCTGTACTCAGTAACAATAAAAGCAGCTAATAGTAGCATTTAAATTGCATATTTCTTATTATCCAATAAATGCTTGAAACCTATCACATAATAACAGTCCCTTTTTGTTAATATAGTCAGCCTTCCACATTTGCGGGTTTCACTTTTGCAGATTTGACTATTCACAGATTATTTGCTGTCCCCTCTGCTGCCTCCCTATAACATTTTTAATAGGGACTGCAAGCGAGGTTTGTAAGTCCCTCTTAAAAATGGTGTAAGGCAGCAGTGGAGGTAGCAGTCATCCCCGTCAGCCACCCACTTCTGCCTTGTGAAGGAACCCTGATGCCTCAAAGGAATCCATGCTGGGTTAAATGTGGTGATTGTACTTTTATTTGTGCGTTAAATATGGTTTGGGAGGGCCTAGGGTTATTCTTGGTTTTTCCACTTTCACGGGGGTCCTGTGTCCCTAACCTTAGCGAATGTGGAGGGATGACTGTAATAATTGTACAGCAAAATCCAAACGTCATGGTGATACCTTTGGTTGGCCAATAAAAAGTGTAAAATATTTCACACAGGCTTTCAAAGCTTCCCGTTTTCTTTGTTAGGCAGAGATATCTCTGTTCCTTTAAAAGCCCCTTCCTAGCCAGAATGCAGCTTTTCTGTTAAGAAGCCTCTGCACCAGAAGGTCTGATTTTTTCTGGGCACAATACCTAAAATTATCTCCAGGTCTTACAGAGCAGTGCCTTCTTATGGAAAATGACTGTACTCTGCTCAGGTGGGGGATTTTGGCTTTAAAAGGATGGAAACAGAACCATATGTTGAAGGAAGTGACTTTTTGAACTACTAACAGAGAGATTAAAAAGAAATCAGTGCAATTCTATTTTTCTTTGTTTCAAGTCCCCTGAGGCCCTAGAGCAGGTGGGGCAGTCACTGTTGGCATGATTTCTCCTTTAAGATGATATCAAACTACAGTTTAAACAATATCTCAAGCAAGATGCAGCTTCAGACACAAACAGCTAATTTCTTTCCTTGGGTGATTTTTAACATCTCTGCTTTATGAAGAAGCCTGTAGAGCTCTGAATGTCAGCATGATGTATTTTATGCCTTTACTTGGTCAAACAAAGGTTTCAGCATGATGCTAGTAAGATTTTTCCTAATTTTTTTCTGCATGGTTAACATAGCTGCCCCCAATGACTCACTTTTGAATTGGAAATGTGGGGAGAAAAAGGAAACCTACTTCCACATGTGGTGAAAATGTGTTAAAGCAAAGGGATTTTGAAAAGATACCCACAGCTCAATAACAAAGGCATTAGGAATAAACTTTCTGATGACTCTTGAATTGTACATATTAAATAACTTTAAAGGAATTGACACAAAGTTACAAAAAGGGTATGAGAGAATTTTGTTATATATGGTGACAGCTGCCGGATTATTATATGCAAACATGTGGAAAGGAAAATGACTGGTTGTTAAAACAATACAATATGTATCAAATAGATAAACTGACTATGTTGCTAACTAACAAAAATTCAAAAAGTATTGCAGAAGAATGGGAGAAAGTTGCACAAATATGAGAAAAGAAATGGGAGAAAGTGGCTGCTAGAGATCTAGAAGACTGACAAGTAGATATGGCTGGGTCCTGAAGCAGAACTTCAGAATTTCAAATATAGATTTAAATATAAAAAGGGACTGTTAATTCAAGTAGATATCTGTCATCTTCTATCTTAAATTATAATGGATTTAGCTTATTCAGCTTACGATTAAATGCACATAGCCACTCAGGATATAGCAGCAGAATCAACAATAATATATCATCATGTAAGATAAGGTAATCATATATGAAATGTTTTGTATTTAATAGACATGCAGATATTTAAAATAACGCTGCTGTTATAATGAGATATAGGCCCTTTCTGCACCGGCCTATTAAAATGGTGCAGAGCGACCTCCGACAGAGGTCTTCTGCACCGTGGAGTGGACTGGGGCGGACTACTTTTTGTAGTTCCGCACCTCAGTCTGCTCCGGAGCGACCGGAACTGGTCACGCAGCATGCTTTTTAAAAACCTCTTTTAAGAGGTTTTTAAAAAGCACAGAGTGTGCGACCCTGTGTCGCTCTGTCGCCGCGCTCCGGTGCAGATTTTCAGGCACGCACTAGTGTGTGCCTGCAGATCTGCCGGGGGCGGGCTTTAGGCTGGCGAGCTTCTCTGGTTGGTGGAGAGCCTCCACCAACCGGAAGCCACCATTTTGGATGCTGGAGCAGTGCGGAGCGATGAGCTTGCACTGCTCCTCGTCCCGACGGACTCGCCCGGACGCTGAAGAAGTCCGGTGAGTCCCGTTTTTGCGTGTTTCCTTTCCCACGTGCGGAAAGGGCCACTATGTAATTTCTATTTTGCGTTATGTAGAGTTGTTCTTCCATTTTTGCAAGAGTTCAGGGTGCAGAACCCTTACAAAACTGGAAAAACTCTGAATAACTCCTCCCTGCTCCCCCTCCCACCATTCCCTTCCAGGGCTCCCCCTTTCCCATTCCCATGCAAAAGGAAGGAAATGGGGGTGGGGGTGGAGGAAGGCTCACAGGAGCTTTCCTTTCCCCGTCTGGAGCTCCCCCTGGCGTTCCTATGCATTTTGCCCTGGCACTGAGAACTCACACTTCCTCCCACTTCCTTTCCATTTTGCCTCAGCACGAATTCTCTGTGCTAGGACCAAATGCATAGGAAATGGCAGGGGGAGCTCCAGAGAGGAGAAAGGAAGGCTCTGTGAGCTTTGCCCCACCCACTCACCCCCCTTTCCCTTCAGCTTTACATGAGAAGGGGAAGGAGGGAGCTCTGGGGAGGGGGAAGGAAGGCTTGCACAAGCTTTCCCCCATCCATCCATCCCCTTCTGTTTTGCCTCAGCAGGTGTTCTTTGCATGGGGCAAAATGCATGGGAATAGAAGGAGGAGAATGCGGGGGAGGCATGTTTGCTCACGAATAATCCAATTTGCAAATGTCAAACCCACAAATGTGGAGGGAGAGCTACATTATGAGTGTTATGTCAGTGTATGTAAAGGTATTATGATTATAATAATAAGGTAAAAATTAATTTTGAATAATAATTGCACTATACTTTTACAATATAAAAGGTACTTTATATCATTACCCTATTGTATTGTTCACATGACTCTGAACTGCAAAACTAAGATGCACTCATAGAGAAGAGAAATGCAAACACAGTGAACAACCGCATAATATATACAGAATCAATAATATGAAGTTAATGAAAAAAATTAGCCAATTACTGTTAAAAGTTGGCCAACTCTTTACCTTTATTATTTTTAAGTGACTATCTTTTAACATATTTTTTTATAAGGAAAGCCAATCACAGCCCCCAGTGATGCCATGGCAGTTGGCCCTGGTATTATTGTGCCTCTTTCTGGGTTCTTTGGGGCCAATCATAATAGAATATTGCAAACACAAACACAGTTTCAGTCCCAATATCTATTTTAAGCAACCAAACAACATAGTAGATATTAAATTTGGCACACAGGGCACTGTTCCAAAGTTCCAAGCATCCAGTGCAGAACTTCATGGCAGGATTCTTCCACCTGTGCTACTTAGTTGTATTGCAAAACTTGAATGCAAATCCTAAATCCAAAAATTATCATCGTTGTTGTCTTTATTTTATATCCTGCTTTTTCCTGATAAGAACTCAAAGTGGCTTATAACATTTTTTTTAAAAAGGAAAAATATGAAAAATCATGGAATACAAAAGTCAAAACACAAACTGAACAATCAAAGAAGAATTAAAACAAAGTTTAAATGCATAATTATAAACTCAGACTTAGATAAATTCCACACAGTTAGCAGCAGCCAGCACCTTTTATGACACAGGCCATAATCATAAATTGAACGCCTGCTGGAATAAAAATGTCTTTGCTTGACAGAGGAAAAGTATAAAACAGGTAGAAATAATAAGAGTATAGAAATAAAAAATATAATAGAATAATAAAATATAATAGAGAGGATAATATAGACTATAATAGAAATTGTACTATAAGGAATTTACCCTTTTGTTTCCTCTTCAATACTAACTGAGGATATTGCTACCTTATTATTTGAAAAGACCCTACTGCTTAGCCCTGACAACTGCAACTTCTCTCCGGTCTTCCTTCTCCTAAACTCAACCAGCAAGTACAGCCTCCTTTCGTGGGGTTTCCCCACTTACTAGGCCAAACCAATAAGTCTCAGGGGCAAGATTGTTATTAAATATCATGGATGAAGCACCAACCACAGTTGCTTACAACTTCTTGTTCAAACACACACTTTACCTGCCACTTTATTTGGGATGTCTAAACTCTATTTCTGAGTGCATGAATGAAGTTTCAAGTTATTCCAATGCCAGAAATTTAGAAACTGAAGGAAATTTTTAAAAAAGGAGGGGAGACTGAATATTTTTTGGGGAGGCAATGCCTTCAAGCTGCCCTAAGGGATACTCTCCATTTTCTTGCATATAAGAATGGAAACAGAGTGCTGGGGAACTGTGGCTCTCCAGATATTGTTGGGCTTCAAATCCCACCACTCGCAATCACCCTGGTCAGTATTAAGGGCTTGTGGGAATAGTTGTTTCATCATCACCATCTCTTTGCTAAACAGGTTGTAGATTAAGAGCTCAGAATGGCCAGAGGATGATTGCTATGGGTGAGCAGGAAAATGAGACTCTGCATTTGGGTGAGATACCATCAGAGCCTGGCAGAACACCCCACTACCACTTGGTTAAGAAGAAAGGGTAGATGTGGTATGTGAAGAAATGGTGACCTGAAGTTTGGGAGAAAAAAGAGTGAGAGAGAAGGAGCGTGACAACTGATAGCTCTGAGTGTGTGTGTGTGAGTTTGCTCTTTCTGTGGATTTGAGGCAAGGTACCCTAAAGACACAGATCCTGTCTGATCTTGGAAGCTAAGCAAGGTCTGGCCTGGTTAGTAATTCGCTGGGGGCTCATCAAGGAATACTAGATATTGTAGGCTATATTTCAGAGAATGGCCTGCTGTTTATCTCCAACTAAACAGTGCTTTAATATTTGTAGATAAATCAATCCTACAATAAACATCTTCAAAGGAAACAACTGTTAAGGGGAAATATTCATTGATCTCCCCGTGAACTTCTTATAGGAATTCAGGAGCACGCAGTCAAATAAAGGAAAACAAACACCACCTCAGAGTCTTTGGTCATGGAAATCAGTGTTTCCATTTAGGTCCATCCCTGTGGAGCTCTCCATACTGCTTATGTGGCAGATGTTAGCCAGCTTTTGCCCTTGCTTGTTATTGCATATTCATCAACTGACCTTTTTGCATTACCAGATTAGACTGAGATCTATAGTCTTTTGAAATAATAAGGGATGTTGCCATTTCAATTAATTTTAAAAGAAGGCGGAACTTGGCTTACATTCTCAAAGCATTCTCTGTATCTTATGGAAATGAACTACCTATACATTTAGGGTCCAAAGTCCCAACATTCTTGTGTCAATGATTATTCTACAAGGCTGTGTTGTTCTGGGAATAAAAGCAGGGGAAAACTAGGTTGGTCTAAATAGGAGGCTCTCAAAAGTGCAAAAAGGTCATTATGTACTTGCAACGAAGCCTTAATTAAAACCTTGCCATTTTCCCTGTAGATGTCGATAGTATCAAGGCACTAGTTAACACATCCCTACTGAAGTTACTTGCTATAAATAATTAGAGCTGTTGACTTCACATTGCAACTAAGGAGGGCGATAATTGGAAGATCAAAAGTTTGTGACAAAAATTAATCCACATGGCTTTCACCTCCTGAGATAAGAACTCAATTGTATGTGTGTGTGTGTGTGTGTACATGCATGCATAATAATGTACGTGTTAATTTGCCAGCCACTTGGTGGCTACTCTTTTTTGTTTGGCACAAATGAAAAACAACACACAGTCCTGTAAAGTGGCGATATTGTGGGGTTTCTGGCTCTGATGTCAGAAATTATGCTGCATACTCAGACAGGGTGGGATATGTGCTTTTAGAGCCAGCATTCTTAATGGCATCCACAGCTCATAGCAAGGTATGGGAGTAACAAGTTGAAAAGAGCTGGTTGCTTGTAATTTATTCTCTTTTTCAATAGCTAGGGCATACCTGAATTACAGTGGTAACTTTAAACGGGGATAACCTCACTCTTTATGTGGTATAATTCTTAATTTTTTAAATTTATAGTTCTAGGATTATCATATGGTCTCATGGCACAGATAATTGTCCTGGGCAGCCTTCCCAAACACCTGGCTTGCTAGGGTTCCTCCAGAAGCCAGAACTTGAAGAAATGGGCTGCTCAAAGTGAAACTAATATTAAAACAGGGATGGGCAACTATGGCGCTCCACATTGATTCTGGCCCTGATTAATAAATTTCACTCCCTTCTGACTGTGCTCAGTGGAGCTTATTTCCAATGAGATGTGCAAAGGATGAATTATAGCCTTCATTACTCCTGGAGTTCAGCTACAACAGCAGTCTTAGGCCCTTTTTGCACCTTACCTGGTGCTGCTGGCATTGCGCGGGGATCGTGTGAAAAGCCTCGTCCAGGAGGGAATTGCATCCCCTCCGCTTCTTCTCTGCAGCAGCCCCCTGATGGCCAGAAGGAAGCACAAGGGCTTTGCCCCTTCCTTCCGCAGTGCAGTCGGGTACTTTCCCAGGCTGCGCTGGGGGAGGAAGCACAATGGCCGTGCGTCTGGAGGCTCTGCACACAAGGTAAGTGTGGGTGGGGCCCGGGACTGGCACGCGATTGCGCATCATTTTTAGCAACAAGCTGAAAATGATATAATGCGTGATCACCACCTACTGGCCTCGAGGCAGTTGCATGATTGCGAGGATGTCATGTGAAATGGTCCTCGCAATCCCGCAGTGCTCCTGAGGCCATTTCGCAACAGGACTGGTGTGCGAAAAGGGCCTTAGGTTTGAGTGCTGTTAGTGTGCTTCAGTGGCGTAACTGTACTGGAATAGATGGCAGCAGCAGCAGAAGAAGAAGAAAAGCAGTGGACACAGTGGCTGTGAAAGAAGTCAGGCATTGGAAAAGTAGACTGTCAGGAGTTAGCAAACATTCTGTTCTTAGTATATTTTAAAGAAGCATCTGATTAATAATTCCTAGAAGGGGGATTTTTCAACAGCACATGAGTCTGGAGTCTAATGTTGTCTGATCATTTCAAGGGGGATTCAACCTAGTTACCCTGGTCTGGAGTGGTGGTGAGTTTATGCTACTTCTCAGTACTACTGTGGGAGCTAAAGGAAGAGTGAGATGGATGGGAGAAGAACAACATGTTCATACTGCAGGCCAGTGGCTTATACCATTCAGATGTGTGAGAGGTTTTAAGGAACTAAAAGCAACAATCCAATTACTTTCCGTAACTTCTAAATATTATAACTATAGTAGTGGTAGCTATCTATACACCTGCAAAGAACTGTAACAGTGGCTTGTTACATTTTATAAGTAACTTTCTAAGCTGTGGTTCATAGTGCCTCTCCCCAGCTTCAGTTGATGGGCCAGTTGCGTCCCCTCTCCAGGAGAGCCGTTTTTGTTCCAGGCTAGATTACTGTCTGTGTTTGCAAAGCATTCAGGAATTGCTTGCATACCACTTGTCAGCTGACAGCCTCTGGGTGGTCAATGCTAACATATTTAAAGTTCTGAAAAATAAAACAGCAGTTGCACCAAACAGAACCACTGCAGTACAAACAGAAAGAAATAAAGCTAGAAGCAACAGTAGCAAAGTAGTAGCTGTTGTTATAGTAATATAGTGAAGCACTGATATTAACATGTCAAGAAAGGTTGGCATCCTGTCGGTGACATGAACAGGCATAAATGGGGATTGCAGCAAATTGAGGGTTTTTGGACCTTGCAGGATCCAGCACTTCGTTTGATCCCAGCACAGAACAACAGCTGGGGACCTGCCAAGTGTAGTTCCTTCTCCCCTGGCCACTGATCAGCCTTGGGGATGCCCTGGGCTCATTCCATCTGCTCTTGAGCACCAAGGGAGGAAAAAGCAGTCAAATTTAGGGCCACAGGCTCTTCCTTTGTCCCTCAGTGTCTAAGGGCTGCTGGAATGAACTGACTGCACTGCTGTGGCTGAGACAGAACTGTGTTGTTGCCTACTAGGGAAAGCAGTGGGAGAGAGAGGAAGCAGTATTTGCCACCTCCTCCTGTATATACTCTATTTGCTGGCATATAAGACCCAGTTTTTCCCCTGAAAAATACTGTTTGAAAATGGGGTGCATCTTATACACTGGTCTGTCTTATATGCCAGTAAATAGTATTTGCCAGTGTATAAACGGAATGTGTCTTATACGCAGGTGCATCTTATATGCCAGCAAATACAGGTGTGTGTGTGTGTGTGTGTGTGTGTGTATTGCCAGAGACCTGCACTTCTACAGTATGATGTAGGATCTTAGCTTAATGTTATAACTCCCTGTGTTGCACTGAATTTGGAGAGGATTGCCTTGCTGTTTTAATTAGCAGTCCTAATAATCCAGAAGCCTCCTGTGGGAGCTGTGAGCATCATGTGTTCTATAACCTATATTGAGATAACATTAAGTAACCTGGATGGGGAAAGCAGAATTTGGCTGAACTTTGGATGTAGCCGAGGAGTGGGGAGGAGAAACTACAAACGCGAAGTGACAGTAGGGAAACTACAGGCTGCCTCACACTTAAGAAATATTATGAAGATACAGTCTGTTTCCAGGTATATAATGTGGTCTGACTGCTTGGAAAATGTCCCTGAGCCAAGACTTCTTCTTGAAAATCCCCCCGGAGTATGGTCTGGAAACTGGAAACAAAAAAACTTGAAATCACCTCTAGAGTATGGTCTGGAATCTGGAAACAAAAAATAAAAACAAACAAAGTATTTTTTCTGTTTTAAAAAGACCAGTTCATACACAAGTTCAGCCAATGTGAGCAATCTTGCAAATAAGCTCAAATGTTTTAAAACAGGATTCGATAAACATAAGTTATCCACAGCTGTTAGACATGACATCCAAATGGAGCTTCCATGCATAGAAGAAACCTATCTCTGAATATCAGGTAACAAACAGCAACTTCTATGCTGTATTTATGAGCTCCCAGGGGCAGTTGGATGAGCCCATCTGGGAAAAGGAAAGTGAACCAGATAGAATTTAATTTGATTCAGTAGGGGTGTTCATGTGATATAAAGGAAAAGAAATTAGACTGATAAATGTAACTTTGGCTTATATGGTAGGTAGACAGTAACACAAGACAGGAGTGAAGAAGTTTAGTCTGCCCAGACATTCTGAATTAGAACTCCCTCAGTTCTTTACTACTGCCAACATTGGTTGGAACTTCTGGGAACTGACATCTGAAACATCTGGAGGGCCAAAGGTTTCTCAGTCCAGACCAAGGAAGAAAGAACTACATTCAGCTCATGTGTGAAGCTGTGTATTGCTTTTTTTCTCATCTGGGAAAGTGACTAATAATGATGATTCATAAACCAAATGCTTATATTCTCTCTAAAGTTGGTGCATCCAAAACATACAACCTAGGTGTCAAATAGATCATAATGGTTGATATCAAAATAGAAACAAATTACTGTGAAGCAGAATTTTGAAGCAGTTATGAATTTTAAAACAGCTGTAATATGAAACAACAAGGCAAAGGTTAGCTTTAAACAAAATTGTTAAATTGCAGGTTACAATCTGTTTTCCGATGTACAATAAAAAAGGCTTAAGTACCCTAAAGGCATCAAATCTTGCCTGATCTTGGAAGCTAAACAGGTTCAGCCCTGGTTAGTACTCGGATGGGAGACTGCTAACAAATACTGGGTGCTATAGGATGTATATCAGAGGGAGGAGCTAGCAAAATCACCTCTGTGCATTCCTTGCCTAAGAAAACCCTGTGAAATTCACGGAGTTGCCGTAAGTTGGCAGACTTCTTGAAGGTACATGCATACACCAAAAATTCTGAGCATGTATAGCAGAGCTTTCCAAACTTTTTATGTTGGTGACACATTTTTTAGACATGCATCTTTTGCGACACAGTAATTCAGCTTTACTAGCAAACCGGAGGTTAAACTAACCCCTTATAAGAGATACAGACACATACATAAATTTGAATAACAAAATGTATGGGGACACAACATATCTCATGAAAATCTTTCATATATTTTTAAAAATATATGATTTAGAAATAATAACATACATTTCTAAGATTGTAGGCAACACATCTACAGGTTTCAGGTGACACACTAATGTGTCACGGTTTCAGGTGACACACTAATGTGTCACGGCACACCATTTGGAAAGCCCTGATGTATAGTATAGATTTCAAAAGGAATAGAAATTATGTTGTTGATCTTTCTACCACCCAATCACTAACTATGCTACAGAAATTTGCAAAAAAAAGTTTGAATTATAACATCACACAGGTTTAGATAATACCAGAAGAAGAAAGATGCAGATGTAGCTATTGGGAAATCCAGATGGGTGGTATAATAGAACTCTCACGGGATGGTGCAGTTTGCCCTGAGGTGACCCAATTAACGTATGTGTTCTCCCTTGGTGTCCTAGCATATTTCCTCTTCTTGCCTGATTTTTCTTTCCCACATTGGAAGGATATCTAGCAAGCGCATTTGTAGAAGGATAGTCAGATCCCCTTTTTTTTTTTCCAGGTGTGGTCTTCCATCTCCTATTTTGCATCATTTGGGGGAAGGGGTGTCTCTAGGAATATGTGTGGGATGACCACATAGCTGTGGGTATCTCATTCCTCTCTTTTCACATTTAATTGCCAGTGGCCACCCAGGTATGATCTCTTCTGCCACCAAATAAATGGCTGTGTTTAGCAATGATAAACATAAGTCACTCTCTCTTCACTTCTCCTTTCACCATTCTAATTCTTTTTCATGCTTCTCTAGGTCAGTAGGGAGACGCTGGAGTTCACCTCCTCTATGACATTCCAAGGTATATAAGGGCTACATGTAAACAGGCCAGGTATCCTCACAGATTTTATTTTCTGGAGAGAGGCTATTTTGTTATGCTGGCATGCTGCCTTGCTCCATATACCTTTTTCCCCTCCACATGTTCCTCCCCATAATTTAGCCCTAATTATGGGCTGCACTGGCACACTGCTTTATAACTTTACTATCTTTGCTAGCTGATGTTACGTCTCAGCTGTGCGCTTGTGTCTCTTTCTCATGTGAAGTATTTGTGGTTTTTACATAATGGTGGCATAATGGTGGTACTTTTGATGTTGTGGTTCTTTCCCCTGTTATTGTTCACCATGTTTTCCCAAGGGCAAGAAAAATAATCTAAAACTCCTCAGGGCATATAGGACATGTTGTGTATCTGACCTAAGAAATCGGTGTTTGGATCATGATGCAAGATTTAGATACTGTGGGTTAACAATTCTGGCTTCAGTTTTTGTATCTAAATTATTCTGTATATAAGAGTGTTATTAAAACTGTCTTTTAAAGAACTGCAGGGTGCATAAGGGCTTTATGTGTTAAGGCTGCAGGTTTCATTGAACACAGTGCGATCTACTTCTAACAAAGTATGCAGTGTGACAAATCATTAGCTAATTTTAGCAACTTGTTAGGTCTTTGTGGCTACTTTTCACATGTGCTTAATTAGCAGCCACCAAGAAGAGGAAAATGTCTATCTTTATTAGAGTCCACTCTACTATTACACTCCATGAGGCAGTGGTATAGTTTGTAGACGTGGGGAGAGGCACAAAAACACTCTGTAACCAATGAGCTAGCCTCCACCTCTTGGGTCCCGCAGAAGATGCTGTCCTACCATCAGTGTTGAAGTTAGACTTGGCACCTTTGTTGATTTGGCTTCTGTATGTGGTGGAATGGGACAGAGACTGGAGACACCGTGTATGTGTGTATACACAGAGAGTCTGCCTTCTGTCTTTTGCCTCACAAGTAAAATGCTTTGTGTAGAATGCTTTACACAAGGCTGCATATTCAGGGGTAGCTGTGTTGGCCATGTGGAAAAATTCAATAAAATCCTAACTTAACTGAAAACAGAAAAAAAAAATCTGAGACAAAACTTAGTCCATTTCTGCCCTACACTGTTATAGGGCTATTATTCCACTTTCCACATCCTGTGAAATTGTGGGATTTGTAGTTTACTGAGGCCAAAGAGCTCTCTGGCTGAGAATTCCAAAGGCCCCTCCCTAAACTGCAAACCCCAGGATTCCATAGGATGCTGAAAGTGGAAGAATAGCCATCTAACAGTGTAGGGCGGCACAAGGCTTCGTACCTGCGACTCTAACATCCTCACTTTTATTCTCCTGTATAGTTTTCAAAATCTTGGCTTGATGAAGCAGTCATGGAAGCTCGCATGACGCACAGTATTTTGTGCTCTTCAGTTGCCCCAATAAAAGCTTCAATGTTTTGCAGGTTTTGTTCTACCCTACAGGCTGGCGTGCCCCGGAAGCAGGCTCCCAGGCTCCAAGGCCACGTCTTGGACGGCCACAACCAGGAGCCCCGCTTGGAACGAGGGAGACCTGCAGCTGCCGCCCGTCAGCGTCGCTGCGGACAATACGGAGCTCTGCGCTAATGGCTCGGCGGACTGACTCCACGCAGCAGCCGCCGCGCGTCGGGCAGCGTTGGCACGGAGTGGGCGAGACTCTTTCTCCGCTCTCTTGGGCCATTTCCGCACTAGCCTGTTATAGCGCGATGATTCCACTTTCAACCTCCTCTGGAATCCTGGGGTTTGCAGTTTCGGGAGGGGCCGGCCGGCCCCTCCCGAAACTGCAAACCCCAGGATTCCAGAGGAGGTTGAAAGTGGAATCATCGCGCTATAACAGGCTCGTGCGGAAACGGCCTTGCAGCTGAGGAGCTGCCCCAAGGCCGGCCCGGCGCCTCTCAGCTTGGCCAACGCGCCCCCTCCTCCCCACCCAGAGACCCCGGGATCCCCCCCTCCGAAGGAAGGAAAGCCCCGCTTCCTCCTCCCCCGCCTTCCCGCCACGGGCCTCGTCACCGCCGCTCCCGGGACCGCTTGGGCGCTGGCGCATTGGCCACGTGCGCCCTGCAACGCGTCATTCCCCCTATGTAAACAAGAGGGCGGGGCGATGCTTAACAAGGCCCGCCCCCTCCTCTCTGGGAAAGTCAGCCCGAGCCCCCCCCGCAGCCTGGGAACTCTTGCGGCAGCGGCGGGGAGGAAAGCTTTGCGGCGGGCGATTAATAAACTTCCTCGCCATCCATCACTCTTCGCCGGGCGGGGGGCGGAGGCGGCTGAGGGAGCCTGGGCTCAGGGCCAGGAAGGGCGCGTCCTGTCTTGTCCCAGCCTTCTGATCCCGTTGGCGGATCCCTCCCGTTTGCAAAGCAGCGCCCGGATCGCCTAGGAAGGATCCCCGTCGCCGCCGGCGGGGCAGAGCAAACGCCGCTACCTGCGGCAGCCTCTGGGCGGACGTGCTCCACGCTCGCTCCGGCAGCCCAGCTCCCGCTTGCAGCGCCTTCGCCAACCGGGAACCCACGTGGCGGCGGCGGTGGCGGCGGCGAGACCCGCAGTTCGGAGAGGGCAGTTTATTGCTCGGCGCCTGGGACTAGAGCCGGGCTTCCCTCTACGCCGCCTCCTTTCCCTTCTTCGGCTTTGCCCTTGGCGCCGGGGCCGCTTGAGGCCACCGCGGTGGAGAAGAGCTAGAAGGAGAGGGAGCTGGGCTTGCGATCGCCACTGAACCCGGCGAGGCTGGCGTGTGATCGCCGCCCTCGGAGAAGCCGGCTGGGCAGCGGGAGAGGGGCCAGGGAGAAAGGTCGCGGAGTTAGCCGGCTCTTGGGAGCCCCCCGGGTCGCCGCTCGGACGACAGCAGCGCTGGCGACTCGGAGAAGCGCGAGCGCCGCCTCTACCCTCTCCGGAGACTTTCTTCTTTGCAAGGTCATCCCCGGAGGAGGAGGAGGAGGAGAGGTTTGGCGCGCTTGGCCTCCCCTGCGCAGCCTTGGTTTCTCTTCTAGGGCGCAGCAAGCCCTGCCGCCTCCGAAGGGGGCCGCTTTTGGCCTCGCCTCTGGCAAGGTGGGTCGCCGAGCCCCCGGGCCGCCTGCCTCCTGAGCCGCAGCAACAGTCTGCTCGGCTGCGCTGCGCCCCCCGGCGCCTCCCGTCTCGCCTGGGAGCTTTCCCGCAAAGTTGTGCATCTTTTCTGCCGCGCCTGCCGAGAACACGGGAGGAGGACCCGCCGCGGGAGGAGGACCAGCGGGAGCGGCCGTCCTCTTTGCAGCCTCCCCGGCGCGCGGAGCGGAGGGAGCGCGGAGCGGGACGTCCTCCGGCTCGAGATCCCGATGGACCTGAGGAGGCCGCGGTGGAAACGCAGCCCCTCCTCGCCCCTCCTGAGCCGCTTTTCCGTCCATGAAAACTCTCAGGGGCTCTCGATGGTTTAAGCCCGCAGGCTTCGCCCACGGGGAGGAGGGGCCCCTGCTGCCGCGCTCTGCCCGGGACCCGCGGCCCCCACGTCCATGAGAAAAAGGAGGAGGCGCCTCCGCTCCCACCGAGACGGGGCGAGGAGGATGAGGAGGGCCGCGGGGGGGCCGCCGGAAAAGAAGAAAAGGAGGGAGCGCAGCGGCGTCGCCCTCAGTGCTCGTCCCCCGGCGTGGCCTGGCACAGCGGTGGCGCCTGCGGGGACTCTCGGGCGGCGGGAGGAGGCGGCCGGGGCCGGGAGGGCGGGGAAGGCGCCCGGGGCCCAAAGGGGCTGACTTAGCGCGGGAAGGCGCGGCCGGGCTCGCGGGGGGGGCGCGACGCCGAAGGGACCGAAGTTTTGCCGAGCTTGGATATCTTCTCTCTCCCCACATAGTGGGGGTGTCTGTGTGAAAGGACTTGAAACGCCCGCGTCGCCGGGAAGCTAAACACAGCCTCCTCCTCACGTTATGCCGGGTGGAAAACTCTTCCTGCCTTTCCCTCTGGAGGGAACCTCTCCTTAAGACAAACCCCCTCGCGCGGCGCGCACCCTCAGCCACCCTGCGCGGGGGGCGTCATGAGGGGAGTCGGGCGCCACCGGCTCCCTCGGGCGCCCTGAAAGTTTGCCACACGCCGGGCGACCTTCCCTCGGCGGCGTTCCTCCTCCTGCCCGTCTCCCTGGCCGTCCTCCCGCCCTCCTGCCCCACCGCTCCTTCTCCTTCTCCCCCGGCCGACAGAGGAGCGACAGCAGAGGGAGGGCGGGCGGAGGCGGGGGCGGTGGGTCCGGGAGCCCCCTCAGCCGCTTCCAAGCATGGGAGACGGCTTGCCGCCGGAGCCAAGCCGTGTGACCAACCCTTCGCCCGCCGTGGCCGCCTCCTCCGAAGCAGAAGCGATTGAGGTCCTGGAAACCGAGGATGTGCTGCCCATGGCGACCGAGGACGTAAGTTGGCTTCCCTCCCGCTCATTCCACCCCCTCCCCTCCCCTCCCGCGACGGCTCTTCGACTCCCCGGTAGACTTTAATCGGATCAAGTTATTTAAAAATAAACTTTGGTCTTAGAGTGCGTGTGGGGAGCGGAGGGGTGCGCGCGGAGAGGGGAGGAGGAGGAGGAGGAGAGGTTTGCTTCTTTCTAGGAAGAGAAAGTGCCGGGGAAGGAGTTTGCCTCACAGGGGCTCGGCCAAGAGCCTTCCTTCTGAAGCCCAGTCCTGTGCGTGTTTACTCGGAAGCCAGCCCCATTGAGCTCGCTGGCGCTTACTTTCAGGAAACTCTGCGCAGGGGAGAGCCTCCAACGCTTCCCTCACAGGCCATTTCCGCACTAGCGTGTTATAGCGCGATGATTCCACTTTCAACCTCCTCTGGAATCCTGGGGTTTGCAGTTTCGGGAGGGGCCGGCCGGCCCCTCCCGAAACTGCAAACCCCAGGATTCCAGAGGAGGTTGAAAGTGGAATCATCGCGCTATAACACGCTAGTGCGGAAATGTCTTCTGCCCTGCGGTGAATCTGTGGCATTATTTTTATGGACATGTCACAGTTATTCCCTCCTTTGCCCCCCCCCCAAGAAGACACAGCAAGCTCTCCCAGGCCAAATTATTTCTTTCTCACAATCTTCTCAAAAGTCCTGGAGTAGCACCCAACAGCGTGGAAAGTGGTAGCTGCGGCTTACCTGCACAGGGCTTAGCTGCCTTCCTGTAAGGGGAAGCTGAGCGAAAAGAGTGTGCAGTGAACGGAAAGAAATATTGTGGCCCTGCATTAAGTAGACCCTGCTTGAATTTCCTTCTCACCTGCGAAGCAGGTTGGGCAGGCAGAGCCATCTCACAGGGTTGCTGGGAGGATAAAAGGGGTCAATTCCTAGTGGACCTTGGTGGTGGTTTGGTGTGAATGTAAAATAAAAACTAGCATACACATGGAGGGAGTGGAAACCTTACTGTTACTGCTCCTGCTCCCTTCAGTTGCTGGATAAGGACTTCTTGTTTCTCTCCCCTGCTCTGCCACTCTGCTTCCTTCTTTTTTTGAACGCTATGCGCTGCAGTAGTGCATAAGTGTTCTTAGCCTTCCACCCACTTTTTGATGTAGTTGTGTCAACACGTGGGAGGTGGAATGAGACTAGAGTGTAGTGTGTACACCCCCCATGTCTGTCAGCTCCTGGGATCTTCCAGTCTGTTCACTTTCAGAAACACTGCTTGACTTTTGCTGCAAGCTATATAGATATATAACTGTCATTGGTTCGTCCACCTTTATATTTTTGCCCTTTAGTAATTTTTAAATGACTACTGGTGCTAGTTTGATTTTATGCTTACCCTTTGGTAAGTGTGTAAATTACCACATTGGCAGTGGTGTGACATGAGGGGGGGATTTAAAAGAAAAGGCAGAGGAATTTTGTGAAATCTACTGCTCTTCCTAGTCATTTCAAGCAGCAGTTTTGCAACAAACATATTTAGGTCTGAATCCCTCAGCCTGTTTGGGCTATGAACACATGTACTTTCATTTTCATTAAGTGTGGTTACAATGCTTTAAATGTGAACCTCCAGCCTTACTAAGCTTCCTAACTTGGTTGTAAGCCCTAATCTCTAAAGATTCTTAAACAGTGAACCTTATTAGTTCACCATGTAGAGCCATCTTCCTCCGAGGATGTGTCCCCCCCTCTTTCTCTCCATCCGGCTGTATGGCAGAAGGGAGTGGGTGGGGGGCTGCTCTTAACCCAGAGCTGCTGCAAGATTTAATCATGAAATGACAGCAGAAGTGCAAGGGATGGCAAATTCTGGCATTTATGCACAGTGGCCCCGTGATAGCAGGTGGGACTCAGACATCAGACTTCAATCAGGCTTTGAGTTTATGCTATCCTGGACCTCATTCTTACTTTCTCAAGATTTACTGGTGTGACAGCTAGCCTAAGTATTCCAGCCCTGAGTGCCTGAATAATTCTCACCATATTTTTCCACTGAAGAGCCTGTATCAGCATTTTTAATGAGGTGCTAGTGTGCAAAAACACAGACACATTGCTGCTCCTTCTATTTCCTAAGTAACTCCTCTGCTAGAATTAAAGAGCATCTGAAGTCCAGTTGGAATGCATCTAAAGAAAGTCTAGGGACAAGAATTTTCAAACCATGTTTCAGGAAAGAATCAGGTTCCTTGTGAAGGTTTATCTGGTGCTGTCTCGCTCTGATCAGACAGCTGATCATGAGTGTCATGAAAAGGTAGCAAATAGTGAAATTTGTGTCCTTTTGACAGAAGGGTGCTTCTCCTAGAAGGTGCCTCCATCTGAACTGAGTGGTTGTACCCTCCCTATTCAGCATTAGGGTCCTCTAGTACCCTGTATAACATTTTTAAGGAGGCTGGTAGGGAAGTCTGGTTCTAGCACCACTAAATCTAGATCCAGTTTTGATTTATTATTATGGTGTTTTCACTGCTAGAAAAGGGAAGAGTTAGTTGTGGATTTTTTTGCTTTGGGTAACAAAATAATTTGACTGGCTTTACTTGATAAGTAGATTAGCAAATGGCAGAGAGACAAGCTTCTTTGAAGGAGCAGTGACATGTAAGGCAGGGGTGGGCATCCTCCAGATGTTCTTGGACTGCAGTTTCCCACAAGCCCTAGCCAACATACCCAGGATTGGTGAGGAATACTGGGAACTGCAGTCCGAAAGGAATATCGAGGAGGCCACACCTTCCCCATCCATGATGTAAAAGTTCCTCAGCAGAGAAGCTGCTGTAAAAGGATTCTCCTGAAAGCAGAAAGTTTGGAAACCATGGAGCAAGTTGTGCCAGATCATCCATGTGTATCAAATCTGATCCCACACTAGAGCACATGAACCAACTATGTGCCTTAGCTAAACATTACCCACCACTGATATACCCACAGCAGATGCAGAGAATGTGAGGCAGGTCAGGCTGAAAGTGAATGAATGAGTGAGTGGTCTAAGGTCATCCAGTGAGTTTCATGGCTTAGTGGAGACTTGAACCTGGACCATCCAGATCCCAGCCCATTACTCTAACCACTCTGACACACTGATTTGCATGTGTTTTATCAGTACTTCTTTCCAAAATCTTAGGGGTACATTTATTCTCTTAAGTTCTAAGAGGAGGAACATGGTCTTATAACCAGTATCTTAAAGATGTGCTATCATAGTGGTTGTACATGCACTTGTATTCCAGCATCTGACCTATCTGTGTTTTGTTAGGGTAGTGTTTATATTAGCTAGTGGCCAGAGAGTTGGTAGAATGTAGTCCACTTGCTGTTTCTTACCTGCTTCCTATCCACACATTCCCATTACTTCCTACTTTATAGAATGATAGAGTTGGAAGGAACCAAAGTTCATCTTCTCCAACCTGCTGCCCAAAGGCAAAGCTGCCCAACCACCAACCCCCCACAGAGCAACCTTTGCTATCCAGAACACAGTGTGACACAAGCAGAGGGCAGAAGCACAACAGAAAGGTATGTTCAGGAAGTAGCTCTGTGTGTCGTAGCTCTGCTTCCGAGTATGGTGATGTCCGTGAGTCGTGAGGTGTGTTTCTGTACTGCTAAATGGGAAGTGTGTTTGCTTGGTTGCTTGGGCTGGGGCAGGGGAGTTGTTGGGGAAGGGGGAAGGCTGCGCAGCCAGACTTGCAGTGTGGAGTCCTCTCACCCAGCAGTATATGGCACTTCATCAGGGGTGAAGGGAGGGCCATGACAGCTGGCACCTCTGATGTCATTATGGAAGTATAGCCTCTATGGATTTTGATTGGAATTTTAAAGGAGTTACCCAAACTGGGGATATGGCTGTTCACCTTGAATTCCTCCTTTAAAGTTCAGACTAAAACCAAGAGTGAATTCAGTGCCCCACTGACATGAACACTGCTAACCATCTGTGGGGTGGGTAAACATATAGAGCTCAAAGCAAGCATGGAACCCACACATAGTAGTTTTGTGTGAGCTTTTATGTACTGGTTTCTATCCAGGTGATGTGGCAGGGTTGCCTTTTACATCCTGTTGTCAACTGAGATCTGCAGTGAGCCATAGAGACAATGAAGCAGACCAAGGACTGAAGTGCAAGTAGGAGCAGTGGGAGAGGGTAAGAGGAGCCTAAATAGCCTGAAGGCACCAGATCCTGTCTGATCCTGGAACCTAAGCAGGGCCAACCCTGGTTAGTACTTGGATGGGAGACCACCAACCAATACTTGGTGTTGAAGACTATGGCCTTTTCTGCACTACACTGTTATAGTGCTATTATTCCACTTTTAACATCCTGTGGAATCCTAGGGTTTGCAGTTTAGGGAGGGGCATTTAGAATTCTCAGCCAGAGAGCTCTTGGACCTCTCTAAGCTGCAAACCCCAGAACTCCACAGGCTGTTGGAGCTGGAATAATAGCACTGTAACAGTGTAATGTGGAAATGGCCAATATTTCAGCAGAAGGAACTGGCAAAACCACCTTTGAGTGTTCCTTGCTTAAGAAAACCCTATGAAATTCATGGAGTTGCCATGAGTCGAAAGGTAACATGAAAATACATGCACACACAGAGTCAGTTTCAAACAGCATAAGGGGAGGAACAGCTTGAGGTAAGGGTGCTGAAGAGTAAGGCAAATTGGTATACAGTGAGGGAAAAAGACAGGACAGGAGGCCTGGACCAGGTGTTACTCAAGCGGTATCCAGTTGCTGCCCGTGTGAATTATTGAGTTTAACTTGGCGGTATTATGTATAACTAAGCCACGTGAGAAGGAACCCACACCTGGAAGATGTGAGAAGGGAGCCTGTATTGGATATTTGCCAGCCCTTCCTTCACTCTTCAGCCTTGAGTGTCTCACCCGTAAGGGATGCCAAGGCACTGTCCTGGCATCTCCTGAACTGAATCCTAATTGATTTTGACAGTCAGCTTATTACTCAAATTCAGCCATGATTGTATGTGAGGGAAGGAGAGAAACCAGGGATTGCTTTATTGGAGGCTGGAGGTACCAACTGATTCCTCCAGTTTATAGTTTTATTTATTTTTTTGGCATTTTTAATTTGTTTAAATAATATCTACATAGTTTAAGAGGTAAAGGTGCAGAACATGTGGCCTTTCAGATATCGTTGGACTGCATCTCCCATTGGTCCTAGCCAACATTGTGAGGGGCAGTGGGAGTTACAGACCAACAACATCTGGTGGTCCACACATGCCTCACTCAGATTTCAAGGGAACCAACCAGAATTAGGCCTTTTGGAGAGTGAGAAGGCCTTTTTCTCCATGTAGGGCATATCCTTGTGGAGTCCAAAGCCCAAACTTATCAGAAGTCTGTAGAGAGTTTATAAGAAAGACCACAAGGAGAAGTATCAAATTCCTTAGTGCTTGTACCCTGTCCTTAATATTGAAATACATTCATCTTGGTGAATTTGTTTCCCAGAGAGCAATAATAAACCTGGTATTATTACCTGGGAAAGCTATGTTTAACAATACATGTAATTAGAGAAGAGAAGCTGCATTTAATATTACACAAGAGACCGGAACCACTCATTCAGAAGGAAGCAGGCTTTCAGCTCTCTATAATTATAGCCCCTCCAAATGTCTAGCATATAAAATGTCTTAGATCATGTTTTTAACTCCTTGCTGTAAGTGTTTGGCCAGCATTGCTGGTTATGTCTCTCTTCTACCGTTAAAAGCAAGCCATTTCATTTGAGCTGCTACAGCTGACTGTAGAGTCAAGTCCTCAACTGGATCCATTATTAAGGATACCAGTTAACCAGAAAAAAAATGTCTAACTTTAAAGGTGTGGTTTTAAAAATGCAGAGAAATCAGAGAGTAATTTCATAGCATGCAGGTAAATCACACTAATAACTTTCAGACTAATTCTTAAAGCAATTAATAGTTACTTTGCAGCAGACTGAGTGGTTGGCATCTAGACTAGGTGGGTTGGACTGAAAATGTTGTTCCATCAGTGGTGGCAACTCTTGAACAGGGTTCCTCTCAGAATATTTCTACTGACAGAAAGTTGGGCAATGTGATTTTTGTCTGTTTTCTTTTTTGTTTGCAGTCCTCACCACTACCTCTGACTTTTTTTTTTTTTTGGTGCAGAGTGATCTGAAAGGGGGATTGACAAGAATTGCTGCCACCTCTCCCATTCCTCTAGCAGCATTCCTCTAGTCTCCCATTGATGGAAGAAGTCCTTCTATCAGTGGAAGGCATACTCTGGCTCCCACGTAGAATCCTAGAGCTGGAAGAGACCACAAGGGGCTGTGAGTCAAACCCCCTGCCATGCAGGAATGTACATTCCTGACAGTTGGCCATTCCGCCTCTGTTTAAATCCTCCAGAGAAGGAGACTGACTCCACCACACTGGAAGGCAGCATATATGTCTAGTGTCCCTTTCTTCTCTCAGAAATGTTCTGCATTCCAACATGTGGCAGGTTTTTTTTAAATGTACCTTAAAGACAAAAGCAAATTACTGCATTTGGCACACAATAATTGCAATCAAGTTTAATTTGTGTGGGCTTGTCCCTAGAATTTATGAAGGTGTAAGGAAAAGAATGGAATTGAACATGGGCCAGGAATAAGCAAAATTTCCCTATCCTCTATGAAAAAAAGGTCTCGAAACACTGGAGATGTCATAGAAAGCAAAAGGAGAACAGCCACAAGATTCTCCAGACTTTGGGAGAGTCTGGGAAGGTTTGCTTACCAAAATAAAGCAAGCAAACAAGCATGCATGTGTGGGTTTTCTGCACTGAAAACATATTTTTAGGGGGCAGAAAAGATGTGCTTTAGATATTGATGCTTCTGCAAAAGCATTGCTCTTTTGGATGGAAAACACATTTCCTGCCCTCAAGGCATGTTTCTGCACAAAAATCCCATGTATTTGTGCAAACTGCATAAATTACATACTTAAGCAGTTTTATTCAAGCAAATATGTATTCTGAGAACAAAGTCAGTGTTTTGCAAAGGAATGTACGTATTTGTTACAAAAGACAGTCTCCAATAGAAAAGCCGTTGCTTTTGATTTGCTGTTTTTTGAAGTCATTTCATTCCCAAAGTCAAATCACATCTATTTTTGCACAATAATACATTTTCCCAGTCAGAGTCCCAAAGTATGAATCATGCTTGAAAATTGCACAGAAACCCTTGTGGGCTCCCAGATTATGTGTTCACTTTCTGTGAGCCTAAATACCCTAAACACATCTTGGAAGCTAAACAGGGTGAGCTGTGGTTAGTACATGGATGGGAGACCACTAACAAATGCCAGCTGCTGTGGGCTATATTTCAGAGGAGAGAACTTGCAAAACCACTTTTGAGCATTCCTTATCTAAGAACACCCCATGAAATTCATGGGGTTGCTGAAAATCAATAGCCATGTTGAAGGGAAAATACAGACACCTCACTTTCTGTACATTAGCATCGCTACTGCAGATGACCAGAGGGGGCAGTGTTGCAGCTCTCAGTTTCAGGTGAGACAAGGGGCTGATGAGGTTCCACTCAGTCACAAGAAAGCATCTGACACTTTCTCATGTCCCTTGTAGAATTTGGGCCAGCAAGATGGCCTGACTCCTTTCCATCTCAAATACATGCTTTGTTAGTACCTGCTTGGCTCTGTGTCAGCAATCATAGCATCTGCATAGCTCCTGGGGAGATTATCATTTAAAACATTATTAACTGCAGATGTCACAGGTACCTTTGGTGTTCAGCCAGGGAACTGAACCTGGAACTTAATTAGGTTTGTGCTGAACTTGGAGAATTTTTTTTTCACCCTACTGGCAAAGCCCTGATGGCTGGGAAATTATGGGAATTTTAATCCAAGAAGTTAGCTTTTTCAAGCTCTGGGTTTGCACTAGTAGTTGTTGAGCTTTAAAATCAAAACAAAAAGGGACTGCTGAAAAGCATGACAGCAGCTCCATTGTGTAACAAAGATGATTTCTGCAGTTTTCTTTACTGCAGGCTCTTCTGTGTAACAAGAGCCCTGACCTCTATCTTGCTGTGCACTTATTTTAGAGGAAAAGAAGGACATGTGTGACTGGGTTCCATGTTGAAGGTTGAGTTTAGTCACCACACTGAAGCTTTGAACCAGTATTAGGCAGCTGTTAGAGCTGGAGACATTAAGCCTACCTGTCTTAATGAAGCCATAGGCACCAGGACCACAGGGTGTACTCAGCTCTAGTGTAAGATCCATTCCATGCACCTGAGTTGGGCTGTCCTTCTATTCCACTTCTTGACACTAGGCTTCCTAACATAATAAATCCAAGGCAGGAAACTCTGCCATTTAATGACTGAAGATGGTACTGCAGGCTCCAAATGCATGAATGCATTTACATTAAAATGAATAATTGATGTATTTTAAGCACTAAGTAACCTCACGGTGCCACTGCTAAGGGTCATTTCAGAGTGCATGCTATGTTTCAGGTGTCTAGGTTTTATGGCCTTGGATCCATGACTCTTGCATCTCATGAATTCCAAATGTGCAATGACGGTGATAGTTGTAGGAGTAGTCCTAAGGGCAGGAGCACATGCTGGTTAGAAGGCCTGACTAACATAACAGAAGGCTCTTCATCCTCAAACTCAGCTGCCAGAGATGTGGCATTGCTGTCATGCTGTCTGGCAGCATTTGCAATTGCATTAAACAAAACTAGGGTTGAGCATTAAATCACAGAACAGATTTCCAGTGGCTAGTGGGAGTTCTATATAAATAAATATTCATTCAGGCAGTGTCTTGATTGTTTCTGTGGGATTCCAGGAAGCTAAAAAGAAACCCTGGACTCTCAAAGCACTTTGCTAGGTTGGGCCTATGACATACAGAGAGATATGGGCCCTTTTTGCACGCAGTTTTTTTGCGTGAGGGCCCCTTGAGTGTCGCGTAAATGGGAGCGTCGGTCCGTACGACGCAATCCCACTCACGTGACCCTCACGAGCCTCAAGCGAGATGATCACGCCTTTTATTATTTTTGGCTTTAAGCCGAAAATACTGCGCAGTCGTGCAGTGCTCGCAGGGCCCTTGTGCGCTTACCTGCGTGTGGTGCACTGAACAAGCCGTCCTGTTCCTCCCCCAGCGCAGCCTACAGCTCCCAGGCTGCACTGCGAAAGGAAGGGGCGGGGTGCGAGCGCGACAGTCACGCTACCAGGAAGCGACCTGCGGGACGAAGGAGCGGGGAAGCGGCAGCGTTCCGGATGAGGTATGTCATGGTCACAAATCATGGCCCTTTTCGCACGTTACCCGTTTGCGTGACTGGGGGGAGATGCCCCCCAGCCATGCAAACGGGTAACGTGCGAAAGGGCCATGATTTGTGACCATGACATACTGATTGTATGATGATGGTTATCTAGATAACATTCTGGCTTCCATAGTATTTGCTCTGATTCTCATTCTGGTTGTCCTTGAAACTGGGCATCCTCATTTATGTACTTATTTATACATAAATCCCATTGTCTCCTTCTGATTTCATCAGAAGATATGAAGTTTGATCAGTTTGAGAACTGAGCAGGACAGGAAAGGGACTTAAATAATACTGGCAAGATGAACAGTAATGATAGGCCAAGGGTTTCATGAGAATCTAGTGTGTGCAGAGTGTGGGGGTTAATCTTGGATTGGCATATGTCCTTCTGTGTATAACAAGTCTAGCTTAAAGGGGCCCTCTAGATGCGTTTGGAATCAACCTAACTACCATCAGATCCAGTCAGCATGGCCAATGGGCAGGCACAATGGGAATGGTAGTATTGAAAAGGATGGATGTCTGCGGATTTCCCACTCTTGATTGGACACATAGTGACATGCATCCTAACATATATTTACTCTTCCCACATAACTCATCTAGAACTGTGTATGTGCACAAGTGAATGTGTATGTGGTAGATGGATTGTGTTGTGAGGCAGCCGGCTTAGTCCTCAGGCTAGATCTTTTGTCTCATTGCATGAAGGCTGATCTATAAATTTGTCCCAAGTATTCATTTGTGTATTAGTCCTAGTTAAAGTTATACTACATCTGGATGTGTTTTAGCACACTGATTCCTAAACTTGGACTTCAAATCCTGACCAGTATGGCCATTGGTCAGGGATTCTGGGAACTGAAATCCAACAACATTTGGATATTTGCCTTTGGGGACTGTTGGGCAGCATGAGTTAGTGAACTAGAACTAGACCTCATGTTTAATCTCGTGGATGTTTTTGGTTTATTTTGGACAAATGAAACACTCTTGGTCTCAGTCCCCATGAATAAAAGCATGCAGCCATCAAAGTTAAGAATGGGCTGAGGTAATGAGAAAGTTAAGTGTTATGTGATTTAGTTATGATGTGGCATGGCTGATAATTATATGGTGAGGACTGCGAGTTGTTCTGAGAAACAGAAATCCTAGACAAATGAGTGGCCTGTCTGTAGCATGGATCCCACCAGAGGTGCAGGTTGCTGAGGCCATTATGTGCCCTGTGGAAGGTCTGTTTCTCAGTGCTGTAGAACATCTGCTTTATATGCAGGAAGTCCCTTAGATTCAGTTCTGTAGCACCTCCAAGTCAGATTGGGAAAGGATCAGCAACCCAGGAGAGCTGTTGCTAATGACAGCTAGTGCTTCCATGTTAGTTTGCTGGTGAATCTGCTCCAAGATTCAATCTGAACATTAAAGGAACTATCTGAGGAACTGGATGCCATTTGAGAGGGTAAGGTTCTGCACTTTAGATAGTTCTTTTAAAATTAGGACTGAAGACTTGAGTGGATTCATGGACGTACCGATGTGAGGGTCACCCCTGACAGCTGACTATTTCCAGGCAGAGTGGACATTACTGACCTAGAGGAACTGGGGCTTCATATGGATCAAAGCATCTGCCTATTTTCCTGTACAGGAGCAGAAGAGCTGCTGGCCATGTCTTTGCTACAGAGCAGGGGTCAAATTGTGGTCTTCAAGGCCCATATAAGTGGTTGAAGTAGCAGACATTACATTAGATTTCACAGAATGGTGCCCAGATAAACAAGGACATCCATTGCACCAGAAAGGCAAGACTCCTGGTTATTAAAATACAAGTTATATGTGCGGCTTGATTGAGGAACAACAAAGGAGTCTCTTTTTAAAATGGTACTTTGGTCTTGCTAGCAGTATTCATATGTTCCGCTATGACAGGGTGGGAATGGCAGGTTGAAAGGTTTCAGTGTAGCAAGCCAGGTCTGCATTCTTTCTTCCTGTCCTATGCTGCTGCCTGTCTGCTTCTTGGCTGCCCTGGGCATGGAGCTGTGTAGCCTTTTGTTCTGTGCTTTGGAATGACCCTGTCTTCTCCTTCTGGACACCTCTTTGCCCAAAGTCTACTCTTGAAATAACTGCACTATTTAAAGTTTTTAAAAAAAGCCTTGTGCCAGTTTATGCTCCACAGCAGTGTGGTCTATGGACTAGTGGTGGTCCCTGACCCACTGACTGCTGGTCACTGGCTGTAAGTTTCCAGGAAAGAAGGAAAAAACTGTAGCCAGTGGATACAAATATATACTGCACCAAGCACACTGGAAGAAGATAATTGCTGGTCTTGCAAATCAAGTAGCTTGCTACACAGAGTACTGTGTAAACCGAACAATCAGCAAAGTAATCTTCTGACTATAACCATGAGGGTGTTTCCAGGGGGTAAGAAAAATTAACTGGCTCACTTTGCTGTGGATGCCTTATAATTTTGACATGCTCAGTGCCTCAAACTAAGTTTCTTTCAGAGGAAAGACTAAAATGCAGTCCTTCCTTTTCCTCTATCCTCCATTTGATTATTTGCTCTTAAAAACATATTTCTGGAATGAATTGCATTTCTGTGCTCTTACACGTTTTCCCTGTTTTCCCTCTTCTTTCTTTTATGCATTGCCTCTTACCCCTCAGCACTGGAAAGCTCTGTTTGATCAGGTATGTGAACAATTCAGAAATTTATACTCTAACACTTGTTAACAATGGAAACCTGTTAACTTTTATTCCCTCTGTGTCTTATAACATATGTAACTGATATGTTGTTGGTGTCATGTTGCTGTGATCACAATTGCTTTGGGTAGTGCTCTCTACTTTCTGTCTTATCTTTATATACCCTCAACAGAGTTATTTTTCTTCATCGGTTGAGACCCTTCATTATATGAAGCAAGGGGTTTGGTACAATCCAAGTTGTGTTTTGCCCTTTCCTTAGAAGTCATAGCTCCTCAGAATGAAGGCTAAATTCTTCCCCGTTGGGTCAGGTTCTCAGAGAGGATATATTTGTGACAAAATTAAATTTGGCTTGTTGTGTGTCTTCAGGTCATTTCCAACTTATGGCAACACTAAAGTGAACCTATCATGAGATTTTCTTGGCAAGATTTGTTCAGAGGGGATTTGCCTTTGCCTGCCACTAAGGCTGAAAGAATGTCACTTGCCTAAGGTTTGTTTCCACAGCCAAGCAGAGATGACCCAGCATCATAGTCCAATGCTCAAACCACTACACTGCACTAGCTCTTGGGCTTGTTTTTTTAAAAAATTAAATAAGAAAAGAATACCAAGAAGAAAACTGGGCATGATCTTACCAATTGTTTCAATAATGTCTAGGACAGGTCAATATTAGAGAATGTCTTGTTTTCAGTTGCTGCTTTGTTTTTAACCAAGCATTACCACCTAATCACTGAATTGACTGGAAATAGTCCCAAATCTGAAAAAAATCTCAGGTGGCATATAGCTCAGTGGATCATAGTACCTGTGTAGACAGACATTCTAAATATTGTCTTTTTTATTTTGGTGTTCTGCAGGAGTGGTGAGGCTGCTGACGTAATTAAGCTTCCAATGGAATTAAGATTTAGTGATGAATGAGCTAGTTCCTAGCAAGAGTGAGAGTTCACCCTGGTCCAGAAGATCATGCTGTACATGCAGAAGTGCAAAGGGCACAGTGATTTCACTGCATGTGGACAGTAGACTCCTGTCTTTGGGCTGATTTGCATGTCACATTTAAACCACAGATACTGAAAATCCTCAGTTGTCTTGAGCAAGTGGTCTGTACAGTTCAGTCACTTCCACTTGACTGCTCTTGCTAGTAAGAGCAGCCACCTGACTCTGGTTTATTAGGAGAGCAACAAGCCAGGGACTAATGCTGAACAAGCTGTGTATGGCTTGCTTAGCTGATACAGCTGGCAAGAGGAGCCAAATAGGAACAATCAAACCACTTTCAGCAGCATGCTTGCTCATCCAGTATGCCCAATAATTCTGTCCTACCTTGATGTATGGAATGGTGCATTAATTCATTATACCATGACAAGCAGATTTCACTTCTGTGCATCATGGTGAAGTTTCTTTAATCACCAGAGGCTACAGAATTTCAGGGGCACATCAGATTCTGATAGGCTTCTAGGACTCAGTTTTGAAATGAGGTATTTTCATTCAAGTTAGAAGATAAATGTCTGTCAAATGTTTTCTGGTAAGGAAGTATGTGCTTCTGGCCATGTCTAAGTGGAGATGAAGACAAATTGTTTGGTATTGGCTCCTAAAAATCCAACACTGCCATTTTAAAGTAATTTTTGCTGGTTTGCTCCAGCCAAGGATCTTGACTCTTCTTGTTAAAAAGAAGTGTACTGCTGTTTATCATCTTCTGAGACCATCTGATACAACAAGAGCAACCAGTACGTGCAGGTAAGCTTAAAATGGGCTCTTAGATCTCTGCGTCTTAGTACTCTACACTCCACCATTCTCCTGCTCCTTTTGGAAAAAGAGTCACTCTTGAGGTACTTTTTCTTGTAATCTGAATTATGACAGAGAGTTTATGGAATTATGATAGAGGGTTAAGTTTGTTGCTTAATTCTGCTAATGTAAAGGTTTCCTTTGTTTTCATATGGAAGTCAGTGATAATATTTAAAACAACAACAACAATGAGGCTGGGTCAGCTCGTCTCCAAGATCTGCTGAAGTTGGTTCAGAGTTATATTGCTGGTTATGTTTTGCTTGTTTGCTTTTATAGATTAAGTTGTACATGATTTTTAGTATGTTTAACATGTGGATCTGAAGACTTGGCTGGCATTGCAAACATTCAAGTGGTATTTATGGGTGTTTTCAGCTATGAATATTAAGAATGCACATGTGGGGGAAAGTAACATTTTGGGGTTGGAATTCTTCTGGTTTCCTTTTTTCTTTCCATTTGCAATTTTAAAAAGTAACATGTGAAAATATATTTGGGAGGAACATGAAGAGGGTTGTTCATAAAAGGAGACATTTTCCACAAACATTGCCTTTGTGGTTGAATTTTGGCGTACAGCACCCTCTCCTTAATGTGCTTCGTCTGTTTCTGTGTGAGTGTAGAATATATTCCTTTGTGCAAGTGTGCAGTTATTACTTTGCTTGCTCTGTTGACAGACAGCATCCACAGCTTTACAAGCCAGTATAATGATCCGAGTTTCCCATGTGGTTTAAAACTATAGTCAGAATGGCCTGCTGTGTGAATGAGATGCTCCCCTTTCCCAGAGATGGCTTATTATCATTCCGTAAGTAATCTTGCTGCTAGTGGTGAGGAGTGTCTGTTTATAACCCGGTAAGCTGGGCTCTATATTTAGCCCATAAATCTGGGGTGGGCAGTGTTCCTCATTGTGCACAGCATGTATCTGGGGTGAGGTGGGATCATGTGGCGACATTGCAGTAATGACCAGTTAGATGAATCAGTTCTGTAACATATTAGGGCAGATTGCTCCCATTTTTATTAGTTGTGGTAAACTATTTTCTTGTGGGGTAGAAGAGGGAGGGGTCATTCTGTTTCCATCTGTCTTGTCATTCTGAATATTCACCCACACCCATTTCCAAATGCTTTGGTGGCAATGCTAGGAACAGAGCAGGAGCTAGATTCCAAGGCTGCCTGTTCCATGGCTGGTGACTTCCAAGTCCTCTCTGTCAGGAATACTTTGATAGTGGCAGGAGTTTGGACTTGATGGGCCTTGTGGTCTTTTCCAACCCTACAATTCTGTGATTCCCATCCTCTGCTTCGGAGAGCCTAAATAGGCGACGAGTCCCTGTGTGTTGCCTTCGTCTATTTACCAGCTGAGACCTCAGGCCTCGTATTGGTGAGTCAAAACAACACAAGACTCTTTGAATATTATATAAATAAATATTTACCTAGCATCTTTTTTTTTAAACACCCTTTGGAAGTTTTGTATTATTTCTGTTCCTTGCAATTGCTTTGGAGAAGAAGGGAGGATCTGCCTTCCCTTCTCTTTCCCAAGAGAACCGCTTGTGGGAGAAGATGGATGTCATGCTGTCTGAGTCCAGATTCTACTTCCTGGGAGTCGGTTCGAAAGGGAAGGGAGAACTTAGCTTTCCTTTTCTACTGGGTGTCTGTTGAGGGGAGGGTTCTGCAGGTTTTGTACATGACTGCTATTCAGATCTAAGAAAGAAAAAAAAACTTTTTGAAATACAACTCCCAGGTTCCCTCAGCCATCATGCAGTAAAAAGAAATAAAAAAAAATTGGAAAATTCTTCTCCTTTCCTTGAAGGGTCTCAGCTAATGGGCACAGCATCTGCTTTGCATCCAAAAGTTGCTAGGTGCCATCTTCTAGGCAGGGATGGGAACAATCCCCTATCTGAAACCTTGGAGAGCCATTGGCAGTCGCAGTATCTGAGCCCACTCCCCACCCAGTACTCTTTGAGTATTTAAGACTACACCTCTGTTATCTCTGACTAATGGATGTGCTGGCTGAGGATGTTGGGAGTTATGATCCAAAACATCTGCATAGTACCAAGTTGGGGAGGGCTGGAGTTGACACTGTTGGGCTTGGTGGGCAGATCATCTGACCTCACAAAAGCCTATTGTCCTCTGTCAAGGCTGGTGGGTGCATACTGGCCTCCACTGTGCAGAGTTATTCTCCAGTTGCCGAGGGATGGGCATATGCATGCCTGTGGCCAGAGCCATTTTTGGTTGAAGGTAGAGAGTTTTCCGACCCCCAGTATCTTCCTGTCAGGGTACCTTCTCCATAGCTGGTCTGTTTTTTTTTTTAGTTTATTTCCATAATTGGTGGCAAAAAGCAAGGAATCTCCTGCAGACTGTGAAATAAAAAGTCACTTCTGATTTAATTTTTGGGTGGGAGCATCCTATCAGGGGCAAAAATCTAGCCTCCCCACTGCCTACAGTTGTCAAGTTCTGGAGCCCTTTCATACTATACAGTTATGCTGCTATGATTTCACTTGGAACTGTCATGGCTGCATTCTGTGGAATCCTGGGAGGTTTGTAGTTGAGTCAGAGGCACCAGAGGAGCTCCCTGGCCTGGGATTCCAAAGGCCCCTCCCTCAACTGCTAGTCCCAAGATTCCAATGGGATGTTGCCATGACAATTTAAAGTGGAATCATAGCACTATTCCTGTGAAAGGATCCATAGATTATGAGAAAGCTGTATAAGGCTCTGAAGAAATGGAGTTCTCTTGCTCACTTGCTTTTCATTGGGATAAATCCACTGTTTGTCCAAACTAGTGCAGATCTACTGAAGTCAATGGAACTTACACAATGTACGTACCATTCATTTCAGTAGGTTCACTCTAGTTGTAGGAGATTTTGCTCATTGGTCGTAACAGGGGCTTGTAGTCTTAGCTCAAATGCTGAAGAGTAGGAGCAGGCTTGCTTCCTACTAAGCAGTGGGTCAGAGTATCTCCCAAACATTTCTATCTGATATCCATAGAATTATAAAGGCATTTTTAAACAAAAACAAATAGTAAGGATCCAAGCCAAAAAGCACACTCAGTTTGTACCAGATGGTAGGCTTAGAGTGTCCAGGCCCTGCTATTCCAGATAACTGGGTATTATGGCAGACCTGCTGGCAGCAGATGGCAGTGCCTGGGTGCTCAACCACATACCTACTGAGAAGGTAAGTGACACTGAAAGAAGGGACTTGAGCTTAGAGGATTCATGGCATTTCATTGTCAGAACTTTCACACTGGGTGGGAAAACTGATTTTTCATAAATCCCCCATTTGTACAAATCAACTATCAGTGATATTTTAAGCCATGAGGCCCAGATGCAGTCCATGGATCTGAGGCCCTTTCCACACGTGTATATAAAACGGATCAATGCGACCTCTAATGGAGGTCTTCCACACCTTGTGGTGCGTTTGATCGCATTTATTTTTTTGTTTCCACACGTGAATCCGCATAGGCACGGTCCGAACTGGCTTTGCGAGCACTTTTTAAAAACCTTGAAAAATGTGGTTTTTTTCCCGAGATGCGGGTTTGTGCGCACCTGCGGACGTGTGTGGAAGCGCAGATACGCACTGATTCGCCCAAAGAGCTGGGCGGCGCCATTTTGTTTTCCTCGGTAAGCAGTGAAGAACAGAAAAAAAGAGGGAGGATTCTAGGTATGTGGGTTCTTTCACTTATTTATATTTATTTATCATTTTAGAACATTCAAGGTACACACGTGTGCAGTGACGCACGGAGCCATTTTTTAAAAAAAAGTCCAATCACGGACGAAGGGGGCGTGGTTAGGAAGCGAGCGGGAGATTAAATCTGATTACAGTGTGGATCTGCAGACACACGCTAGTGCGGAACACGCTAGAGCTGTGTGGAACGTTAAAAAATATAATGCGCCATTGCGCAGATACAAATAAAACCGGCCAGAACCGTCCCTACGCGATTTCGCGACCACGTGTGGAAAAGGCCTAATGTTTGGCAGTGAAAGTGCTGCTGCTTGGTACCTAGACATGCCAGTTTCAGTCCTCAGTTTTTGACAGGAAGACTGTCAAAAGTCAGAAAGAGTTTTGGTGATTGGTGCAGATAAACCACTAACATTGGTTTAGGGCTGACTAATGTGCGGTTGGAGATGTCAGGTACAAGGTACCTGACATCTCCAAAAAAAATTAGCACCTCTTGAGATGGGAGCCACTGCTGAAATTTAATCTGTCTTGGGGGCATTATTATTAAAGAAAGTGCAGCTCCTGAAAATTGCCCCCCAGGTCCTTGGTGAATTCACAATGCTTTTATTGCCCACAGGCAAAAAGAGATGTCCATATCCTCCTAGATTTTAGCAGTCAAGGTAGAAAGGCTGTAAGGTTGACTGCATGTAATGAAATCCTGTTTGCTATAATTAAAAATGAACTCTGCCTTGTGGAGTTGCTAACTGCAGGTTTCAGTGTATCGTTATCTAATACATTGTTGTCCCACTGTAGAAGCTTGGCATGGATGTATTTTCCCCATTTTGTTCTTGCATATCCCTGTGAGATGAGTTAGGTTAGCAACTGCTTCAGACTCATAGGAAGCAATAAGAGGGGAACCAGGAACTGTGCCAGGGCATCAGAGCCAACAAATATGCTAGAACACATCACAGCCAGGAGAACTCTGGTTATTTGGGCAACATCCTAGACAAGACAGGAAGTCATTTGTAGCCCTTCATGTCTTGGAGAGTCCAGTGGCCAGCCAGAGGGAGCAGGACCACTCCAAAATCAGAGCATACTTCATCACCCACTGGCTCATAGCACGAGGCAGTCATGTACAGGGTTGAGAATTGCTGGTTCCAGCCACAACAGCTCCTGCTGTACTTACTCCCTCCCTTACACAAAAATCAGTCCTGGAATACTATGATGAAAATCACATGAACCTTCCCTGGAACCCATTAGGTTCCAATAGTGCCTCATTCTTTTTTTTTTTATTTATTTATTTATTTATTTATTTTTTACACAAAAACAAACGAAAAATAAAACACCATGTGTTATACATAATGGTGAGTTAGAAAACAAACAAACAAACCAAACAAAACAAAAAATTTTTTTTCCTTCTTTTAAACAATGCAAACTGATATTATTGTTTTTCCCTTCCCCTAAAATCATAAACTTGTTCAGCTTGTTCCGTTCATACAACTTATACATTTTTGTTACATATCTTCAATTCTTATTTTCATTATATTCATTTTTATTATTATACTTTCACTCTTAATTCAATATTTTTCACTCCCATTTAATCTCTTACTATTATTAATTATAAACTTATTACTTAATATCTCTAAAAATAACCTCTCTCTAAAACCAATTACCTTTTAACTTTTTTTCCCCCTTTTAAACATTGAACATCATATATCAAATTACATCTATAAATCACAAGTTTAACACACACAGATAATAAACAATATAAAAATACAAAATAAAAGATAAAAGTAATAATAAAAAAAACCCACCCCCCAGAGCCAGCTTTTTATTTAATCCACTTTCCAAAATTGCCATTCTTCTTTTAACAAGGTAGCATTACTTTTCAAAACTTTTTCTAAAAATATTTTCCAAATTTCTTCAAAATCATTTGTTTTTGCCAAACCTTTCATAAACCTAATTCTACATGTTAGTTTATCATTGATTGCAATTTTCCACACTTCTTTATACCATTCTTCTATTTGAAATTTTTCATTTGTCTTCCATTTTTTTGCTATTATTAATCTCGCTGCAGTTAACAAATTTGTTATTAATTCTTTCTTTGCCTGAGTACACTCTAGCTTATTATATATGGACAACAACGCTATATTTGGACATACTGGTATTTCTAATCCTATAATCTCTTTTATCTCTTTAAAAACCTTTTGCCAAAATTCCTTTATCTTGTTGCAATTCCACCACATATGCATATATGTACCAATTTCTTGACATCCTCTCCAACACAATCTTGAATATTTCTCATCTATTTGATTTAATTTCACTGGAGTCAAGTACCATTTCCAAACTATTTTATAATAATTCTCTTTTATTCTTATTGATAATTTTTTTAAATGGCATTGTTCCCAAATTTTTCTCCATTCTTGTAAATCTATAGTTTGTACTGTCTCTTCCTCCCATATTTTTCTAAGATAATCCTCTTCTTGTTCTTTTGCTAATATTTTATATATTTCACTTATACTACCTTTTAATATTTCATTTTCTTGCATATTTTCTCTTTGAATAATAATTTGTTCAAATTTAGTATATTCTTTAAAATCCTTAACATATCTTTTCATACTCTTTGTCCATTGCTCTAATTGTATATAATTTAACCAAGATATCTTAGTTTCCTGCAATCTCTCTTTCATTCTTTCTTTATTTATCATTATTTTCATCCAATCTTTTAATCTATATATTTTTTGTTTTTTTATTTCTTTCTCTATTATTTCTCTTAAATTTATTGGAAATTTTTCCATCATTACTATCGGAGTTAATATTGATATATTCGGCATCAATTTTCTTTTATTTTTCTTCCATATTTCTATTATATTTTTTATAAAAGGATTTTCTATTTTTTCCATTTCTTTCTTTGAAAAATTCCTAAAAAATATATTTTCTAATTTCATCTCAATATTCTTATCATCTGTCTCTAACCAATCTAAATCACCGTTTCCTGAAACTCCATCTATGATATATCTCAATTGATTTGCATAATAATACCATTTTAAATTTGGAAGTCCGAGGCCACCTTCTTTTTGACTTTTATACCAATATTTCTTATTAATCCTCGCTTTCTTATTTCCATTACAAAAATTATTTAATATCTTTTGCCACTCCTTTAACTCTTCCTCTGATACTTTTATTGGTAACATTCTAAACAAAAAATTAATTTTAGGTAAAATTTTCATTTTTACCACTGCTATTCTACCAAACCACGATAACTTTATATTTTTATAATCCTCTAATTTCCGTTTAATTTCTAATCTTAATTTCTTGAAATTTTTTTCTTGTAGTCCTTGTAAATTTTTTGTAATATCTATTCCTAAATATTTAATATAGTGCCTCATTCTAACTGACAGCAAATCTTCAAGGTCTCAGGCAGGGCTCTTTCCCAGCCCTTCTATCCGATTTCCCTTTAAAGAAGAGATGCCAGAGACTCAGCCTGGGACTACTTACAGGAGAAGAATGCGGGGTGCTACTGAACTATAGAACTTCTCTGTGCTGTTGTGTCATGACTACAAGTGTGAGCTGCTGGGACACAACCAGTGCCTGAGAAGGCAGTTGGTACTGTGAAATTGGAGTTGCAGGACCCTGGAGAGCTCCAAGCAGACAATTCTTTCTGTAAAGGCCTGGAACATAACTAAGACCTGTCCAGCTTGGGCCAAAGTGCCACTTTAAGATTCCTTATCTTTTCTGCACAGTGAAGAAACTTAAAGGGGTAGTCCTTAGACTTGGAGTTTAGCACTCTGTTGCCACTCAGCCAGCTCCTGCCTTGTCCATTGCTGGTGCCAATGAACAGGCATTGGAGAGTGTGAGGTCCCAGCTGTAAAATAACTTCCTCAAGAGAACAGAAGTGGGAACAGTGAGGTTCTTCTTAGGTCAGGGAACTTCTGCAGACTCAGTTGGATCCTGACTCTGGTTTAACATTTCTTTAGTTTGGGCTACTGACCACAAGAGTCCATGGCCTAACTTCCCAGTTGGATTATTGCAATGCATGCTGTGTGGGGCTTCCCTTGGAAGGCAGCAACTGATGAAAATGTCTACTGCCCAGGTATTTTCAGGAACAGCTAAAAGTGAAATCTTCGCATTGTGTGCCAATGAGCCACTGATGTCAGTGGACAAAACCCCAAACAGTTGAGGACCCAGTAATTAGAGAATTGCCTCTCAGTATCAGTCTACTCAGATCTTATGATAAATCAGGCAGTTGCTTCTGATACTCTTAAATAACATGCCACACAGGACTGCCACAAGTGGCAGGGATTTCTTTGTGGTGGAAACCTCATTATGGAACTCGCTGCTGTTCAAGATTTAGTTATCCCACACACTGTTTATCTTTCAGGCATCAATTAAAATTATTGCACAAACCTTTTAGGAATAAAAAAAGCGGTTAATTTCTCGTCTGCTGCTGGTATTTTTAAAAATTGCTTTTATGTATTTTAGCAGCACATATTAATATTTTACTGTATTTTAGATATTTGTAATTTGTGATATTTGTTGTAATTTATAGTGGCGTATTTTTATGTAGATTGTTAACTGTTTTGAGCTGTTATGAGAAAGGGCACAGTGGTTAAATGCCAGTACTGCAAGCCACAAGGTTGTGAGTTCGATCCTGCCGGGTTCCAAGGTTGACTCAGCCTTCCATCCTTCCGCAGGTCGGTAAAATGAATACCCAGCTTGTTGGGGGCATGTATAGAAAATGTATTGAAATACATGCTATTTGTAAGTTGTTTGCCGCCTCGATCCATATGGAGAGACGGGATACAAATAAATAATAAAAAAAATTAAATTAGTAATCATAATCATAACCCCACCTTCCTCAACCTGATATCCTCCAGAAGTGTTTGTCATGCTGGCTAGAGATAATGAGGTTGTAATTTAACACATTTGATGGGCACCAAGTTGGGAAAAAACTTCATTGGTTTTACCTATTTGGCCATTGCGACTTCCTCCTTTTTTGTGTCTAGGGTGGACAGATGCAGAAGAAGGCAGGACTTCTGCACCTTTAATGACTGTTCAAAAAATAGGATGTCAGCAGGGTTAGCTTCAGTGGAAAGCTGAATCTCCTTGTCCAGACAACTCTTGGAAGTAAAACATCTCTGTCCTCCGTTGCATCTGGGTTGTTTGGGTCTTCCTCAGAATCAGCATCATGACATTCCTCTGTAGTCAGTCTCACTTTTCCTTTTTTGCAAGACTGTTAGTCTGACTGAGTGCCAGCCAGTGATTTTTCAGCTGAGTTCCAAAATATATTTATACACTTGCTTATGGTATGAAACTGCACACATAGCATTTTTGCTCCACATCTGTGGTTTCTCATGAGAATGGAGATGGGTATGAACCATGCTGAGTGCTTTATACATAATTCTTGTTTCAGAAGCACAGTTCTGAATGAAGTATTTGCATCCTGTCCCTGCCTTACACCTTCCTGTGCTGAGCAAGTTCTTTTTCTTTTTTTCCTTCTTTGCTTTCCATTTTAAAGCTTTTATGTCCACTATAGAAATGTGTGGGAAATGAAAACAGAATGGTATCTTGTACAATATGGGTTGAAGCAGTTAGAAATGTTGGTGTGTGTGTGGTCCATGCATTTTAACTTCCTTTAGAAAAAAAATGTGCACAAATCTCCCTTGCGCATATATTTGCTACTGTTCCTTGTTTGCTCAGAACTGGCTTATATGCAGTTTCTGGCTCGATTATACCTGCAACAAGTACAAAAATATCTCCAGATGCACAGGCTGAGGTAGCATCTATAAGCAAGGAGCACTGGCATCTTTATGGCCATGTGTGTGCCACAAGTATACATTGTAGGCAAGTGTGGGCAGCCATGTAGCATAAGCAGGTTATTAGATGGGCTAATAATTCTTGTTCGATTTGCAAGATGGCTTGCAATCAAAAGTTACTGTGTCTTTGGCTTTAGAATTGTGGCATATTCTAGGCATTTTATTGGGCTGTGGTTCCATGTTCTACCAGTTCATGAGAATGTGGTAAATAGGTGGTAATATTACCAGACCTCTCAGTACTTAAAAGAACTAGCATTCTGATGTGATATTGCTGGCTGGTTCTTTGGTGGCACTGCCTCACGGGCTGCAATTGTTAGAAAAGGAGTGTGGTATCTGTCATTGGGCTACAGTGCCCATCATTCTTGAACACTGATGGGAACTACAATCTAACAGCATCTGGAGGGCTAAAGGTTTCCCACACTGTATTAGACTGCTAGATTTCGGGCTGAGAAGACCTGGTTCCAAATCCCTCACTGAGTGATCTTGGCCAGATCATGCATTCTCATCCTAGCCTACCTGACAGGGTTATTGTGAGGATAAAAGTTATGGGGTAGAGTCATGTATATCGTTCCAAGCTCTTTGGAGGAAAGATGGGATTTTAAAAGTGTAATAAAGTTAACCAAAGAATCTGGGCTGATTCTTGCCCTTTGCATTTTTTCCATATTGCAGAGGGCAAGTACAGGGCCTCTGTTACAGAATAGGGATATTGGATTCACTGGAGCCTTGTGAGTCAGTCCAACCTGAGCCTGGGCTCAGGGGTAAAGGCATTTTGGACTGGGTTTACCAGTGTCAGCGATGCAAAGATTCATTGCATACAATCTAGTTCATATTTGTTAATAAAACAAATAGATGTGAAGAACTTGTATAAGTATTTTCTTGCAAGAAAACAAAGCAACTGTTGCTGAAAAGCAAATAAATTAAACAGCTAAGCCACCTAAACCATATAACAAGTTAAGTGAAGAAAAGGCAAAGAAAAAAAAGCTGCAGCTGAAATGTCAATGGTATAAATCAGGTAAATTTGCATTTTTGCTCGCCAAAGTTGTGTACTGTACAGCCTCAAAGCTTGTCTAGATTGGGACAGCAGAAGAGGAGATCAACTGAAGCATTGGAATGAGCATAGTATCTATTCTGGGGTATCATTTCAAAGGCCATTATCTTATTTCTGCACAGTGTAGTCTTCTCAAAGTCCACTTGTTTTCTTTTCATTTTAGATTCATAACGATGAGGCACTTGACTTTAAAAATGTATATACCTTCTTTCATATATAGTTTATTTTAAGGAAGAAGGAAAAAATGAATTTCTGTGCGTTTTTCCCCTTAAAGCCATCCTGTTAAGCCGGTGTGATACAGTGGTTTGAGTGCTGAACTAGGACTCCTGGTCACCAAGGTTTGAATCCTCCTTCCTCAGCTATGGAAACCCACTGGGTGACTTTAGGAAAGCCACACTCTCTCAGCCTCAAAGGAAGGCAATAACAAACCTCTGAATAATAAATCTTGCCAATAAAACCTTGTGAGAAAGTCACTATAAATTGGAGTCAACTGGAAAGCACATAACACCAACAATGTCTGGTTGTTTTCTACAAAGTCAGATTCTGTTTGACTTCAAAAACCAACCCAGGTCCTTGGTTATAACAAAGCAATTGGTCATTTCCCTTTCCTTCTGGTAAATGTTAGGATTTGGGTGTGAGTTACGCGATCTGTCCTTGTTTAGCATTTGGGAGTAGATCCCACTTTATTAAACTCCTTAACTGGTTCATTTAAAGTAGCTGTTCACATGCCTATCTTAATAGCAGTTTACCCTTGCTTCTCATTCACATTGTAAAAAACATCTTTGACAAGCAATCTGTTCAGAGCAAGCTTCCAGACCAGGAGCTCCCTGGTGTTAAATGAGCACCCTCATTCATCTCCACTGCATTTTTGTTACATCTTGGGTGGGAGCCATGGATTCCTTTGCTAGGGGCTTTCTCTCCCCTTTATATCCACCAACTTTCCAGTGCACGGGATGATAATGGACAAAGCAAAGTAACAGAGTGAGTGAGAGAGAGATGCCTCCTTATTCCCCCTCTCCCAGGCTGGGGGCGGGCAGTGTTTAGGCTGCTGTGTTTGAGAGAGACAGAGAGATTTTAAGAGAGATCTACCTTGGCAATTATCTTGCAGTGACACCCTGGAACAGAGAAAGATGGAAGGGAAAGATTTGCCTAATCACAGTAATTAGGGTATCAGCAAGAACTACAGTATAACAGAGAACTCTTGAGCGCTATAGTTGAATGCTTCTCTGAAGGAAACTGTAACTGCTTTTACTTTTGATTTTGCAGGCTTACTTGTGCCTTAAAAATCATGGGAATTGTGTATTTGTGAATCTCATGATATTAGGTAAAAGGGTGACTTCAGTGAAAGCAGATTAACTTTTCTTATTAAAGTATTGTCATACTTTATGGTCGCTTAATTTTAAATATGTCTCTTGCAAGGTTGGCATGAGTTGTGTAAAAAATGAAAGAAAAAAAAAGAATTCGGCAACATTTGCTTTTATATTTCTAGAGCTATAAATGCAAAAGAAAAGGCATTTCATGAAAAAGAAATACAGTCTTTTCCCCCTTCCGTCTGTGCTGCTTCATCTGGACCTGGCATTAAGCTGCATAATACTTGTGGAAAAGAACGTACTGACAGAGAAAAGCACAATATACTGGCCGTGAGATCGCAGGAAGGTAAATGGCCGAGGTGACTAAGAGAAATCCAAATTGCTTGCAAGTATTTTGATTAATAAGCACATTGGCTTGATTTCAAGTTCTTCCTGCTCCTCCAGTGCCAGAAGTCCCTCCAGCTAATTCTAATCCTGTCTGTCTACACTCAAGTGTAGTTTCACTGCCAGCAGAGCCTCCAAGAAGGCTGTTCGAGCAATCGTTACGCTCCAGTCACAAACCTGCTTCCTTGCTTTGCTTTATTTTCAATTTGTGGTCTCAGGACCCAGTGTAACCTCATAGCTGATTTAACATCCTGTTTTACAGTCTATGTCAGCCCCTGGGGTAACTCACAATCTAAAACAACTACCAAAGTGCACTTTTTAAAGTGATACTTTCCCTCACTCCTTTTGATGGACCACATGTGCCCATCGCAAAGGAGTCTTGCTTTGTTTGTTTGTTTGTTTGTTTGTGGTCCATTGAGTGAAATATATGGTAGGCTTTATAAAAGAGTTTCCTCTCCTTCCAATCCCCACCCCTTCATTCTTTCCCCTGAGATGAGAAAGTGGAGGAACATTACAATACTGGAAAGACAGGGATTTGAAAGCTGGGAAAGTTCATGTGATGGTGTGTGTAGCTGAGGCAAAGGGTTGTTGGTGGGGGGCGGGCGGTGGGCTGCATGCATCTGTCCAAGATCTTAATCCCATTTGCAGTTGTCAGCATGGCCTGTCAGAGAGTCTGGAGACAAAGGGGACCAGTGAGATAGAGATGGGGTGAGTGGGGGAATGATGCAAATCTGTCCTTTTGCCTAGTATGATGAGGCTGGTTAGAAACAGCTGCCCTAGGCTGCTAGTACCTTTGGGAAGGATGGAATGACAGCTGGGCCAGTGTCCTCTAGGGCACTCTGTTCATGGATCACACGATTAAGGAGTCAAGAAGGGAGCCTATTATAAGCCACAAAGACCCAGCAGCTTTAAATTGGACCCTCTGTCCTCGCTCTTTTTTTCCAGCTGCCACCACTGCATTACATTTCTCAAGTGGAGTTTGAAGGAAATATTGAGGCAGATTGCCTGTGAAGACCACAGTGCCTCTCCTTCTTACTCCCCTTTGAAACAGCACCTCAGGTTGGTTCTACAGCTTTAACCCCTTTGAGATTTCCAGTTTAAGCTCTGGGGTTAAAAAAAAGAAATCTTTTTTATATGAATTGCCATGACTCAAGATCTGAAGGAAAGAATGCCTTGGAAAATATGGTGGTATGAAAGTGTCACTATGCTGAAAGGACAAGATCCTTGGTTTTTGGGGGCGTAGGTGTGGAAGAAGTCACTTACCTAGATCATTTATAAAGTTTTCTAAAGCTTGGAAAGCTTTCAGAGCAGCTTACGTATCAAATTTTTAAAACCTTGGGCTTATTCTATTATTTATGTGTTTGTTTAATTTATACCTCACTTTTCTTCTGGCAAGGATCTCAAAGCAGCTTATAAAAAATCAGACATAGTCTAGCTAGAATGAATTTACAAAAGTTTATAAACAATTAAAGAATGCTATTTAAAAAGCATGTAGTTAAAACAGTTTAAAATACAAAATTAAAAAATAAACTAACAGCACACAACATTCAGAAGATGCTTTTGCTGCATACTTCAAACAGCAAGGGACTGCCTAAATGTAGGTCTTTGTCTGCCACAGGAAAGAGAGCAGAGAGGGTAAACTGTACTTCCTGTGTAAAGGAGTTGTACAGCCTGGGGACAGCCTGAGAAGACTCACCTGTGACTGTAACAAACATGCCTGTGATAACGGTGGGACCACGAGAAAGCCCCCCCTCAAGATCTTAAAACTTGGGCCAGTTCATATAGGGAGATATGGTCTTTTAGGTGGTCTGGACCCAGGCTGTGTATGGTTTTAAATGTTATCACCAGGATTTTGAATTCTTCTTAAAAATGGACCAGTGGCCAGTGAAACTGTTTCAACAGGGAGGATCACAGGAGCCCTGTAACCAGCTCTGGGCAGCAGCCTGGCCACAGCATTTTGGACTTGCTAAAACTTCCAAATAGTTTCTAAGGTAGCCTCAAACAGAGTGTGTTAACATTGATCCAAATGGGATGTAACCAAGGCACATGTCACTATAGCTAGACTGACATCTCAGGGAATGGGAAGAGCTGCCATGCTAGGCTTATAGTCTGAAAAAATGTGACATAGACAGGAAAGAGGATGGGAAGGGAAAAGGAAAACAAGAAAATTCTGAGGCCAGTTCTTAATGTTATGAAGCCCCTGAGCCTAGTGGAATGGCTATTGGATGACAGAAAGGAAGGGGCAAAGCTAAATGGAACTGGCTTCCCAAGGGAACAAATAAAGGCTCTGCTTTTCTTTTCTCTCTCTCATTCATTTCTCCTGGTATAATTATGCTACCTAATCAGTATGTATAACATCTGCATTTCAGTTTCTAAGTTTGGAAGTTATGGAAGTATAAGAGAATTTACACAGAAGAAAGTAAGTGGGAATTTTAAGGCTAGATTCATATAGCTTTAAGCGGCTGTTCTCCTTCCCTGAAGAGGATCATACAGGGTTTGCTGTTGCTTGCCTTGAGCTATGAAGTCACTATTTTGTGTTTTGTAGCACTTCCCCCACACTCCCTGCAAAGGTGATGCTCTGCTCTTTAATAATTCACACCACTGGTCTGAACTTGCTGCCTGCTACTAGTGATGTAACTCTCGCCCTTCCTTTCTGGTAGTATGTAGGCCAGGTATCCCCAGCAGCAGCAGCAGCAATTTTCCAGCTGCAGGCCAAGGAAATGCGGCACTGTGTCACTGCTTTGCCTGCTACTGCCTGCATCTGCCAGGCCATCTACAGAGAGTGCTAGTACATACCATTCAGGTTTTTCTAAGTAGCCTATGATGACAGCTGTGTGAGAGAAAATGTAACGTCAGGGCAATAGGGGTGAGGGGTAGTTTTTGCCCTGTCCTGCTGCAGCCACAGTGGTGCATTGTAGCAGTTGGAGGTGATGCCACATCACTTCCACTTGCCATTTTCAGATGGTTTGGGCTGAAAATAGACATTTGGGAGTGAGATTCTGAGGAGGATGAGAAAACTAAACTGTCACATTTGCAGGTGGCTTTCTGCTGTTTTCGGCCTCTTGAGGGCAAAAGTTAGATCATAATTTTGAATTTTGGGTGGACGTGGTGAGCTTAGTGGGCTGCAAAAGTGAGGGTTGGGGGCTTCATGAAATCTTTGGGCTATACTTTCACTGTATCCCTGGTGTAAGTCATATATAGAGCTTGGAACATTTGATATTTTTGACTGCAACTTTCATCATACCCAAGCCAGTGGCACTTAGAATGTTGCACTGATGCAGGATCTATGCCTGCCTAGATCCTCCACCCCTTCGGGGAAAGATGCTTGTCCCTGATGGATGTGGTAATGGTGGCACTCTTGGGCAGGAGTCAGGTCCTATTGCTACATGTAATAGCCTGGAATTGGGCTTCAGGGGAATTTAACGACCAAGACTGTGGAGTCGGTGTGCCCAACCTTCAACATTAACTCTCGCTCTTCTATTTTTATGCTGTCTAATGCCGACTTCTTCATAAATGGAGAACATATATTAATTAGTAATTACAAATTTACTGTAGTAAAAGGGTAGCATAGGGCATTTCATCACTGCTACATCAATCATTAGGCTACTTTGACTAATAAAACATAAAATATATTTGTTTTGATTAAAATTTCCAAAGAAAACTTTTCCTAAATTCCTTTGAAAGTAAATAAGCAGTATACTAGGGATTTAATACCATTGTTGTTGTGTGCCTTCTAGTTGTTTCCGACTTATGGTGACCCTCAGGCAAACTTATCACAGGGTTTTCTTGGCAAGATTTGTTTAGAGGGGGTTTACCTTTGCCTTCCTTTGAGGCTGAGAGAGTGTGGCTTGCCCAAGATCACCAGTGGGTTTCCATGGCCAGGAAGCAGGGGTTTGAACACTGGTGTCCAGAGTCACGGTCCAGTGCTCAAGCCCCTACAACATGCTAGCTCTCATTTAATATTACATTTTTTTATTTTGAAGCTGGAGTAGAAGTTAGCATGATTCTTATGACTTCACCTAAATTTGCGTATAACTCCAGCTCTGTAGACCAGTGAATTACTCGCACTTCAAAGCCAGGTCATGGAGGCATCTTGCCAAGCCTCATGGTCAATAGAAGCTGGTGTAGTTCCCATGTTTCTGGTGCAGGTGCTACACCCTATACATTAACAGATTATTGTTTATTATTCTATTTATATTCCACATTTTTCCCAGCCCTGGCACTCAAGACACCTTACGGAAATTAAAACAGATGCCCATAAAAGTTTGTGTTACAAAAAACACTCAAAGGTTAGGATATAATTATGCCATCAATAGAATTAAAAGCAATTTAAAAGCTTACCATTAAAAAGCAAGAAATATGAACAATGTGTCACATTATTAAACACCCTTTCCCCATCAGCAGCCAGTCCCCAAAGGCCTCTGGAAACAAACAGTTTTCCTCTGCTGCTAGAAGGACAACATGGAGTGGGGTAATCCTATATCTCTAGGAAGGGAATTCCAGAGCCTTGGGACTGGCACCAAGAAGGCCCTCTACTATGTTTCCACCAAATGTACCTATCAGGATGGTGGGACAGAGAGCATGGCCTCCTCTGAAGATCTCAAAAACTGCTCAGGCTCATATGGGAAAATTCAGTCCCTCAGATAATCAGACCCTGAGCCATATAGGACTTTATGGGTCACAACCAGCATTTTGAATTGAACTTGGAAACAAACTTGTTAGTCAAGGGAGTTGCCTGTGAGTAAACCTGATCCATAGTCCAGATGCAGATCTTTGAATCAGCTGAAGTCTCTGAACACCCTTCAAAGACAGCCCGTGTAGTTCACATTGCAGTAATCCAAACAAAATGTCACTAAGGCATGTGTCAGTGTCAAAGTAGCCAGATCAAAACTCTCCAGGAGTGGACACAGCTGGTGCACAAGCTGTGCACTTTGCAAATTCACTCCTGATCACTGCCAAAAACTGGGCCTCCAGTTTCAGAGTTGAATCCAGGAGTACACTCAAACTGCAAATGTGTGGCTTCGTGAGGAGAATAACCCATTCAGCACTGGCTGAATCCTTGTTTTTCCTGACCTGTCTTTTGGCTGACCAGAGGCATCTATATCTTTATTGGATTAAGCTTCAATTTGTTCAGTATCTCAGTTGGTTCCTTTAGATTTCTGACTAAAGCTCAGAATGGTTTCACCTCTTCTGTGATGCTAGAGCTACAGCAGCTTCCTTTGTGCATGGCATTGTACCAAAATGTTGTGTGTGTGTGCTGCTCTGAGACTTTTCAGTGCTTCTTTTGCTTCCTGCTGTATATCTGGTGGTTTATTTTGTTTGTTTAAGTCAGCCTGAGATGTATATGTGCATGTATCCCAGGAGCTGTTAAGAATCTTCACTCACTTTTTCCTATGGGCATAGTTTGCCTGAGCTCCATCTATAGTGGATGGGCAGTTCCTTAGGTACCAGATATTGAGGGCAGTGGTGGTAGCCTCTCCTCTAGATGTTGTTGGTGAGCTCTCCCTGCTGTGGAAGGAAAGGGTTCTTGCCCTCATCTCCTTAAGCTAACTATTCACTGAAATGTAGAGAAAGATGTTAGTCCATTAACAGTGTTTTGAATTAACAGCGGTTCAATCAGCTTTCTTTCTTTCTTTCTTTCTTTCTTTCTTTCTTTCTTTCTGAGAACAGGTGAGAGGGCACCACCTTGTCCTTTGCCTTCAGTGGCAAAGTGTCTTGGGATGCCCCTGGCTGAAATTCATGTCCTTCTGCATCCTCTAAATCTGTCATTAGTGAAATCACATACCCTATTTGCTGGTGTATAAGACTAACTTTTTTTCCTGAAAAATACTATTTGAAAATGGGGTGCATCCTATATGCCAGTAAATCTTATACACTGGCAAATAGTATTTGCTGACTTATAAATAAAAGTCTTACATACTGGTGCATCTAATATGCTGGCAAATATGGTGTATTCACCTACTATTGTACTCTTGATGACCCTTGTTCCAATTCTTCTTAATGGCAACTGCCATGTCATAGTGTGTATCTTTAGTGCATTGAATCATACATGGAAGAGATGGGGTGGTGCATGCAGAAGTTTATTTGCATTGTCTGCAAACATAGAAATTTTCTTCTGAGCACAGATACCAATTTTTGAATTGGGGCAACAATCTTCTTGTGTAACCTACAAAAACATTCTGCTTGTGTCCTATTAGTTACACCTGTATACTTAAGAGATGTTGTTATTATGTGCCTTCAGGCTAACTGCAACTTATGGTGACCCTCTTATAGAGTTTTTTGGCTAGATTTATTCAGAGAAGGTTTACCACTGCTGTCCTCTGAGGTTGAAAGAGAGTGACTTGTCCAGGATCACCCAAGTAGGGTTCCATGGTTAAGAGTGGAGTCAGACTCTGGCCTCTTGCAGGGTCATTGCAACACTAAACCCACTGCACTACACTGGCTTTCATATTTAAGAGATACAATCTTAATATATTACATTACAACTTGTCTGTTTGGGTAAATCACCTCAAGAGCCATCACGGTGTAGTGGTCTGAGTTTTGGGTTATGACCTTGGAAACCAGGGTTCAATTCTCCATTTGGCCATGGAAACCCACTGAGTGATCTTGGGTGTATCATGCATTCTCAGCCCCCAGAAAGCTCCATGATAGATTTGCTTTAGGGTTGCCATAATTCAGAAATGAGCTGAAGGCACACAACAAAGAAGGTTAAGAGGGGACATGATAGCCATGTTTAAATATTTGAAGGGATGCCACATAGAGGAAGGAGAGGGCTTGTTTTCTGCTGCTCCAGAGACCAGGACAAGGAGCAATGGATTCAAGCTGCATGAAGGGAGATCCCACCTGAACCTCAGGAAGAACTTCCTGACAGTCAGGGCTGTCCGGCAGTGGAATCTGCGGCCTCAGAGTATAGTGGAGTCTCATTCCTTGGAGGTTTTTAAGCGGAGGCTGGATGGCCATCTGTCGGGAGTGCTTTGAGGGTGTTCCTGCATGGCAGGGGGTTGGACTGGATGGCCCCTGGGGTCTCTTCCAACTCTACATTTCTATAATTCTATGATTCTAACAACTAAAAATTACCTCAGCTCCGTTTAGTTTTTTTGTAGGATGAGGGTGTTTTTTTTTTAAACGCATCCATTTCTAACAGAGGTTCATGCAACACCCTGCTGTGTAGGACATTCTTTGATTCACTTCTTTCTGTTTGTAATGTATATATATATTTCTCCTGCAAAGAAAGCGCTAGAGGAAGGGTACAACCAGGCTTGAGTTAAATGGCTTTGGGTAATTTGTCTGTATGCTGCACCTCCAGGTTTGTAAAAGTGTCAGAGTCTTTTCTCCTCTTATTAAAAATGTATGTATCTGCTCTTCCTTCTGCCTCCAAAATGCTTGGGACTACACCCTATGTGAGGAATGGGTCTGCAGGAACAGAGTGAGTGATACTAGATGTGATTGAAATTAAATTGCACTTGATAATCTTGCTTTCATTCTGACTTGATTTCCCAGTGTGTTTTACGTGCAGGGATTGATGTTTGCTTGTTGTTGAAAGCACACAGGGTACTAATGTTCCATTTCAGATTTATATGGCAATTTATTTATTTTTTCTCCTAGTGCCAGAGTTCTTACTAATGCATTACACAGAGTACCACTTCCTCCATGTGCAAGTCCATTAAAACAAGATTAAAATTTAAAGCTTACAGCATAGGTGGTGGTGCTGGGGTCACAAATGCTAAAGACATAATGGCCAAGTATTGTTATGCAAGCTCACTGTGTGTTTAAAATCTCATTCTTGCTGGCTGCCTTATTGTCTACGGGAGGGTCCTGTCTCTATAGGAACAGTGCCAGCTGGCTAGCTAGTCAAAACAATGTCCGTCTTTTCTTTTAAGGCTCTTGCTTGTGCATGTAGAAGCAGCCTATCGCTGGGCTTTGAATCTTCTGCTCTTGCCATAACAACACTGTGCCATGAGAGCAAAATTTTTAAGGGAATAAAAACTGCTCTAGAATTACTGTGTTTCACAGCACTGTATTTTCTCCTGCTGTGCAACCACTATCTCTGTTATCAGTTATGTAAAGGTTTTCAGTAACCTGTGGACTGATACTGGTTTGTTATTGGGTTTTTTTCCCTTAACAATTGAAGTCAGTTCAAGTGAGGGTGTCTATCTCTAGTAAAGTGGGCTTTTCAGGATTTTTTACTGTTTCAAAATTTCTGTTTGCTCCAGCATGCCAGTAGGAGAAAGGAAGTGTGTGTGTGTGTGTGTGTATAAGCATACAGTGCTTGGAAAATCTTACTTTTTTGGTACTACAGCTCCCAGTATCTCCAAGCCAGCATGGCCATTGAAGTCTTTGTGAAGTTATTGTTGCGTGTTGTGTGTGCCTTCAAATAATTTTTGACTTACTGTGACCCTAAGGCAAACATATCATGGGATTTTCTTGACAAGATTTGTTCAGAGAAGGTTTGCCTTTGCCTTATTCTCAGGCTGAGAGTGTGTGACCTGCCCAGAGTCACCCAGTGGGTTTCCATGGCTGAGCAGGAATCTGAACCTGGGTCTCCAGGGTTGTAGTCCAACACTCAGCCCACTATAACATGCTGGCTCCTAACCAAAGTTACAGAGATTCGAACCCTGGGCTCCAGAGTTATAGTCCAGTGCTCAAATCACTACACCACACTGTGTAGTGTAAATTTTTTAAAAGTAGGTAAATAAAACATTAAAGCTCTGCAGCCTTGGAAAGTGAAGCCTCTGTTGAATTGGTGTCCCTTCCTTACTAAAGTACTTAAAATAGATCTTACTGGGCATGTTTACAGCTATTCAGCTATTCTGGCTTGGTTTTTAAAAGAGAAGAAAAATCACTGCTAGAAAAACAGGGGTGAAAGAAAACAAAAGAGAATATGAACTGCAACTAATGGTGCTGGCTCTCTTGAACAAAAGTCTATTAGAATATCCATTGAGGCAGGATCCAATATTTCTGCTTTGCACCTCAGAAAGGAGGAGTAGCTTGGTGTGAGTTGGCCTGTAACTGATACATCTCTAAACCTTTGGCAGGGTTTGACACAGTGATCCTTCGGTTTGCTATTTTATATCCAGGCTGTTAGTTGTATCCTGATGCAGCCTTTGAGATAATTTGCAGTCAGCCCAGTCTCTATCCCAGAGTGGATAAAAAGTTGAAGGAACATTTTTTTAAAAAAATTTGGAATTCCACAGCTCTTTTAATCAACAGCCCTAGTTTTGGCAGTTCTTTGTTCATTTTTTCCCCAATTGATTTTTTTTTTTTGTCCACTTCTTGCAAGCACTGTAATTTGAATCTTGGAAAATTTACTTTTTTGACTGTAACTCCTAGCATCTCCCAGCTATCATGGGCAGTTGTGATGCTGGTGGGAGATTTTGAGAACTGTAGTCTGAAAAAGTAACTTTTCCCAAGCTCTGCAGTTTAATACTTTGGACAGCTCTAGATAATATGGAACATTCTCAGCACTTTCATACTACATGCACCTTCAGGTTGCCAACAAACTTTGTTCTCCTCCAGAACAGGTAGGAATGATTTTCAGAAAATGGTTTTGTCAGATTGTGCATTTTCCTGCTCCACTTCATTGGCTGGAAAACCTACAGTGTCATAACATCACATCATGACTAACACATTTTATTTGGCATAAACTTCTGAGAACTGTGGTCTGTTTTATGAGATGCGGTGTGTGTTGCCTCAGTTGACAGATTATTATATGCATGTCTCAGTAAACTTATGTATCTTAACAGGGTGCATTAGCAAACCCTGACTACATCGGATACTTTTGCTTTGCTGAGCAGATTAAGACATGGCATATAACTTAAAAAGATAAAAAGCTTTTCCCCCATTGCAGCCTGATGTTAAGTCAGCTTTGTTTACCTTCCTCCTCAGCTAAACTTCCTTCAGTGGATCTTATGGGTAGGTATGTTTCAGACTGCATAATTCCCACATGGTGTATGCTCTTTATTTTATTTTAAACTAAATGCCATGTGTATTCCATGGTGGTTCCTGGAGTAGGCATGCTGACCCAGCTGCATTGATTTATGGCATTACTTAGGATGACTGGTGGCCAAGGAAAGTTGCAGCTGAAAGGTGCTCACCAGTGGCTGATTTATGATCCCAGTAAATAGTCCTGAAAAGTGCACTGAGAATTCATTTGCTTTTACCTGGTTCTGTATGGCTGCTGGTTCTGTTACTCTGTCCTGTCTTTTTTTTTTAAGTTAAGTGATAAAACTGATAAAAACAACTGAGCATTTGGGCCTATTGCAAAACATGGCATTATGGAGAAGACAGGGTGAGAGTGGGAATATGAGCTGTTCGCCACTTGCAAGTAGCACTGAATATATGAATGAATAAGCTAGCATTAAGGACAAAACAATAACAGCATATGCTCTTATAATTTTGATACTGTGCTGCCAAAGCTATCCATGTGCAGTTGCCAACTTGTTCAAATTTGCATTTAATTTTGTGCATACTTTCTCCTTGGTCTGAACTTTAATCATTTGTTATATAATTATGAGATTTTTTTTTTTTACATTTATATCCTACCCCCTTCATATGCTCAAGTCAGCATACATGACTCCCTCCTTCCCACTATATCTTCGCCACAAACTGGAGGTAGGTGAAGCTCAGTGAGAGACCTTTCAGTAGGTTTCATGACTCTGTGGAGATTGCAACTGGGATCTCCCATGTACTAGTCCAACAAAATGAATGATATTTTGTTTGGTTTGAGACTTTGAAAATATTTGGTTAAGGACTAATGTGGTGGCAGGAACAGAGAATCAGGTGACTGTGAGGGATGTCCTGTCCTGTCCTGTCAGTGGAGCTCTGGTGGTGGAAAGAAGGGCTTTCTTTTTAAGATAGCAAATGGAGCTCAGCCTGAATTGCAGGACCTTGGCTAGCTCCAGGCAGACAATTTCGTTTGACAAGCATCAGTGCCTGGATCTTTTTCAGCACATGCAAGGCTCACACCGCTGTTATTTCTGAGCCAACTCGTGGTGGTTTCTCTTCCTTTTCTTCCTATGTGCTTCTCCCTAAGATTTGGGTCCTCCTTTCTGTCAGGGGTTGCCTTCCTTCAGGAGTAAACCAATAGGGATGCATGCTGGCAGCAGGTGTGGATAGAAGTGAAAGTGGGTGTAGCCTTTAGTCCCTACCCTCTCCACCCCACCTTTTCCTGTCCCTTTTCCATTCCACCCAACAAGTTCTGAGGCCAGGAACTGTAGCAGTTGCTAGAGATCTGAATGGCTTGCTTGCAGAGGACGTCCTCCTAATTCCTTCCATTGTTCTATCCACTTTGTTCCTCCTCTCAGTCTTTTTCAGCCCTTCTTTTCTCCTTCTGGGCTACAGTTCCCATCCCTGCTTCATACAGAGGAAAGTTGCTGGAGATCTTGACAAAGTGATGGCAGAGAGCAGAGTCTTTCACCAGTGCTGTCTCTGTTTGTAAACATTTTTTTCATTAGAAGAGAAGGCTATAAATATTTTATGTAAAATTTTAAAAAGATGTTAAGATTCTCAGGAAGACAAATTTTATACCAGAAATTATGGTTATTGTGTATCTTAATTATTTTGCATGTGGACTTTCTGTAGCTCCCTCTCAAACTTTTAGGGACTGAAATAAATTGCAGAATACTTTACTGCAACTTGTCCTGCATGCAGAACTACCATGGAAAGTGTTATATTGAAAATATACAGTTAATAATAATTATAGGAATATTAGTTATTGTTAAATATAAAATTATATATGCCTTATATAATTTCTTATAACATTGATTGATTAATTGATTGTATTTATATGCCACCTTTTCTCTCAGAGTGGGACCCCAGGTGGGTATATGATTTCTGTGTATAACAATAATCAGGTTTCTGGACTATATTGACAGGATATCTTGAGGTATAACACAGATACAGAGCTATCCATGCATGGAAGGAAAATTTTAATTAGTCAACCATTGAGACAGAAAGTATGACTGATGGGGAGAGATGAATTGTAGAATAAAGCTCCCTTCTCGTGCCTATCTGTGAGTTCTTCCCTACAGTTGTTTCCTACCCAATGTTGTCCTGGCATTTGGAACCACCTATGTCATTTCCTAAGATGTAACTCCACCCTGAAAAGAAGAGAACCGTATAGCTGGGAAAGAGTGAATAGACTGAAAAGGCTAACACAACTAATGTAAGACAGCAAGAAGTTAACAGCTGATGGTGTAGAACTGCATGGGGAAGAAATGACTGATAATTAGCAGAGCTGGCATAAATATAGATGAGTCCTCACACACAAAACATGGCCACAGAGGTGCAAAGGAAAGTATATGATGATGATGATGATGATGATGATGATGATGATGATGATGGCGACAACTGAGGAGAACTGCTCATATTGACCTGGTTTATCCCTCTGGGTTTGTTTAAATTCTAAGCAGGAAATTCAGGATGCTGTTGGCTTACACCTCCTTTTTCCATGTCCTCACAATGATGGGGCTGTTCTGCCAGGGAGATTTACAGCATCAAAGCCAGGCTGTGGTGGCCACCAAAATTGCCTAGTTTAGATCTGTCACTTCTACGTCTGGATCCAAGCCTGGAGAAGAGAGCAGGGCCTTATCCATTGGTCTAACACTTCACTTAACCCCCTCCCTCTCACTGATGTCAGTTTGTTTGGCATAATCAGAGCCTGGAAAAGTAACTTTTTTGTCTTACAACTCCGAGAAATCCCAACTAGCTTGCCTATGTTAACTGATATGTTCTGGGCATTTTAACTCAAAACAGTAGCTTTTCCAAGCTGTGAGCATAATACCTGTACAGGGGAGCCAATGTATCTGCAGGCATATTTTGGAATTACCCTGTCATAAAGTGTTGCACTGGAGGTAGTGATGGTGGTGTGGTTCAGGTGTGTGTGTGTGTGTGTGAAGGGGGAAAGATATTTATTTCCCCTAGGCCAGCTGACTAGTGGCAGAAGGATCCCTTTCTTTAGAGGTCCTTTAACTCACTAAGTATAGGAATCAGTAGGGCTTCAAACTTCTGAAAAACCCTAGGAAAACCAAAAGGATAAGCCCAGAGATTTATAAAGCTTATATCGACATCTATAAATACAGATACAGATATAAACATTCCTTTAACATAATATACCCAAGTTGGATGTGTTTCAGGTTGGAGAGGACATAAAGCTTTCTGTACTGGACAACTGGCTGTAGACTGAGCTTAAGCAGTTGGGTTTGGGCTCTCTGAAGGGCCCTCTCTTCCTTTCTGAGCCTACTTTGGGTTTTCAGATCTTCAGAGGAGACTTTGCCACCTTCAGGGAAAAGTTGGGGTGTGGGTGTGGGAAAAGGTCTTCTTGTTACTGCTGCCAAATTGTGGAATTTTGTCCCCTGGAAGCCTATACTGGCCCCTTCTGTGCTCGAAGGCACGAAAAGACTTTTTCATTTAGGAATCATAGAAACAGAGAGTTGAAAGGGACCACAATGGCCATCGAGTCCAACCTCCTGAAAGGTTCATTGGTATCTGATTGGTTGCTGAGGAAGGGGCTTTTAATGGAGAGAGAGAAGTGTACTCTTTTAACTGTGGTGCTTTTGGAATTGTTTTTAGTCCGATGGTTGTTTTTAATATAATTTGTTTAGTTGTTTTCATATTATAACATAAGGTGCTTTTATTTGTGTCCTTTTGAAATCTTGCTGTGAAATACCCCAGGTCTCACTTCTGGGCAAAAGCTAGGCTATTATTAAGTCAATAAATCAATCAAAGTAGACAATAGTGCTGTAGGTGGATGAATAATCTGGGATTGTGTACAGCAGCTTCCTCTGTATCTCTGCTTGAGAGTAACAAGACTTGGCAGTTTCTCTCTTAAAGGCGTTTTGATACCAACTTAGGCAGCTCATTCTATGGCTTTTGCTCCCTGGAGCTGTAACAAGCAAAGAGCTCCTGTTGTAAATGGAGGGTAGGTTCTCACAGAAAGTAACAAGCAGGTTGTCATACTTAATGGGCATGGGGGTCACATGTAGCTGCAAACACATTCTGCAGTGGCATTGTGTTGTATCTGGCAGTTCCCTGGCTTTGAAGATCTGTACTAGAGACCACACACCATGTTCCCAGGCTGCCTAAGGTTTCCTTTCCCTGGTGAGAAAACCACTTCTGTGTGCCGCTGGGGGTGGGGCAGCAACTGAATGCATTGGAGCAATTCTCAACATTTAATTTGGGCTTGGCAATGCTCCTTGCCAAGTATGTCGCTAAATAAATAGCAGCAGGGTGAAGAGACCCAGTGGCTTAGATCCGATTAACCTTTATAATATCCTCCTGTGCCTTAGTTGGATTAGCTGCATTTTTTTTTTATTAAAAGATGCTTATCTCAGTGACATCTGATGCAGGGGAATTGCTACCCCTGTAATATCTGTATAAAAATATGTTGTGGCATAGCGGCACTACATTTATGCAACACTGCTAGTTAATATGATGAAGAACTCAAGCCTACGAACATTAATAATTGGATGTCAATAATAGGTCCTACAGTACAAGGCTGGAATGACTGTAATTAACATGAAACCTTTTTGATTCCATGGTACTCTGTGCATCATGTATGTTGGCTGATATGTATTGTGTCTTCCTTGGCTGTCTTATCAGGAAAATATTTGGAAGCAGTTAGTGACAGCGGAAATCCAAAGTACCATTTCAGCGTGTACTTATTTTTCCCCAAGTTTCATTTTCCTCTTTTAAGGTTGTTTAGAATTTTCTTCTCAACTACTCAAGCTATACTTTAGAACCACTTCCGTAGCAGGCTGTAGAATTGAAAAATCATATATTTCTTCAGGTATTTCAAAAATGTCAAAACTCTCACACCACCTGGTGCATATATAATGGCTGGGATTTCAGCTGTTGCCTTATACAAGTATATGGGCCATGGCAGCTAGAATTACAATACAGTTTTTTTTGTTTTGAACAACGTGGGCAGAAAGATAGGGACTAGAAATATTTTACTAATGAAAACAAATGTGAAAAAATGTAGTTTAGTAAGGCCAAAGAGCTCTCTGACTGAAAATTCTAAATGCTCCTCCCTAAACTGCAAGCCTCAGGATTCCCTAGGATGATGAAAGGGGAATAATAGCACTATCACAGTATAGTGCGGAAATGGCCAATGAAGTGAGAGGTAACTAGATGTGCATTTGGATTTTTGGCAGAGTGGGCTCAAACCATTCTAAACAAAAAAACTTCATTCCTGAAAGCCTCCCAAAGTGGCAAAGTCTGGATCTTATGCAGAAAAGTTTTTTTCCCCAGTATGGGAGGAAGTTTGATGGCAGGGGAGTCATAGCCCACAAAGATGGCCGGTTGGGGAGCTGCTGGTGGCCCAAGGATTGTACTTTGCTCACCATAGGCTTATATGAAGAGTAGGTTTCCCTTCTGTGCTCAACAGCTGGATGGAGAGGGATGAAGTGAGGCATGTGACATGGGGGTAGGGATGGTCAGGCCAATAGCACAATGCAACTTCTTCTTAATCTTGTGAAGCCCAAGCCCAAACATCATAGGAGCAAGTTATGAGGGACAGGGGCTCATTATTATCTCCAACATCAGCAGATCAAGCTGCTGTTAAAGGGACAAGAATAGGCAGGACTTCACCCTCTTTCCCAGCTGCCCTCCAGTTGACAGTCATGGGGAGTTGACGAGCATTTTGATGAAGGCAAATTCATCTCCAGTCCAGGAGCTCCACAGGATGGAGACCTGGCAATGTGGTCATTTAACAGAAATGTCTAATAGCCTGGGTCTGTTTTGTGATTTGAGCCTATTGTGTTTGGTTCAGTGAATAAAGTGCTGGACATAGACTCTGGGGACTTGGCTTGTAATACCAGCCCAGCCAGTGGGGATTTGCACTGCTTGCCATGCAAAGATAATGGATGTTGAAGCAGTGGTGTGAATTAAGAGGGTTTGTTGTTGATATTGTTACTGCCAATTTGTA